>CM034362.1:18622863-18691511 GCA_019925275.1 Mytilus edulis
AATATACTGACTGTATTTTACGGGCGTATGACATTTGCGCCGATTTTGAAAATTTTCATTCTTTCATTTGCGCCGATTTCATCTTTTCATTTGCGCCGATTATATATTTTTTCCTAATTGAATTTACAGGTAAGTTACAGGTACGTTTATACTTTTATATTGGCTGTGCACAGAGTATAAAGACAAATCAAGTGACATTGCAATTGGTAAATGGCTATCCCAATGTTTCAGGTTACTATTCCTTTCCCTAAACGAAATCGATGACTGCTTCACGTTTGACATTGCCTGACGCTCCGCTCCTTCTGATGACAAATGTCATACATTCTTAGACAACTTACAAGTACACATTCCATAACGGTCAACTAATTCGTGATGGCGTCCATAAAACTAACGAAGGGATGATTTCAACTTCATCATTTGGAACTCTTGGTTTAATAGCTTCCCTGTGAGAAAATGCGAACTATAGAAATGCCCCCACCAGTACGTATGCCAGACAAAGAAAAAGATGGCCTTCGTTATCGACAATTACGCCAAATATAGAAGATGCGAAATCATAAGAAAGGAATATATTAGATGTGTTGCCTATACATACTCGGCAAGAACAGATTTATGATTTGAATGTATTCCGTTTTTATGGATTTGAATGCTGCACACATATTTTTAATTCGTCATTTAAGTATAAACAAAGTGCTTTTATCTTAGGTTTTTACTTCTTGATTTTAAGCAGGAGACAACAGTTTTATCCATGTTATGATTGACAATTCATAACATATGTACAGCTGGCTAACGGAAGAGGTCTTTAATGATAAATGAAAATAACATTATTGGGATGGAGAGTTGTCTCATTGGCACTCATACCACATCTTCTTATATCATTTCACCTGTAATTTACCTGTTATTTACCTGTAAAAAAAATCGGCGCAATTGAAAAAAAAATCGGCGCAAATGAATGCAGATCGGCGCAAATGCAAAACGCCGCAATTGATATCCAGATCGCAAATAAGAGATCATTATTTAACATTATGTTGTTATAATAATAATTGTTGTTATAAATATAAGCAAAAAATAATTGTAGATACTGTTGACTTTACATATTCAATTAGATTTTACAACTGTATAGACCATCAACATCAAAATACATATCATAACAGCATACACAATAAATATGAACATCATATATACAATTTAAAAAAAAAAAGTTTACAAAATTTAGTCATGATTATGGCCATTATTTGCTTGTTCCATTGATTGATAGCGCTGAAATTTGTCACTTTTCATGCTTTACCCTTTTTTAAATATACCATGTATTTCTGGTATTTTGTTATACTTCTTCACATTTTGATCAGTATTTTTGAATGTCGTATACCACGCCTTTTCGATCTTCTTGACGTATTTGACTTTGTTATTTTTGTTTCTTTATAGTGAAAAATGTTATAAATATACCATATTGTCTTATATTAAGGATTTTCGAGTGAACTACGATCCTGGGTTCTAGATCTAGGTATTTTGATTAAAAAACATTTCAGTTATTCAAACATTCTCAAATTATAAAAAGTTGATATGACCCCACCTGAGTAGGTCTCTGTATCATTTATTTAATCCTTTTATGTAAAACAAGTAAACATATGGTTCTGAAATGTTGGATCTTTAAGATATTTGAAAATTTCGAGATATTCAAACATAATCAATTATAAGAAACATTGAAACAAAATCATTGCATTAACGACAGAGACAAAGGTGGCATCTGATGACTTAATTTATATATCATTTTATAAAAAGTTGAATGTCTGTGATAAACAAGTAACTAATTAATAAATGACTTCTTTTGGGTGACATATAAGAACTTAATTTATATATGATTCAATACATGACAAACAAGATAATAATTAATAATGTTATGGGGTGAAGATTTCAATTTGTTTACAAGATATTCAAAGAGCATAAAATGTCGAAGACCCTTTGGGACTCATCTTTTATTTGATTTGTTTATGTAGAACATTTTCAATGTATTAGGCTATAAATATTATTTACATATTTTTGTAGATTATGGTTATGGTAAAAAGGACATCTAATAAATGTCCACCGATCTTTCGACCCCATAGTAGGAAATTGTTTTCACCTAATTGTACATCAATTAATGACATTCAAAGAAGGAAGATATGTTGTGTTAAAGTTTGCTTTCAATGTCGATCAAGTGAGGCGTATTCCTATACCAAATTAAAACTACTGGTTATCTTCTGGCGCGTTTTTCGGTCTACTGCTGTAATTCCGATTTCAGTATTCCCAAAGACAGCTTCAACATCTACATATCTTTTTGCACTACATGGATTGTGCAATTTAATTTTCATTTCTCCTATCACTTTGCAGCTTTCTTCGTCAATGTGACACGGATTTTCATCTGTAGATATATATATTTTAAAAATGATTTCGTCTTGATTTGCGTAACTAGTAAAAAACTCTCTCTGGATCTTTTTTCCGCATCTCACATCTTCGTTCTTTGAAACCAATTTTGCAAATAACTTGTGGCAAAGCTTTTCATCATTTACTAGTTTCATGTACTTCTTGTCATCTTGCTTGTCAATGAATGTACGTGACGTTTCAATGCCATAGCTAAATCTCATTACTCTGTATTTCACTAAATCTGGGTTATGTCCAAACAAAACTGCACCTTTTAATATAGATAACTGAGCTTCCCTTGGTACAATGATCGTTTTGTCTGGGAAAGATTCGTTCACGCGGTCCTGAATAAGTCTACACTCCGCAAAACCACCAACTAGCATAATATGTGTCACGCCCGACGCTTTTTTACGCTGTAAAACTTCGTTCATTAAAGCAACAATATCGTCAATTGTAGGTGTGAAGAGTTTCATCATTCTATCGACGTTGATTCTAATTTTATCCCCGCATAAACGTATTTCGTTTTTTAGAGTGGAAGACTCAATCGCTGAAGTAAAATCTTCCCCTAAGAATTTCTTGCACAATTTTTCCAGTGACGAACATGGAACTACCATATTAACGTAGTCAGTTTTTATTGAATCAATTGTTCGTTTTACAGTCTCAAATTCACGAAAGAGACTTAAATAAGCCGAAAGATTGTAATCCCTTAGAAACTTCATTAATTGACCACCTAGTATTTTTACAAGAAGCTGAAAAAAACGGTCATCAACCGAAGTCCCACCACAATTACTCCCATCTGCTCTGCTCAGTTCTTTCAATTTTCCATTTGCCATCTTCTCATGAACAGTAATATCAGCAGTTCCACCTTTAGAGAAAAAGCATAAAAACTATAACCCTATGTCTAAATTTATTCTGTGTTAATCAACGCAAATATTAGTCGAGATACAGTGTTTCCATATAACGCATGGTTCCACAGTGTGTGCGTCCTCTAATTTTGTTATGGTTTTTTACATTTTTTATCAAACTTGAAAATACATTTGTTACTTATTCGTTTGATAATTATCAGATTGTAAGATAATCAAAACATCCGTTGGCTGGTTCTACTAAACAAATAAAGTACTACACACTTATCATTATATACTGGGATACGTTGGAGGTTTATGCAAAATAGATTTGTTTTTTTCGATTAGACGATAGCCAGATCTTACGTCTGGAGACCAAATTGTTCAATATTTAAACAATACATTAATTCTATTAAATAATTGAGTTGTTAAAGTAATAAAAATTGACTAGTGAAATTAAACCCATTATCTGAAATTTTGTGTAGGACCACAGAAAATCCCTAACCATTCCTTAAATAGGGATGGTTACGTGTGAAGGGTTATAAAATATAAAGTTTTTGGATTGGTTTGTAGCTCTAATCGACCCTAAACTGAAAATGTGGCATCAGTAATGAGGATTAACAAACTTATTAAGACTGAAGAACTTATAAATTCTTTGTCACTTCGTATGCTGATCATGTGAAAATAGCGCAATTTTATTCATTCAAACATTGTTAACAATAGTTCTCTCCTCTAGACATTTTGGTTTTCAAGATGCGAGGCTATATACCGAATGATATACATATTTAAGACTTCACTGTTAAGAGTGGAGAAATAACTTATTGACAGAGATTCTGTAAGGGAATGGTTCGCCTGATATTTTAAACAATACATAAAACTATTTATGTTACCAAACTACCGTGTAGCGGGTTATTTTCGAGGGTATAACATTTCGCGATTTTCAATGATTAAGGTATACGAAATATTTTAGTGATTATTATTTTGGCAGATTCAAATCTTTTATCAATAAATTTGCATGAACATTTTCATATTGGCGAAATTCATTTCGGCGACTTTGTTCTATTCACGAAAATAAGCGAAAATGTACACCTCGTGGAAAATAACCCGCTATACGGTATCTTACTGTATTTTTCTACGATCTGCAAAGAGATGGTTTCTTGTTATGTGACATAAGTGATCGTCAAGCATGGTTATATTTTTTCTTATGTAAAAATGGCAATCTGATGAAAGCAAGGACCTTTCAGCAGATTCAGGCCTTTTATTAAGGATTATTCCATATAACAGAACAAAATCATTGATGTCATAGAAAAAAATATAAAATAGCTCTAATCATTTTTTTATTCATATAGATATAGGAAGATGTGGTATGAATACCAATGAGACAACTCTCCATCCAAGTAACAATTTATAAAAGTAAACCAGGTCAGGGTACGACCTTCAACCTAGTTTTTTTTGATAGCCCAAAATATTAGTACATCAGTACATAAATTTATATACTTCCCATAAGGGAACTATTTAAAATGAATTGTGCGTTTTATAACTCTCGAAAGCAATAAAATGCATTTGTAAAAACAATATATAAATGATTCCCATCGAGGAAAGAACAAACACTTTGCGAAAGCAAATTTACAGATCTAACATTATTGGGTTGATGTTTAGACGAGTTGTATCTTTGTCTTTGTATACACAGCCATCTATCATCATCACTGCTGGTAATCCGATGGATAAATCTGTTGTAGAGTTGTCACTGGTTCAGACGTACTTATACATATAATTATTTCTGTGACTGTATCTTACATTAATTTGTAGGATCCTTTACTATAGATGATTTAGATGATCTGTAAAAAGGTAACACCCTGCCCTCGAAAGCTTCATTTTTATGAGAAAATTATTTTTTTTTAAATTGTTGGGTTGATGTTTAGACGAGTTGTATATACAGAATGTACACAGCCATGTATCACCATACCTGCTGGTGATCCAATGGATCTCACATTGTTGGGTTGATGTTTATGTGACTGTATCTTACATTAATTTGTAGGATCCTTTACTATAGATAATTAAGCTGATCTGTAAAAAATAATATCTTCATGCCTTTTTATTATGTACTGTAGAACGACGCTAGATTTAAACAGACGTAGAAAGGTAACACCCGGCAAACGTAAGCTTCATTATTATGAAGCCCAGGTGGTCGTGTGGTCTAGCGCGCCGGTTACAGTGCAGGTGATTTGGTGTCACATATCTCAGTAGCAAGGGTTCGAATCCCGGCGAAGGAAGATCAATTTGCGAAAGCAAATTTACAGATCTAACATTGTTGGGTTGATGTTTAGACGAGTTATATATGTATATTACAGATCAATTGCTATTAGTAAGCATGCAGTAAAACAATGAGATTTTTAAGGCTACAAACATTAATGAACGACCACATGTGTTTCTGCTGTTGTTGAATTAATAGCCACACATCAGCTTTATGCACACGATTTTTGGTAAGTCAACGGGTACGAATGGCTCTTTAAATTATATATTCTATAAAATATATATTTGCTGTTATAACCTGTGGATGCATGTATATATAACGATGTAAACATTGATTTTTTTTACTACCATTGAGAATGAGAATTTTCCTATTCATGACTGGTCAAGCAATTGTGTCACTATTTGTTTTGAAGAAAAATTGTAAACAAAGGAATCTGTCATCATGACATAGGAAACAAATTAATTTTCAATCTTGGATTAAAGGACATTGCACACATTGTCAGCGTATCCTGCATAGCCATGAGCGTTCGTAAATTAAGGAGAGATGATGTGAGATAATGGGGTGGTAACATTACTATGATTTGGACGGGGCCTCTTCCATCATATCTTCATGAAGGGACACATGCATGTTAACACAAGGAATGTCTTTATATGAATAGAATAGAACACACACATGAGAATCAATACGGTGACAACAGCAGTTATCAGTGAAAATGAATTACATTATTTGCTGCATTTTATATAAAGCCTTCTGTAAAGAAAAGGGTAAACGTAGTAGATATATACACTTACTTAAGCTGTAAAAGAAAATGTTCTCTTTGAAAACTTCGTTTTGATGGGAACCAATTTAAACATATTTTTTTTCAATTAACAACGTTTAAAGGTCTGTAAATAATATGTTGATCGGTACTAACAATTGGTGGATGTACACATAATAAAATACATATTGCTACATAAATATAATTTCAGTCGGTTGATTTTATGAAATAGAATGAAATTATTTTCTTCTGAATTGTCTTAGATGGCGTTTAGGTTAAGTGTTTTGAGTGATTTGGCGGTTATATCATTCGGCACGATAGGGTCTACACGATAGGTCATGTTAATTTTCCTAGCTGTTTTAGTCGATTAAGTACGTTTAGATTTAGTCTTGGATAATGAAGGTGAAAACGATCTTTCATGAAGATCTGTTTCAACTGCTGTAAATCAACAAAGAAGAGATATTGAGCCAATTATTGGTGATAGAGAAACGAAGAAAATTTATGGACTTAGGGATGTGTAAGGGAAAAGTGCTACTCTTGTGGATCCTACACACACTACAGGTCCAGCAGTCCGTTTGTCAACAGTAGTAAATCAGCCATCCAAACCTGGCATCAGTGAATTTTTGAAAGATGAGTATTTAAATTATCTATAAATTTTACCTGTTATAGATAATTGTATTGATTATAATTTGACCAATGATTATTTTGAATATCAACTAGGTCAATCTAATATTATTGTTAATGATAGACTTAGCAGAAACATTCAATTTTAGATAGACATTGATACGCCTATATTTATAATAGATACTATTAATAAGAGACGGTTGTATATTATATATATATACCTTTCTATTCAAATACAATATCGATCTATTGTTTGTCAAATAATTTATTAGTTTTAAAATAGCTCTTTTGTTAAATCAGCTATTACTGATTTATTAGCTATAGATTTAATTGTAGAGATGTCAAATATTCACTTTGTGGTGAATCCTTTAAATGTTTCTGTTCAGTCATAAATAAAACACGTTTAATATTAGATTTGAGAGAGAATATGACAGACATTTGTGGAAGCTGAGTGTAAAGTTTGAAGATATGCGTATTGCAAAACATTTATTTACATTTATACCAATTCATATATGTTTAAGTATGACACACATTATGCATAGCACCATGTCTATATGTTTCCACCTCATGCTAAATATATATGATTTACTTTGAAATCTAACGTTGTTACTGTTTGTTATATTTTTGCTAAAACATCTAGACAACTCTTTAAAAATGAAGAGGAGAAGGAACGCAGATTACTATGTACTTAGACGATGGACTTAGTGAACATAACGATGAGGAATTATGTAATACAACAAGTAGCGGTTTTGTACCTAAGGCTGAAAAGTTTGTGGACTTCTATTAAAAACCTTACATTTTTAGGCACTAAGATAATGGAGTATTTACTCCATTTTTTGTACTCTTCCTGACAATCGTATAGATCTCTTGATCTCTTGGTATAGATTACTAGCTTTACTAGAATTTGAATTTCAGTTAGTTTTTGAGTTGAGATTTCATATAAATTTTGCGGATGTTACAGTGCGAATTAGATGCATAGGACTTAGCTGAAAGTTATATTTTAGATTGCTTTTATAAGTAACGTTTCCTTTTTCAATTACAAATATATTTTTGCATGAACTCTCCGGAAGAATTGCAGGCGTTACCTGCTTCGCTAGTTAGCAAAGTGAATTTTCAGTAAGAACTGATGTAGGAGTCTCTAGCAGTTTCTACTACAAAAGGATAATATCAGAGTTTTTACGTTGGGATAGTTGTGCTGCATCAAACGGAATTGAAAATGGTTATATTGTACCAGCAAAAGCTTTTTGCGTTGCTATATATTTAGCAGCATTGACACATGCGAGAAACGCTGTTAGTCCAGTTGAACAACCGTTGTACTCTTTAAGCTGGATACATTCTCTTATTGGATCATCATGTTTACAGACGAATTCGTCTTTAGTAGTTAACGTGATAGAAGATGTGAAGCGTAGCTTGGCTCTTACGAATATAAAGGAGCCTGTTCCGGTAGAATTACTGCATGAAATTTATGGTGCTATGTTTTCTTTTGGTAACTTGTTTAATCAGCGTATTTAATATTTGTACGTGTTTCATTGGTTTTGCGAGTTTTTGAGTTGCTTGATATTCGCAGAAGTGATTATTTTAAGTTATTTTAGTATGTTATAAGTCAATTGTCATTTAACATATCAAAACAGACGTATACAGATTGAGATATGGTAATTCAGTATAAATTGAATGAATTGCTCACGTACACATTCGTAAAAGTGTCCAGTGGAATTATTTTTGCATTGGACTATTTCTAATAGTTCTGACGAGTTTATTTTTTCCATATTTGACCAAATGTTAAGATGGTGATGTTATACATAAAAAGAATACGCCAGTATCATACTTTAGGAAGCGCGAGCTCTTTATTGAAGTTTTCAGCCGTTTGTTCTTGATGTTAAGCGTTATGGATTGCACATTTTTAGGTCTGAAAGTGGTATAGTGCTTGTGCTAATTTAGGTTAATCAGACTCTTTTTAAGAGACACGGTAGATGGTGTTTCGAAACGACAAACGATGGTATCGTGGAGGATTATTTAGATAATTTCTGTCGCATTTATTTCAGACTTTTATTGCATGATATAGATCACCTTTAAAAATATTCCGTTCTTTGTGTTTTCGGCCCTCGGCTCTGTCGTGTGGTATTGCACTTTACTCTTTTTTGTTATTTATTAGTATGATTATTATCAGTGGTTGTGATGTATGGGTGTTTACGGAAGAAGAACAATGAAAATATTCTGTTCTTCGACTAACTAATAGTTTTGTTAGCATTATGCTTATCTCAAATTGTTTATGACGTGCATGTAAGTCAATGGATTTCGTTGATTTTTGTCTGTTATTTTACTTTCTTTTATCATTAAATCATGAATCAGGTCGTTGGTTTGCTCATTTAAATGTTAAATAAGTCTGTATTGCCTTACCTCCAAGATCGACCACCATGTAACTGGTTCCAGTTTCAATTCTATGTTGCTCCTCTGCGGGTGAATATTGACAAAAGATTGACGCTGCTTCTGGTTCTAGAGCTAGTATCAGTCTATCGGATAGAATTCCGGCCTGAATTCAATAAGATGAAATAAGTTCACGATGTAAATTTCATGAATATTTTCAGTAAAAAAAAAAAAAACAGGTGAGATTAGATCAGGATTGCACTTTTGCCGGTGGATGTATTTGGATTACACATTATATTACCTTATCATTATCCCGTGGTGCGGATTTATTACTGCTTGCATATTGGGACATTATAAACTGTGTGTGCCGATACATAAATGTCAGTTGATTGATAATTGAGTATAGTTTAAGAGAGGCAAAGGATATAAAAAAAAACATTCAAACATATGGGTCGAAAATAAATTGACAATGCGATGTCTTAAATTGAAAATGATTAAACAGTAAACAAAACGTAAGCAAATATACTGATCTCCGAGGCAAACTCAAAACGAAAAGTCCTTATAATCAAATGGCAAAACCAAAGCTAAAACAAACCAAACGTATGGAGTCGACTGCCATATACCTGACTTCGTACAGGCATTTCATAATGCAGAACATGGTGGATTAAAACTGGTTTTAGAGCGTGAAACCTCTCACTTGTATGACAGTCTTATCAAATTTGATTTTAATGACAACGACGTGTGACCAAAACATAGAGACACTATGGGTAAAGTTGTCACAAATAGGGGTACAACAGCAACACGAACCTCACCAAATAACCGGGGTGATCTCAGGTGCACCCGAAGGCCAAGTAGATGTCGCTTCACATATTGCACATGTCGTGTTGCTCGTGTTATTACAAAGCCGGTAAAAGTATAGTTCGGTAGGTAACATTTATCAACAAGGAACTTTAAAAACATCATAGAATACCAAAGAATGAGCAACATGAACCCTATCAAAACAAGGGTTGATCTGATGTGCTTCGGAAGGGTTAACAGATCCTTCTCCACATCTTGCAAGTATCTTAAGTGATAAAAGTCAGATAATATGTCATTTTCCGAACTTAAAATACATTTGAGGAACTTTGCTACTCAGTTTCAAAATAACAAGATTTTCATAACACTAGTATATATTGATAGGGGATTGACTTGATACATATTTTGTTCTAATATATGTTTTCCAAGGGTTTTGATATGATTGAACCGTCATAGTAACGAGTAACTATTTAGAAAAGTTTCAACACAAATAACTTATCTATTTCTTTCATTTTTTTTTCTTTTTAAATTGAAAAAGTTTCTTTGGCGATATGTTACAATCAAATTTAAATTTGATAATATTGATGTAAAAGAAAGGATAGCATATAAATATTCAAGCAAAATCGCTGAGGCTGTACATGTACTGATCTTGTGTCATGGATGAATAATTTATCTCTGTTTGTTTTCTATTGAAAAACACAACAGGTGGGTGTATAAAATATGAAAAAAAAATGCAGAACAAAAATCTCCAAACTGTATGTAGTTGCGGAACGATCAAGAATATCAAATAAAACAAACATTCAGACAACCTTTGGGGTATATATAGTATGATATAAGGTATTCTGTCTATGTACAAAGTTTCTAACAACTGAATTTTTTTTATTGTGAATTACAAATCATAAAGATAGAGTTTAACATTAATTTCATATTTACTAATTTTCACACGTTTCTGGATTTATTAGTATACATTTTATTTCACCAGGAAGGGGTTCAAAGCATGTAAAGTCTGCATAAAAAGGGAACTATTTTGTAAGTTATACCTACACTTTCAGCACATTTTCTCATAAACTGTTTTGCGCCGTCAGTCCAAATAGCTGGTACTGTAAGAACCCATTTTATTTCATTCTTTTTTATTGGATTTGGTCTCCTTTCAACCATATCCATTAAATGATCTACAAGTGCTTTGATAGATAGACCAAACACCTGAGTTGCAAGCATATGTTTTCCAGACAAATCCTGTAAAGTCATCGTAGTTGTGATGTTCTGTAATATATTTTTGATCAATTGATAAAAATGTATTTTCAAATTACATTTTGCGTGGTTTTAATTAAAAATTGCAACTAGATTAAATGAAATCCAGTCACCAAAGTCATAGTCATAGTCAAAATATATGTTATCAAAACAACAAAATTCATTATTGGTAAACATGATTAATCTCGACATGCTTTCAGTTCGCTTGAATAAAAAAAAAACATTTATAATTATAAACATTTTGAATTTGAAAGCAAATCTTTTGGGTGGTCGGAGCTATTGCTTCTTTTCGTATTCTTTTCTTACATAGATTCAAAACATTTAGAATTCAGGTGATGAGTTTCAGTTTCAATAAGGGTATGAACACAAATAAAAAAAAATATATACAGAAGTTAATATAAGAGGTTCGTTAATCTGTACTAGGGTTGGAAAGATTTTAATACTCACCTGTTATTTGGATCATCAGAAAAACTAAAGATAAATAAAAACACATTGAATATGTATCGATTGATATTCTAGTCTGAGATAACATTACTTATTTACTAGTTATAAATGGCGTTAAACTAGCTTAAGTAACAGAGTGTTTCGGTGCTTCATATTATTATTTGTTATATGTCAATGAAACAACACTGAACAGAGAATAAATGGCATAGAAATTAACAACTATAGGTCAAAGTACGACCTTCAAAAATGACCAAATTCATACCACATAGTCTTCTATTAATGTTTCGAAATGGCAATAAATAAACATTTAAAGTGATAAATCTAACAGCCTGGGTACAAAACAATGAACGGAAAACAAATTTGATACACAAGAACAAACGACAATCACTGAATTACAGGGTTTTGATGTGGGACAGGCACATAGAGAATGTATAGGAGTTTTAAATATGCTTGCAAGCCCCCAACCCTCCCCTTAACTGAGACAGAGGTGTAACAGCACAACATAAGATAAGTTAAGATAAAGTAATTTATAAAAAATGACTTAGATAAAAACACAAAAACACTTATGAACGATAAAGGGTATTTAAATATCCCCAAAACAAGAAAGATACTTATTATAGATCTGGAAGCACCTTTAAAGTCAATAACAAGTTATTGAAAGATCTAGGTGTCCTATATACTTCATGCAACAAAATTGCAGCAGAGGGGTAGCGTCGTGTCCTTAAGTACTGAAGGTAACGGATCAAATTATTTTTTTGAAGAAAACAAATCACTTCACGTGGTATGTAGATGTAAAAGAATAGAACTATTTATCTCGCGGTCAGAATATTGTGTTTGTTAATTTGTTAAAATCATATGAAACCTCAAATTAAAAAAATGATGCATCTGGGTTTTTTTTAAACAAATTAGAAAGTTTTCATTATCAAACATATGTACAGACACTTTTTTCTGAAGAAAATTCTTTGATTTGTCCACATCTAAAAGGAGTTTACTTTTTTTTATTGCTTGCTTCTAGCTGAAGCAATTCGCCGACATATTTTGTCCGTATGCAAGTGACCTTAGCGTGATCCTATTCGTAAAAATCCGCTGATCGCAATACGCACGGATCTGTCACTGAAATTAAATATTATCTGATTATACATGGTATGCACGGGCTCAAAATCCATGCTTCTTTGTTGATTTTTTACTATAAGGTGACAATCGGTACAGTACGGCTTCAAAACACGACAATTAATGAGTCGCCATATCTTTATAACTGAAGAGACAGAGAGAGAAAAAAAATTGACGACTATACGATATGTTTGCGTAAAAAATGATGAAATCGTGCACAGAAGACTAGTTTATGATATATATGTTGTGCACAAATTATCATTCTGTGCAAATTATAATTTGTACAAAAAAATTGTACAAATTATAAGTTGTATTTGGACTTCGTACAAATTATAATTTGTACAAAAAGCGCACGTACAAATTACAGTTTGTACACATGAGTTAAAAATTCACATTCGACTTGTACACTAATTCAAATTATGGGTTTCGCCATAAAAAAGCATTGAAACCTGGTTTAATCCACCATTTTCTACATAAGGAAAGGTGTATACTAGGTCAGAAATATGACAGTATTATTTGTTTGGATATGCGATTGAATTATGGCACTAGGAATTGCTTATTTTATTAACCTTTCGAAAAATTTTGTGCAGCACCTCTCCTTACATTACATAAAAGAGAATAAGTTTTTAGCGCCTTTTAAGTGCTTCACAATATGACTGTTAGAGCTGAGGAGACATTGTTTTCAATAATTTGATTCCTCCACAAATACCATGTTGAAATTTCGTCCGGAAATTTCAATTTGTACCAAGTCAAAATACAAATTGTAATTTGTAAAATTTGTACAAAATGATAACTTGTACACAACATAGACATTGGTTCAATAATTGGATAAACATTATTTTTCACCAGTCATTTGTTTCATATGACTTTTAAGGTAATATGTTTCCTTGTAGAATCACTACAAACTGCTCAGAGCCTTAAAAAACCATATTTTGTACTCAACCAGTAAGGTCGAACAAAAATTTTGTAGTTGATTGTAGTGAATGTTGCATTATGAACATGTGTGTTAAAAATTCTATATAGCATTTATGTGAGAGTGTTTTTGCCCCGGATGGGGACCTCACTGTGACTTGTAGATGAAGAACAACAATAGAAGCGTTGTTAACTTTCTTTATGTGGGTTTTTTTTATGTTTTACGTGAACTGACTTGTGTCATGGGTGGGTAGCATATATTTTTCTTTTTCTATTAAATAAAATGTATCGTCCAACTTTATGTTAAATGATCAACTTCTAGTTTATGATGAAATGCAAGTTATATTTGTTTCTGGAGGTTTCCACCAAACTATTATGAACATAGTGCTGAGATGCATCAGTATTATGAGGTGCTAACATTAACCTTATTGCTATGTAATGTCATTTTAAATCGTTGAAAATAGTAGTATTCATCTTCTTTTCCATCGAGGACGATATCTCCATATTGGTTTTCTGCATCATAGCCAAAAGCAACAAACTGTTTCTTTCTATTGAGAAGAAGACACGTGGGTGCTTTGAGTGATAACAGTCTTGTTTCTCCACTATTCCATGCATGGTTTGCATATATTTTATGTGGATCATGAATCATGGAAAATGCATATCCAGAATATGTTGTACCAAAATCTAAAGCCGCAACCATCATATGGTCAACATTAACTGCCATTTTTTTTCTGAAATTAAAAAACAATCTCGCTTAGAAGTATGTTTTTTTTATGTTTTTGTTGATCGCCCACCAGCCAAGAGCAAATGTGTCTTACTTCGTGATATTCCTTGAACGGTTATTACTTATGTACATGTAAAAGGTTAATTATCTAACAGTACGGTTGATTTATTTGATTATCGCATAGTTGTATCTTTGTTAAGTTTGTCACATCATTTTTTATTTTTAAAAGCATATGGTTTTTTTTTGGCATACAAATCTCTGAAGAAATGTTTTAATTGGACGGCTAGTAAATCTACGGCAAGGATTTACTTACATATAATAGCAGCAGAGTAAAGCAAACACAATAAACACAAAAAACATGAAAAATTCCGGATTATTTTCTCAAAAACTAGAACATCTATTAGTTTTACTATGTCAAAATATTATAAAATAGCTTTTAGTTACATTGTCATGATAGTTTGGACTTGTATTGTAAAAATAATTGTATATAGTTAAAAATTACATATTCATTACACAAGTACATTATTGTTTTTGTTGTCTGTCGTTGATGCCAGAAGTTCGTCGTTGTATAGAACGGTTTGCATGTTGTGTAGATTGTTATATGATTTGTTTATCCGTTTCTCTGTGTTGAGAGTTCATGCAGGTGTTTGTGTTGTATTTCGGTCACGTGGTGCCGTCATTTAAGCAATATGATTGAACACTGTCTTATGAGCGGGAGGTTTGGCTAGCCATAAAACCATGTTCAATCTTCCTTTTTTTTACATGTACTAATTCAGGCATATGACAGTTGTTATCTATTAGGTCGTTTCTATGTATGTTTCATTTACGTTCGTTTGTTGTTGCACTTCAGTGATCCTGTTGTTACGTTGTTTTTTTCACACACTGTTGTCATTATATTGGAATTCAATGCAACTGTTATACAAGTGATAGGTTCATTTTCTATCGAGACATGAATATCATGTTGTTTTCTATTCGTTGGATGTATTTTAGCTTTTACCATTATATAAAGTTGTGTTGGTTTTTTTTCTTTCATTTTTACCATTATATAAAATTGTGTTTTTTCATTTTTACCATTATATAAAGTTTTTTTTTGTTTTTTTTCATTTTTACAATTATATAAAGTTTTTGTTGTTTTTGGTGTTTTTTTTCATTTTTACCATCATATAAATTTTTTTTTTCATTTTTACCATTATATAAAGTTATTTTTTTTTCATTTTGAATTTCCTACTGTTTTTATCATATATCTATTATAATATTGTCGAGTTTTCATTATGTTTGATCATGTTTGTTTTGTATTTGCCATAACCTAAATTGGTTTTTGTCTGTTTTGCAAATAAAGAATTATTATTTAATGTTTGGCATTTTTTTTATGTGTCAAAAATATGTCAGTTGTTATCAAATACTTCATTTCTATGTATGTTGGCATTTGTTTTTGTTGCACTTCAGTGTTCCTTTTGTTTCTTTGTTTTCATTCCGTTTTGAATAAGTATAAACTTTTCGACCTAATAATTCCAATTTAAAGTCCAAGTTCAATAAAAATCAATTATGCGATTCATATATATTGATTAAACGTATTTGTCCTTAGCAACAAATGTGTTTTTGGTTAATTATAAATACTTGAAATATTTTTTTTTTTTTTCAAATTTACTACTTTAATTCGAGTGAAACGGAAAGAATCGTATTATGACGAAACGTGTGTTTGGCGTTATGAATTATTTTTTTTATCGTTACTGCGGATAGTTTCTTCTTTTATTTTACATTTTAAACATCTACACAAGACATTAATTTTCCTAAATATTTACCCTTCAATTCTATCTTTAAAAAATAAAATTGAACATCGATTTCACATAAAAAAAAAATATTACAGTATACAGAAAACTTGTGGTTTAAAAAAGTAATTTTTGAACGTAGAAATACTCACGATTTTCAACTATGCATGCTTTATAAAACTGTTTTCTCGACCAGGAAGTTGGGTTTCCGTGTGACTTTTTAAACCAATCTTATTCTATTTTACGGGTCATAATGAGAAAAAAAATTACTATACGAACTTGACACTTTAAATGTTAGTGGGTGGTCAATATTTAAAAAAAAAAAGATATACAAATCTATAAACGTTCAAAAACCTTACCAAGATTTTTATGAGTGGAACAAATGTCTCTAATTACAAGGCAAAACATCATTTCTCTATTTTATATTTCTTACCACTTAGTAGCAATCTAGCAACTTCACCTGCATATGGGATATATATTTCCCAACTTATTCGATATTCAAGAGCTTGCAGCTCCTACTCAGACTTTGTAAAACGTCATCATTGTCTGAGTAGAAAGTTGATGAACCAGGGGTATGTCAAAGAACATCTCGTCCTTTTTCTAAAAAAAGTTCATCGGAAGGTACCAAGACCTTGTTGATAAATATTCCAAATCAACTTAACAAATATTACATGATGGTCTTGATGTATAGATTCTGAGTACTGATGTTGTTACTCATCTTAGCAACATGTTATATTGTTCTTTCATTTGTCTTTGTTTTATTACTAATATTACTTTTACTGTGGTATTGTTTTATGTATACCCATTTAACGTGGCTCGGTACTTAAACATCCCGTCAATGTGTTTGTATTATCTTTCATTTTTTGCTGGTGTGTTTTGTATATGAGACTTTTTGTGTTTCTTTGGTTTTTATAACGTGACTCTGTACTTAAAAGATCCCGTCAGTAAGATATTCTTCTATTATATGTCATTAATATGATATATTTCTATTCTGAATTAGAGAATACGTTGAACCACAAACGTCAAAATTATTCAATCGCGTAGTGGAATGAACTATTTATGGATTCTTATAAATTCTATATAACGTTTGGACTATTTTAAATCTATTTCCGAAATTAATTCTTACATACTTTTGATTTTTTAGCCCTGTATGCTTAAATTGCCAATGTGAAATTTTAAAATTGTTTGTATATACATTGAACGACAACAGTAAAAAAAATGAAAATAAACAATACTGACACTTTCCGTACAAAATAGTCCCTATAGGACAAAATGTGAAAATAATTCAGAAGATATAACAATAAAACACTAAAGGCGGACAACAACTACTGAATAACACGTCCCATGCAGACTCGGGATAAGCAAGTGAAGAATGAGGCTGGGTTTAAAATATCCTCACCTTATTGGAGCTATGGTGTAAAAGCACAACGTGAGCACCAACTAGAAAATCATTTAGAAATGGCTTGATTCATCAGCTCGACACAAAGCAAAAACACTAATATTATAAGTATATCTTTTTCATTAAAAATTAATTAAAAAATAGAGGTATATCCACGAGCAGAAAGAAAAGTAAGCAAAGAAAATTATTATTGGAGATTATAGGAGTGTTGGGTATATGTTGAGCACGCAATAAGGCACTTTAAATACTTATATCCCCCCTTTGTCCCCACCTTCCCTATAGAATCGTACACATTTCCCGTCCAATAATCACAAGCAAAGAATTGAGAAAATGCTGAACATGTTGGATATACACTAAAACATGCAAAGTACTAAATATTTATAATTTAAATGAAGCAAGCACTCATAAAAATTATATTGCAGGTTTTTTTTTAAATCGACACATTTAAATTAAGTTTGGCACAGTCCCAACGTTTAAAGTATACTTTACTTTATCATGTTTATCTTAGTGAACATCTAACATGCCAATCATTGTATGATATTATTGGTTGTAATTATCGGACGGGAATGAATATTTAATTTTGCCGGTTTTGGGGATCCGTTTTAGATTGTCAATGTAACTTAAAACAACTTTAAACTTTAACTTTGAAAAAAAAAGCTTTATCACAAGAATACCCGGCCACGTCCACTTGTATTTTTGTCCACCTGATGAGTTAAGCCGTTTTCAACAGATTTTTTATAGTTCGTTCTTATGTTGTACTGCAGAGGCGGATTTAGGGGGGGGCAGGGGGCCTGGGCCCCCCTTATTGGGAAAAAATGGTTGCTTATATAGGGAATCACTGAAGCGTGACTGGAGCGGGCCCCCTCTTAGGTCAGTCAGTGGGCCCCCATTTATGAAAATTTCTGGATCCGCCACTGTACTGTTATACCATTGTCCCAGGTTAGGCGAGGGTTTGGATTCCACTAACATGTTTAACCCAGCCACATTATTTATGTATGTGCCTGTTCCAAGTCAGGAGCCTGTAATTCAGTGTATGGTTGTCGTTGTTTGTGACTATTAGACAAATAATATTAAAATTATCCTTCAAACCAAGGTATGAATGGGTTTCAGTGGGTTAAGTGAATAGTTCAACCTCAACTATACCAAGTGTTTTGCGGAATTTCACAAGTGTATAGGAATACAACTTATGAATTTGATTGCTTTTCGCTGAGGATTCGTGTGTTGTACATGTATGATCCTATTAAATGATTCTTTACCATGCCTCTAAATGATGAAAATAGCAATAACGAACCTAAGATTGTAGAATGGATGAAGAACGAATCCACTTAGTAGTTTCTCCTCTAAATGTACCATAAAGATATTTGCAAAAGACATGGTCACTTTGGTCGGTAAGTTCTATTGTTAAATGTAAAAGTGTTACGGTGAAATACTATTTTAAGTAGTTCTATTATTCTATAATTCTTTAGTTCGATATTTGGTTAGACATTTTGTTTAAATGTAGGCTCTTGGTTTTAAATGTTGGTGCATAATGAGGTGACATTCGTTGTTGCCAGAATAGTACCTTCTGGTAAATTTTTGATACATTCGTTCTTATTGATAAAAGTAATTGTAGATATATTGGTGGATCTCAGGTTTTTCGAAGTAAAAAGAGTAAAGTATGGTTGATTTTAAATGTGTAAAATGTGGTGAGGTTCGTGCTAGCTTCAACATAAAACGTTCATCCATGAGTTGGGCCAGCGCCTTCTTATGGTAATTTGCATCATTTAGAATGCCTATAACTTAACCTTTGTCAGCTTTTTTTATAACAATATTTATGTTTTTGGATAAATCTTCCAATATCCTTTCATTTTAATTAGTTTTTGTTTAACCCACTTTTTAGCTGTAGAAGTTAGAAGCCAGATAGTCGGGGTCTCAACGCAAGCATCTACAAAAGTACCTTTTCCTTTGCTCGGAATATTGTTGCTCTTTTGTCTAAATTCCTAGATAAATAATCTTGGAAGTCTAATTGGGGAGTGGTTTGTGAATCTGCGTACAAAAGATCATCAAAGAAATGGTGTTTAAGGGGCTTGCAGATTTATTTGAAAACTTTAATAAAAAATATAGGTCACCGATGAGTTAAAAAAGATATTTCAATTTCAATGCCAAAACATGGCATTTTTGTACCAAAGGGAGATAATTTGAAGCTTATTCAATGATATAAACATTTTTAAAGTCATCTGGGGCCAAACCGTATCTATATTTGTGTTTGATTTTTGTACCATATCATAGAGTAATAACTAATAGTGTCATAAATAATATTTGTAATGAAAAAAACAAATGTTAAATTTTTCGCTGAAATTTTTGTACCCACAAACCTCTTTATTAAGTCTGACTCTACAATAGAATGTTTTAAAATAGGAGTAGTTTTGTAAAATATATTCAATGGGCTTCCTCTAAATTGAGTAAAAGTTTTTTTTTAAACTATAAAAATAGTTCCCGACTGTTGTTTGTGTCTTGATGGCTTTTATGTATCAATTTATATAGTATAAACTATTTCAAATTACATAATTTAATTATAAAATAGGATTATATTTTTGTATCAAAAAAGAATTATTATTAACTATAATAAGAAAATATTTTAATGACCTTTATCTTTTTGAAGAGACTTCACATTTCAACCAGTTCTGTTTCTTATCTATTTCAGTTTTGTAAAATTTCATGCAAGGTGTATTTGAAAAGACCAGATGTTAACAGAGGTGCTAACCAAAACTGCTTAAGGTAGATGGGGTGTCTAAATTATAATCCATAGAATTTTTTAATAATTTGCCAAAATGTAGTTTATATCATGCTTTTTTTTCTAAATAATAAAAATAATGGGTCACAGGGCTTATTTTCATGCTACCCAGTGTTCAAAATTGGCAGATTTTGTATAGATTATGCATGGAAAACCCAATTTTCTGCAATAAAGCGTAAACTACACCATAGAATTTTGAGATTACATATGAGAAGATAGCTTTAATAGTATGCTTTCAGTTAAGAAAAAGAAAGAATGGGGTCACCAGACCTGTTGTCTTGCTACATAACAAAATACGTAAATTTCTAACACATTCTATTGTAAAAGTACCTTTATCTGAATTATCTGCCCTTGCATTTGAGTTGCCTCCCCTTATGTGGCAAAGTTGGAAAATATTTAATCAAACAAAAGTTTTTCCGTTTTTTGTAAAATACAACCATAAATATGATAAAACATGTCATATTCTAGATTGAAATGAAAGTTCTTACACATGAATTTCCTACTACTCTTTAAATTTGCACATATTATATTATCCAAGATGGAGGAAGACACCCTATCTACCTTAAAAGAGCCTATTTAAAAAGCTATGAGCATCCACCAAGCATGCTCACAACATCCCCATAAGAATTAATATATGATTTTTGTAAAGAAATATAGTAATAGCATAAAAGAAATACCAGTAAATGCATGTGAAAGCCATCTATTTTCAGAGTATACTGTAGATGCTTCAATTTGTGTTTAGGTTCTTTAATATTTGAAATAAGTTGAAATATTGAAACAAAATTATGCTACTTAAGCCATCAATTGGCTTTTTATACTACTTATTTTTTTTAAAGGAAACTAAATCACCCTTGTATATATATTTTTCACAAAACAATCAAATATTTACATGTGTAAATCTTTATTCATAACATCCATAATATCAAATAAACACAATAAAAATATCAGTAAACATTATAAAACAAAACAGTGTTAAAGCTAAACTTCATATAAAAGCAATAACTATATGATTGTACACAATATTCGTATATATATATAAATAAACATCATTTCTTATGTGTGTAAATGTTGTTTACAAGTTGTTATTTTGTATACCAATTATAATTTTTTGAGAACTTCTAAACTCAATAAGATAAAACAAAGAGGCATACATGTACAGTAGACAATGACAATCTTATTGACCACATATTAAACAAGCATTAGCCTTCCAAAAAGGGCTAGTCGACTCTTAGCTGATGAAAATTGAAAGTGCTCTTGCTTTGTAGATTTATTCATTTACTAGAATAGCCACGTGCATCAATCAACAAATTTTACCACACACGTGAGGTCACACGTTATGAGGTAGTATATATCGTTAAACCTTGTTGTTTACGAAGATTCGACTATTTATAGATAAAAGTTACCTGTGTACCAAAATCATGAATATGCATGATTAATGACCAGGCAAAATCTAATTGCTAAAATAGAGAGGACAAATCTGATACTCTACGGGATTGAAGGACATTTACTAGGTTTGGATTGTCCTAACCAATCAATAAACTTTGATTATTCACGTCTCGTATTATCTTCCAATCAGGTAGCAAGACAAATTCACCAACTGACTGTCCATCGTTCAATTCTTATTAAATATCGACTCCTAGGAGTCGATAATTACTTCAAGCTAATAACATTAACAGTACCAATTTTCCTGCACCAGATGCGCATTTCGACAATACATGTCTCTTCAGTGATGCTAGTGGCCAAAATATTTGAAAACCAAAGCTTATATAAAAGATGATGAGCTATAATCCAAAAGGTCCAAAAATTATAGCCAAATCCGTGAAAGGAATCAGACCTTTGCATGAGGGTAGATACATTCCTTAATTTATAATAATTTCTAACTTTTTATAACAGCAAATTTTATTACACAAAAAATCTGTATTTTCTTGGCTACTGGGCTGGTGATACACTCGGGGGCTAACAGTCCACCAGCAGAAGCATCGACCCAGTAGAATTAATAATGTGTACATATACAATTGATACAAAGATATCTTGTGGATGCAAAATCTAAGAATAAATAATATGCCAAAGATGATGATAATGATGGATGGCTGCCTATTGTCCAACAGCAAATTAATATACGTTAAATTAGTTTATTTTTGCAGAAACTATATTTCGTGTTTAACCCTTTTTAGGCCACTTCATGGCTATTTTACTTTCCTGATTTTCTAATTAACTTATTGTAGATTGATAAGAAATTATTAAAGATCTATATATTTTTCTGCTCCAGAAAGTCACGAAAATAAATTGCTCATGAAAATAAGTTGGTTTACAGTACACATTCAGGATGAGAACATGTTAGTGGTATATAAATTACAACCTGCTTTGTACAAGAAATAAACACTGAGCCAGATTTTCAAAGTACTATTAAACAAGGTATAAACAGTCGGCAGGAAGAAGTTTCAGTCTTCGTAAGAATCAGGCAATTTAGGTAAAAATTAAAACATAATTAGAAAAAAACCCACCGAGTTAATCATGCTATTTAATACTAACCATCATCCTGAGTTTAAAAGTATTAGTCTTTCATTTGTGTGTGTCTGGTAATATCAAATAACTTGGTTAGAAAATAAGTTAGAATGATAGCAAATTACAGTTATCACCCCTTATTCGTTAATTTCTAGTGCATTTCAACCAAAATGTATCTTCTATTACCAGAACAGAAAATGGAAATGAATGTTATTTTTGTGCATAACTACATATTATGAACTGAAATCAATGTCAAATAGGGTGGGTTTTTTTGGTCATGTTTTCACCACTGCCTGATTCTTAGGCAGACTGGCACTTAACTTGACACATTATTCTGGCTCCAATTCTTAATACTGCATGCTTAGCAGAGAAGCAGCAAATACTAATGTTCAAGTGTTTTGTTTGACCATGCTCAGGTTCGAACACAGGACTTACAGCACTCAAGGTGAACATGCTACCACGAGAACACTAAGGTGTGGTTTTATGTCAAAGAAGACAGTGATGAATGGTGTGTTAAAGTAATGTTTTTATTAAAAATAAACATCAACTTTGTTCAATCTTTAAGACAGAAGGTCATGGTCAGACTTGTACAGAATAACAACCTGTTCACAACATATAATGTAAATAAATAATGCTAATGTTATTATACAAGAAACAATGATAAAAACTCAACCAAATAAATTATTTCAACAATCCTTTCAAATAAGGATATAAAAGTAAACAGATCTTACTATAAAAAAAGATCTTTGGCTTTTACTTGTATGACGATCTGTATAATGTAACTAACTGACTTTTGGAAATCTTATAGTACATGTGTATATACTTTTACTTGCCCTTGCATTGTGGATGCACTGTGATAACAGTTAAATATATATAAATATTTTTATGAGATTTATATTATCAGAGAAAAGCTACTGTAAGCAAAAACTGATTCATTACACTTATAATTAGTGTAAATCACACTTATTGCAACCTCAACATACCATATATCATGTTACTGACGGAATTTGTCAATTTTCACTAATTTTCGAAGATAGAACAAAATCTCAAAAGTAAAAATCCACCAATTTAAAATGTAAATATAGTCATTGGTTTAGCTGTAGTTACATACTGAAAATTCTGAAATTATTGAGAGGTTTTTATTATTGTGAAAAATTCGACAGAGTTGTAAACACAATAATTTAAACTCGCATTTTGAAATATTCTATATGAATTAAATAGTATTTTTATTAAAATCGTAAATATTAAAATCGCATTTAAGTCTTAAATGAGAAAATCACAATAATAAATGCACGCAATAATTTCTGACAAGAATCCTCAAAGATATATAAAAAAAATAAAACCAATGAATAATTTTGATGAAATATATAAAGCAATATGTCAAAATTTAACTCTATATTTCTGAGTACAAATATTAAATAAAAAATTTATTATATCTGCACAAACCATTTTAATACCCCTAAAAACAGATCAATAATTGAAGTATCAAAAAAAAAAAATATTTTGGATTAAATATAAAAAAAACAAATGTTAAAATTTAACTCTATATGTCAGAGTACAAATATTATATAAAAAAATTATTGTTTCTGCAAAAACCTTTTTAATACCCCTAAAAACAGACCAATAATTAAAGTATCAAAAACCATTAATATTTTGGATGAAATATAAAAAACAAAAAGTTAAAATTTAACTTATATTTCAGAGAGCAAATATTATACAAATCATTTATTAAATCTGCACAAACCTTTAAAATACACTTACAGATGTCTGAGATTCAAAAAAAAAAAAATAATATTGAAAATTCTCAATCAGAAACTTTTTCCATATGAATACGTCAACAAAATTAGATTACAACAAATGTAACTCATTATAAAGCTGGCAAGAAAGGAATTAACACAAAACAATTATGCATAAAAATAAGTAGGCTTAGAATAACAGTTTCTTCCATTATCTAAAAAATAAAAACCAATTAGGTTTGTAAATAAAGGTAACAGTAGTATACCTCTAGATCTGTTCAAAAGTCATAAATCAATTTGAAAACAAATCTGGGTTAGGGCTATTCCAGAAAAAAATGTATGGGGTGTTGGAAGGCACATTTTATTAATAATACATGGGTGATGGGTATCAGAGCAACTTTTTACACTATAATGCACTATAATTCTCAATTACAATTGTCTGGGTGGCAGGTACTGACAAAAACTGCCTTCCAACCCCCCCATACATTTTTTTCTGGAATAGCCCTTACAAAAAAAAACATGTAAGATTGGGTATTTACAAAACTAGTTTAACAGTCCCTGCTATACTTGGAACCAACTAATTTTCTTGTAACAATTTTAATATTTGAAGTAGCCATTTGAATGGTTTTACACTTGTAATTTTTGGGCCCTTTAAAGCTTACTGTAGGTATGAGCTAATGCTCCGTGCTGAAGACCATACTTTGACCTATAATGATTTACTTTTATAAATTAAGACTTGGATGGAGAGTTGTCTCATTGGTACTTATACCACATCTTTTTAAATCTATATATAGCTCAATAATGTTAACCAGTCACATTAAGAATTACTCTTTCACCATGTATCTATTCCCCGTATACTTGTTTTATTTGTTTTTCTCTCAGTTATGGCTATGGTGGTATAAGTAGTCCATCTACAGAGATAGCCAGTCGGCACTGAGGTTACGAGTTTCAAACCTTGCTCACAGCTGTGTTTGACTCAGATCTTATTAGACTCTAGCCTGTCAACACTGAGAGTGGGTCTCATTGGGGTCTAAGCATGATGCAGGATTGCCGAATTTTTGGTAAGCGTGACTTGTGAAAGTCAAATTATTGTGCTGTGAAAAACGGGAAATGAAGTCTAGCAGGACACGGAAAATTGCAAAAAAATGAGAATTGCTTACGTACATAGTGTAAGTGGGACACAAGAATATGACAAAACAGTAAGTGGAATCCGGGATCAGAACCCCCTAAAGAGACCCCCCTGAGATTGTGAGTTTAAACCATGCTCATAGCTGTATATTTGACTAAGATTGCTAGTTTTCCTGCTCAATGTTGTGGTTCTATAAGGGTTAAACAACTCTCTTTACCTTTAAAAACTAGTTGTCATGATATAGCCAAGAAAGTGCTGTTAAACACCATCAATAAATCAATGTGACCCTGCACCCCTGTCATTGTAATATTGATAAAAATCTGTACAAGTGAACACAAAGGCAAAATACGAATGATAACTATCCTGCACACGTATAAAAATCTATCAAATATATTGGAAGATATAATAGCACTCATCAACAGGAAGCAATGAATTATGGGTAGTTTTGTTTCTCCTGGATTCCCTAACATCACAATAGTAGATCAATAACTGGATAATAATTTTGGATCCACAGCAGCCAGTTTCATTAAAAGAACCATTTATTGAGTATTTCAGTGTGTGGATTAATAACTGATCCACAGAAGCTAGTTTGGCTGACAAGATATCATCATTGAGTTAGCAGTGTGTGAATTAATAACTAGATAAGAACGTTGGATCCACAGAAGCAAGTTTGGCTGACAAGAAAGCATTCATTGAGTACAGCAGTGTATGGAGTCCAGTACATTCTATTTCCTACAATATAAAAAGTGAAATCATTATTTTTAGTTTAACTTGATAAAGGTTCAGAAACATTGACAATGTAATTGTAGTGTAATTTCAAATAGGTAATTACATTTGAATATCAATGTAACTGTGATGAAATTTAAAATAACATTTAGAAATCTATGTAATTGAAATATAAATTATTACTTTGGCATGTAATTGACCCCAGGTCTGATATAGTCATACTTACTGTAGTGTCTAAAGCAACAGGGGAGGCAATTAGATATTAAGCAGTCATAGAGCTGACATGTTAGTAACTGCTAGTAGTCCTTTGTTAGCTTATGTATCATTGTCATTTTGCTTAGTTTCTTTTGTTACCTATTCTGAACTCAGAATTCCTGGGTGCAGGATTTTCTCGCTGCGTTGAAGACCAATTGGAAGCCTTCGGCTGTTATCTGCTCTTTGGACGGGTTGTTGTCTCTTTGACATATTCTGAAATTACATTCTCAATTTTATACTTTTACCCTAATTTCTGTTGAACCAGGAGGATCACAATTAAAATGGAGTTTAAGTCGTGTCTTCCCATCATCTGATGAGCCCCGCAGCTGGGAAAATCTGTATGTCCATTGAAAGTTCTGTAAAACATAAAAACAAAAATAGCTGTATACCATATTTGTTTTTGTTTATTGATTTAATATACATCTGAGGGAGATATATTCCCTTATTTTTAAATAATTTAGATGATTTTTATAAACTTATGAACAAAACTAGAGATCTGTCATCAATGCCAAATTCTGAAGGCAACAAAAATTCTTCAAGATATGATATATTAAACACTATATTCATTGAAAACTATAGAAATGTATATCTAGAATATATTTAAATGATTTTGTGTACACCTTACATCTCCTTTACAAATGTTTTTAGACTTTTTATGGGCAAAAAAACACGTTTTTGCAATTTGTTAGGCAACTATGACATGGCGCTAGATGCGATTTACACTGAAAACTTTATGGTCACTTTCAACTGAACTTTGAGATCAAACATATAATGATGGTCAGAGTGACCATACTGCTAAACTATTGTAACAGCAACCTAATTTAAAGTTATACATTTAGAACGCTATTATCTTTGAAAGAACTTAACATGGAGGTTTAATATATTCAAATTTGACCTTGGTGTTAAACAGTTTAAAACACTGAATGTTCTTTTGACATTATAAAACTCTTGTAAATATTCAGCCTCTACAATAAAAATAAGAGTACATGCTGAAATGTCTTGCCTGCTATACTGATCTTATCGGTTATTCATATATATTCCCTTTGATTTTACTGCCCAATATTTTAGAGTATCAACGTACTGGCTGTATCACTGAAAATATTAGGCAACACATTATGTGACGTCATAATTACCGATAAACAGAATAATAGGTAGTTTCGTTTTTGATACTGACTATATCATGTGGAATATCTTAACTCGTCCTAACGGCCTTGTCTAGATATTCCACATGATATAGTCAGTATCAAAAACGAAACTACCTATTTATTCTATATATATGATTGATTTTGTGTTGAATGTCTATAAGATAATGTTTTACTACATGTATCGCATAGAATTTTATATTAGTGTTCATATATTTCCTTTATAACAGACTCGACATTTATTGGTGGAGCCATTTTTCATTTTTTTCTGAAATAAAGCTCCTGAGGATTCATTAATTTTTGTGGATACAAAATTTTGTGGATTGAGGACAAGTTGTATTTTCGTGGATATTTAATTTCCTGATTTTACCAAAGTCTGTATACATATGAACCTGCAGAAAATGTGTTTGTTTGTTTTTGTTGTTGAAATATTTAAAAATATGTAATTTACTTTTACCCACAAAATACACAAAAGTTGGTTTTCCATAAATAACAATGAATCCATAGAATTTGAATCTACATACTTTAGTACTATTATCATACAGAGAAAATCCTGAATCCAGATCTAATGTCAGTCCACATAAATTCCCTCTCCATGTACAACCAAATGTCTTGTGCTGGAAAAGAGGAAACCCCTTACATTTAATAGGAAATTTTACCATGGAAATATTCTAATAGGCTTTTAATAGTTATAAACTATAAACTGTATGTTAGGTTTATACAATAAAAATACAATTAATGTTATACTTGCTTGTTTGTGTGTTTAATTGAATTTCAGCTATTATTAGGTCTTTCCACTTTTCTGTGGAAAGACCTATTGTTTTTATTCTGATTATTTTTTTTTTTCTTCCGCCTAATTTTGTTCTTGCGATAAATATTTGTTTCGCAATATGTCGCTTAGATATTTGGTATATGATATCGAACAGTTTATGCGCTTTTGAAATTTACCCTGCGTAACCGAATACTTTTCTTTGTAGGAGTTATCTCCCCAAACACTGTTTTCCTTGTGATCACGACTCCTTCGCAACTGTAAGAGATTAAGACAAATTTATTTTATAAAATTGCTCGTTATATCCTTCGCATGATTTGTCCAATTTCGACCGAAGCAATATGAACGCTCCATATGAGAGTTATTTCCCCATTTGTATTTGAAATTTTGAAATGTATTTTAAACTGGAACACCATAAGTGATAGAGACCTAGGATCTTTTGAATTGAGGTCCTTGGTCCAAAAAAATGAAAATTAGGTCAAGGTCAAAGGTCAAGGTCATATTCTAATTTTTGAATTAGGCTTATTTCCACTCATTTCCAGAAAATGTATAAGATATCGACAAATTATTTTGACTAAATTGTTAGTTGCGACATGTCGTAACTTAATAATTTTAGTTGAAAGGGTGCGTAGACAATGAATGGGAGTTTTGGCCCCTATCATATCTAAAATTATGTGTAAAGTGATATAACTTATTAACCATACGTATTAGAGACCTAGGGTCTTTTGATTTGATATCCTCAGTTTGTGACCTTCAAATTGAGGTCAAGGTCATAGGTTAATTTCACGTTCTAGATTTTGACCTTTGCTTTAAATTCATATCTATACATCATAAAGCCATATGAACTGACATTTTAGACTGATTTTAATATTTTAATATCAAAATAGATATTAACTGGTGGAAAGACTTTCAATTGTTCTCTGAACCAATTGGTTTTTAATTGTAAATAGTTTATTAGTGAAGAAAGCTGGTGTTCTTAGAGACAACAATGATGATGGGAGTTTATAATGACTTTGATTTGCTATACAGCACTCGCATGGTCGGCTATTAAAAAAGCCCTTTGCCAGGAGAACTGACAATTCAGATAAGAGTAAACACATATGGCCATGACCAATGTTTGAACTCATAACCTCAGAGTTGATAAGCTAGTAAGTACTGCAGATGATTACCTGTGATTATGCTTCTTCAGACATACCTTTAATCTTGTTATACTACTATGATTAGTTCTGTACCAAGCCAACCTAGGTCATTGTATTTATGCTTCTTCAGACATACCTTTAATCTCGTTATACTACTATGATAAGTTCTGTACCAAGCCAACCTAGGTCATTGTATTTATGGTACTTCAGACATACCTTTAATCTTGTTATACTTCTATGATAAGTTCTGTACCAAGCCAACCTAGGTCGTTGTGTTTATTCTTCTTCAGACATACCTTTAATCTTGTTATACTTCTATGATAAGTTCTGTACCAAGCCAACTTAGGTCATTGTGATTATGGTACTTCAGACATACCTTTAATCTTGTTATACTTCTATGATAAGTTCTGTACCAAGCCAACCTAGGTCATTGTGATTATGGTACTTCAGACATACCTTTAATCTTGTTATACTTCTATGATAAGTTCTGTACCAAGCCAACCTAGGTCGTTGTGTTTATTCTTCTTCAGACATACCTTTAATCTTGTTATACTTCTATGATAAGTTCTGTACCAAGCCAACCTAGGTTATTGTGTTTATGGTACTTCAGACATACCTTTAATCTTGTTATACTTCTATGATAAGTTCTGTACCAAGCCAACTTAAGTCATTGTGATTATGGTACTTCAGACATACCTTTAATCTTGTTATACTTCTATGATAAGTTCTGTACCAAGCCAACCTAGGTCATTGTGATTATGGTACTTCAGACATACCTTTAATCTTGTTATACTACTATGATAAGTTCTGTACCAAGCCAACCTAGGTCATTGTATTTATGGTACTTCAGACATACCTTTAATCTTGTTATACTTCTATGATAAGTTCTGTACCAAGCCAACCTAGGTCATTGTAATTATGGTACTTCAGACATACCTTTAATCTTGTTATACTTCTATGATAAGTTCTGTACCAAGCCAACCTAGGTCATTGTGATTATGGTACTTCAGACATACCTTTAATCTTGTTATACTTCTATGATAAGTTCTGTACCAAGCCAACCTAGGTCATTGTGATTATGGTACTTCAGACATGCCTTTAATCTCGTTATACTTCTATGATAAGTTCTGTACCAAGCCAACCTAGGTCATTGTATTTATGCTTCTTCAGACATACCTTTAATCTCGTTATACTTCTATGATAAGTTCTGTACCAAGCCAACCTAGGTTATTGTGTTTATCGTACTTCAGACATACCTTTAATCTTGTTATACTACTATGATTAGTTCTGTACCAAGCCAACCTAGGTCATTGTATTTATGCTTCTTCAGACATACCTTTAATCTTGTTATACTACTATGATTAGTTCTGTACCAAGCCAACCTAGGTCATTGTGTTTATGGTACTTCAGACATACCTTTAATCTTTGTTATACTTCTATGATAAGTTCTGTACCAAGCCAACCTAGGTCATTGTGATTATGGTACTTCAGACATGCCTTTAATCTCGTTATACTTCTATGATAAGTTCTGTACCAAGCCAACCTAGGTCATTGTATTTATGCTTCTTCAGACATACCTTTAATCTCGTTATACTTCTATGATAAGTTCTGTACCAAGCCAACCTAGGTCATTGTATTTATGCTTCTTCAGACATACCTTTAATCTCGTTATACTTCTATGATAAGTTCTGTACCAAGCCAACCTAGGTCATTGTATTTATGATTCTTCAGACATACCTTTAATCTCGTTATACTTCTATGATAAGTTCTGTACCAAGCCAACCTAGGTCATTGTATTTATGGTACTTCAGACATACCTTTAATCTTGTTATACTTCTATGATAAGTTCTGTACCAAGCCAACCTAGGTCATTGTATGTATGGTACTTCAGACATACCTTTAATCTTGTTATACTTCTATGATAAGTTCTGTACCAAGCCAACCTAGGTCATTGTATTTATGGTACTTCAGACATACCTTTAATCTTGTTATACTACTATGATTAGTTCTGTACCAAGCCAACCTAGGTCATTGTATTTATGTTTCTTCAGACATACCTTTAATCTTGTTATACTTCTATGATTAGTTCTGTACCAAGCCAACCTAGGTCATTGTATTTATGGTACTTCAGACATACCTTTAATCTTGTTATACTGCTATGATTAGTTCTGTACCAAGCCAACCTAGGTCATTGTGTTTATGGTACTTCAGACATACCTTTAATCTTGTTATACTTCTATGATAAGTTCTGTACCAAGCCAACCTAGGTCATTGTATTTATGGTACTTCAGACATACCTTTAATCTTGTTATACTTCTATGATAAGGTCTGTACCAAGCCAACCTAGGTTATTGTGATTATGGTACTTCAGACATACCTTTAATCTTGTTATACTTCTATGATAAGTTCTGTACCAAGCCAACCTAGGTTATTCTGATTATGGTACTTCAGACATACCTTTAATCTCGTTATACTACTATGATAAGTTCTGTACCAAGCCAACCTAGGTCATTGTATTTATGTTTCTTCAGACATACCTTTAATCTTGTTATACTACTATGATTAGTTCTGTACCAAGCCAACCTAGGTCATTGTAATTATGGTACTTCAGACATACCTTTAATCTTGTTATACTACTATGATAAGTTCTGTACCAAGCCAACCTAGGTCATTGTATTTATGTTTCTTCAGACATACCTTTAATCTTGTTATACTACTATGATAAGTTCTGTACCAAGCCAACCTAGGTTATTGTGATTATGGTACTTCAGACATACCTTTAATCTTGTTATACTACTATGATAAGTTCTGTACCAAGCCAACCTAGGTTATTGTGTTTATGGTACTTCAGACATACCTTTAATCTTGTTATACTACTATGATAAGTTCTGTACCAAGCCAACCTAGGTCATTGTATTTATGGTACTTCAGACATACCTTTAATCTTGTTATACTTCTATGATAAGTTCTGTACCAAGCCAACCTAGGTTATTGTGTTTATGGTACTTCAGACATACCTTTAATCTTGTTATACTACTATGATAAGTTCTGTACCAAGCCAACCTAGGTTATTGTGTTTATGGTACTTCAGACATACCTTTAATCTTGTTATACTTCTATGATAAGTTCTGTACCAAGCCAACCTAGGTTATTAAGGTCTTTCCTCTCCGCGAGGAAAGACCTTATTGTTTTTCTAATGTTTTTTTTTTTTCTTTTTTTTCTTTTTTTTCTTCCAACATTTTTTTGACATGCCCGCCCCTTCTTTCTGTTAAAGTTACCAAGACCAAATATGGACCATTGATAGACCTCATCATGCAGTTTTACCAAATGACCCTGTTAAGGATTTCATCATCCTCTTTAGAAGTTATCTCCCTTTTATTGATTTTTTTCAACACGGCACCCCCTCGTTGTTTTTAAAGATATCATGCCATTATTTGGACAATAGGTAGATCTCATCATGATTTATTACCATATGAGGTTGAATAGGATTTCATTGTCCCCTATGAGAGTTATATCCCCTTGAAACAATTTCTTTCCTTTGCATTTTTCTCAAAAAGTATAAGAGATAGAATTGATTTGAAAACGGCAACATGTACAGGAACAGATGGCAATGTTAATGGACATATACAATCATTTTGTTATTAACCCTTATAAGGAGTTATTCCCCTTGAAAAATTGTGTACAATTTTAGAAAAATTGTATTTCCAGATCCGAAAGTCGTAGAGACTTGGGACCTTCACCAATAATCTTTAATTCATGTGACCTTTAATATGCACCCAAGGTCAAAGGTCACAAAGTGCAAAATAAAATTACGCTGCAATTTCAAGCTTAGATATCAGGAAAACGATAAAACTTTGCTGCATACATACAGCGTATAAAATGTTCCTCTGGACGAGCTCTACATTTTATATAATAAGCCCAAAAATGTCCAACCGTCTGTTCAAAAGTTACAACGGGATGATTCTTAAAAGTATAGTATTTTGTGTATATCTTTTTAAAGGTCACAGATATCAATCTACTATAAACTGCAAAGATGATCAGTAATTCAAGACCTTCAATTTGAGGTCATTGTCAGGTCATGATGAAATTTCACCTTGACCTTCACATTATACTATGACCTTGACCTTGTGATATTTGAAAGGTTAAGTGGTCCTGAGTTGAATGGTGGTAATCCCATGTCTCTACGACGTCCGGTTCTCAAGTTTGATATTGCATCATATATTTGATGATTAATTGTGACCTTCGTGAACTTTGAAATTGTCCCAATTCTTTTTCTATAATGTTGTCCTTTAACTGTAGATCATTTACCATTAACAGATTTGAGATATCTATTGTCGTTTTAGAGATAATGCAGTTTGTAATTTTGCGAGTGGCGGCATGTATTTCTGAATCAACAACAGCTTACCACTTAAAATGTTTAAGAAATTGAAGAGGTTAACATAGTTATATGTTTGACCAAATACCAAAAACATTCCATGGAAAAAAACACCAAAACATCATTTTGAAATTTTCATGTTTTGCATTGACTTTGTAAATTTCATAACTTCTATTTATATCGTTGATATTGCATCATTTTTGGCACTTTGTCAAATGGGGTCATCTGATATATCAAATTGAAGGTCTCAATAAACTCTACTTAAAAATGAAAATTTTAAACCTCTTTTTTTTATCCCAGGCGGAAGGGTGGGGTCATTTAGTGCAAAAATTCAAATTTCTCAGATGGTAAGGTTGTCGCATATCAAATGAAAGAACATAAAGCGTACATTTCAAATTTCAAATTGACGTCCCCCAAAAATGGGTTGGATGGGGTCATTGAGTGCAAAAAATAAATTTTCTTTCACTATAGGGTTGTTGTATATCAAATGAAAGGTCATAATGTGTACATTTGAAATATCAAATTCCCAACCTCCAAAAATTGGTTCGAAGGGGTTATTAAGTGCAAAAATCAAACTTTTTATAACATGGCGTTGTCGCATATCAAATGAAAGCTCATCTACCCTGTGTTACATATATCATATTCCGATCTCAAAAATGTAGGCGGATGAGGTCATTAAGTGTAAAAAGCGAAAAGTTTCAGAAGGTATGCTTGTCGTATATCAAACGAAAGGTCGTACAAAGAACATTACGAAAACATCACTTTTACAGGAAAGACCTTTCAATTGTTTTACAAACAATTGAGATACTAGTCTTTTTCTTTTTTTTCTTCCAACATTTTTTTGACATGCCCGCCTCTTGTTTCTGTTGAAGTTATTAAGACCAAATATGGACCATCGCTAGACCTCACAAAGATGTATTACCAAATGACCCTGTTAAGTATTTCATCATCCCCTTTATGAGTTATCTCTCTTTTATTGATTTTTTTCAACATGGTCCCCCCTCGTTGGTTTTAAAGATATCATGACCCTGATTGAAGAAAATGTAGATCTCATCATGATGTATTACCATGTGAGTCTGAATATGATTCCATCGTCCCCTATGAGAGTTATATTCCCTTGAAACAATTTCTTTCCTTTGCATTTTACTCAAAAAGTATTAGAGATAAAATCGATTTGAAAACGGCAACATGTACAGGAACAGATGGCAATGTTAATGAACATATACAATCATTTTGTTATTAACCCTTATAAGGAGTTATTCCCCTTGAAAAATTGTGAACAATTTTAGAAAAATTGTATTTCGAGAACCGGAAGTCGTAGAAACTTGGGACCTTCACCAATAATCTTTAATTTATGTGACCTTTAATATGAAGTCAAGGTCAAAGGTCACCGAGTGCAAAAAAAAATTACGCTGCAATTTTAAGGTTACATATTAGGAAAACGATAAGACTTTGCTGCATACATACAGCGTATAAAATGGTCCTCTCGACGAGCTCTACATTTTAAAGATAAGTCCAAAAATGTCCGACTGTCTGTTCAAAAGTTACAACGGGATGATTCTTAAAAGTATAGTATTTTGTGTATATCTTTTTAAAGGTAACATATATCAACCTACTATAAACTGCAAAGATGATCAGTAATTCAAGACCTTCAATTTGAGGTCAATGTCAGGTCATGATGAAATTTCACCTTGACCTTCAGAGTATACTATGACCTTGACCTTGTGATATTTGAAAGGTCAAGTGGTCTTGAGTTGAATGGGGGTAGTCCCATGTCTCTACAACTTCCGGTTCTCAAGTTTGGTATTGCATCATATATTTGATGATTAATTGTGACCTTGGTGAACATTGAAATTGTCCCAATTCTTTTTCTATAATGTTTTCCTTTAACTGTAGATCATTTACCATTTAACAGATTTGAGATATCTATTGTCGTTTTAGAGATAATGCAGTTTGAAATTTTGCGAGCGGCGGCATGTATTCCTGAATCAACAACAGCTTATCACTTAAAATGTTTAAGAAATTGAAGAGGTTAACATAGTTATATGTTTGACCAAATAACAAAAACATTCCTTTTAAAAAAACACAAAAAAATCATTTTGAAATTTTCATGTTTTGCATTGACTTTGTAAGTTTCATAACTTCTATTTATATCGTTGATATTACATCATTTTTGACACTTTGTCAAATGGGGTCATCTGATATATCAAATTGAAGGTCTCAATAAACTCTACTAAAAAATAAAAATTTAAAACCTCTTTTTCATCCCAGGTGGAAGTGTGGGGTCATTTAGTGCAAACATTCAAATTTCTCAGATGGTAAGGTTGTCGCATATCAAATGAAAGAACATAAAGCGTACATTTCAAATTTCAAATTGACGTCCCCCAAAAATGGGTTGGATGGGGTCATTGAGTGCAAAAAATAAATTTTCTTTTACGATAGGGTTGTTGTATATCAAATGAAAGGTCATGATGTGTACATTTGAAATATCAAACTCCCAACCTCCAAAAATTGGTTGGATGGGGTTATTAATTGCAAAAATCAAACTTTTTAGAACATTGCGTTGTCGCATATCAAATGAAAGCTCATCTACCCTGTGTTACATATATCATACTTCTGATCTCAAAAATGTAGGCAGATGAGGTCATTAAGTGTAAAAAGCGAAAAGTTTCAGAAGGTATGCTTGTCGTATATCAAACGAAAGGTCGTTCAAAGAACATTACGAAAACATCACTTTTACAGGAAAGACCTTTCAATTGTTTTACAAACAATTGAGATACTAGTTGTATTTATGTTTCTTCAGACATACCTTTAATCTTGTTATACTACTATGATAAGTTCTGTACCAAGCCAACCTAGGTTATTGTGTTTATGGTACTTCAGACATACCTTTAATCTTGTTATACTACTATGATAAGTTCTGTACCAAGCCAACCTAGGTTATTGTGTTTATGTTTCTTCAGACATACCTTTAATCTTGTTATACTACTATGATAAGTTCTGTACCAAGCCAACCTAGGTGATTGTGTTTATGGTACTTCAGACATACCTTTAATCTTGTTATACTTCTATGATAAGTTCTGTACCAAGCCAACTTAGGTCATTGTGATTATGGTACTTCAGACATACCTTTAATCTTGTTATACTACTATGATAAGTTCTGTACCAAGCCAACCTAGGTCATTGTATTTATGGTACTTCAGACATACCTTTAATCTTGTTATACTACTATGATAAGTTCTGTACCAAGCCAACCTAGGTCATTGTATTTATGGTACTTCAGACATACCTTTAATCTTGTTATACTTCTATGATAAGTTCTGTATCAAGCCAACCTAGGTCATTGTATTTATGGTACTTCAGACATACCTTTAATCTTGTTATACTTCTATGATAAGTTCTGTACCAAGCCAACCTAGGTCATTGTATGTATGGTACTTCAGACATACCTTTAATCTTGTTATACTTCTATGATAAGTTCTGTATCAAGCCAACCTAGGTCATTGTATTTATGGTACTTCAGACATACCTTTAATCTTGTTATACTACTATGATTAGTTCTGTACCAAGCCAACCTAGGTCATTGTATTTATGTTTCTTCAGACATACCTTTAATCTTGTTATACTACTATGATAAGTTCTGTACCAAGCCAACCTAGGTCATTGTATTTATGGTACTTCAGACATACCTTTAATCTTGTTATACTACTATGATTAGTTCTGTATCAAGCCAACCTAGGTCATTGTATTTATGGTACTTCAGACATACCTTTAATCTTGTTATACTTCTATGATAAGTTCTGTACCAAGCCAACCTAGGTCATTGTATTTATGGTACTTTAGACATACCTTTAATCTTGTTATACTTCTATGATAAGTTCTGTACCAAGCCAACCTAGGTCATTGTATGTATGGTACTTCCGACATACCTTTAATCTTGTTATACTACTATGATTAGTTCTGTACCAAGCCAACCTAGGTCATTGTGATTATGCTTCTTCAGACATACCTTTAATCTTGTTATACTACTATGATTAGTTCTGTATCAAGCCAACCTAGGTCATTGTATTTATGGTACTTCAGACATACCTTTAATCTTGTTATACTTCTATGATAAGTTCTGTACCAAGCCAACCTAGGTCATTGTATGTATGGTACTTCCGACATACCTTTAATCTTGTTATACTACTATTATTAGTTCTGTACCAAGCCAACCTAGGTCATTGTGTTTATGGTACTTCAGACATACCTTTAATCTTGTTATACTACTATGATTAGTTCTGTACCAAGCCTTTTCAAGATGTAGTAATTCTGCTCGACTTTCTGTACTAAGGTAAAGTTTCTCTCCAGTTCCAGCCAGTATGTTACAACAGTGTTGTCTGTCATCTAATAATTCTTTATCCTAATAATAATTTGAGCAAAATAAGGGATTTTACATCTTTTACTTGTATATGCCTTTTTGCTTTATTCAAGAACATATGTTGAATAAAAAGTTAGCTTAAAAAAATACAATACATTGTAACATATATATATGACGCCCGTCAAGCAAAAACAACCCTTATCGCATTTGACGTCGTTATCGGTAGTCAACGCTAGAAGGTAACGTACGACAAACCGATAAATTTCACGTTGAAATTGAGATATTGTTTACTTGACGTTCTAATGCGTGTGTCTTATGGTACATTCTTTCTGTAAAAATACCATATTATTTACGATCCGAAATTTAAACAGAATGATTTGAATTTTGTGATAAAGTTCATTTAAAACCTTTCATCTTCTTGTTTGTGTGTCCAATGTATATATGTCTTTTTTGTTTTTTAAAAGTACAAATATTAAAAAAAAAAAAAATACCAAACAAACAAAAGAAAAGAAACACAAAGTTTGTCTCATAGTACCCCGATATCTAAATGTTGCAATACATTAAATGTATGTTCTTCTATACTATACATAAACAATGACAAATCTGAAATATTTACGAAAAAACACTATATTACCAGGTAGTTATTTTCCAAAGCTAGATTACTATTCTATTTTTGATACGTCCAAATTGTTGTATGAACACAAAAAATGGTAATTTTTGAAATCTCAAGAAGAGATTTTATATGAATTTATAGGGTTAAATATACTTACCATGAAATTACATTTATATTATATAGAATATGTTTGCTTTCACAACATGTTCTCATCGCAATTAACTAGGTGATTAAAAATTACATCCATGAGATGTACTCACCTACGTCATAGTTCACCTGTGTAACATACACTAGCTTTAGTTTTAATTTGTCGTTTAATTGAATAATTTCAATTAAGTGAACAAAAAACTGAATTTATTCCAGGGGTGGTGGTGGATTGTGGTAAGTATATTTAACCCTATAAATTCATATAAAATCTCTTCTTGAGATTTCAAAAATTACCATTTTATATGAATTTGGTTAAATATACTTACCATGAAATTACATTTATATTATATAGAATATTTACTGATTAACAAGCAGTATTTCATTTGGTGGAGGATAAATTCTCTCACACACATACAATTTCAACATATAAAAAATTATGTGAAATTTTTTAAAAAGTAACTCCATTAAATTTTGTAAATACGGATATTAGTAAAAACCGAAATTACTGAATTTATTATACAATGAAGCTATGCTGCATAACTATATGTATCAATGGCAAACTTTGCAGATTGTATAAATACAAGTATGCAAAATTAATAGACTTGATGTAGAGTTGTCTCAATGGCACTCACATGTATATATATACCCCATATTTCTATATCTGATGAATAAATAATCTGCAGGTCAGTATAGAAATAATTATATTAAAGCTCCTTCATTATGAGCTAAATGTGTTGTAATATTTATGCAACAGTAAATAAGCATTTATTTCTGAATAGGTTGTTCTTGTTGCTTGTACAAATCGACAAGAACTAATCCAACCTTAATTTCATTACTTTCCACTTTGAAACTTAAGTTTATTTGGAAACATTATTACCTTTCTTTAACTTTCCATTGTTTTCTCTATATTAATATAATAACAGATAATATATGATTGCTGTCGTCTTTTGATAACCTGATCAATATCACATCTTTCGAAATAAATTCTTTTCTACTTAATTAAAGAATTATAAACAATTAAAATATACTTTGTAAATAGGTGTCCTTAATACAATCAAAGTTTATTAAAGACTCAAACCAAAGTTGTTTCATGATTATGCTAAATCTGGATTAATCTTTAAACTTTTTTAAAGTTATAGTCCCTGAGAATTTGCTTCTCTGCTAGATATACTACTTTTAATATTTCATAGATTTAGAATAAAATATTTTCATCAAGAGAAGTCTTGTACTATTGTATAATGACAATTCTCTAAACTGACTAAATTTAAAAAATCTGATAAAATTTCTATGAGTGGTAGAACCTTTGAATACAATGTCTACCATTTCAACCATGAACAATATTTTTGTTTTGTATTGGACTACTCAAGTGTAAAAATACAGACAAATCAGTGGAAAAGTTTCAGTATACATGTTTCCATTGATATACTGCTTCCACAGAACATTTGGATGTTGAGCTGAATTAAAGCCATGATTGTTGTCCTTATAAGTCCAAAAAGAATGCTAACAGATGATTTTCTCCAGCTATGAAAAATCTGTCTAAAATAAAATGTTTTGATATTTCTAATTAACATTCACAACGGTTAACTTTCTAGAATATCTTGCCATGTACAGTTCCAAATTTAAAGAAACAAAAATTTGACATAATGAACAACTCTTGTATGTTGCTCTTGACAATTGTTTATATTAATTTCAGAAATTATTTCGCTATCAGAAATACTAAAATGCAACTTGTCAAATATAGTTCTATAGTTGTATTTAAAGAAAAACACTTGTTTGGCAATATGGAAAACACTTGTACCAACTTGCAGTATCCTTAAGTGTTCTTAGTTATTTCAGAAATGGTTTCACTATCAAAAATGCTCATTTTATTTCTGTCTTGGTTCACCTCATCTGAATCCTATACATTCTGATATGATTCAATACATGTATATATCAACCAAACAGCTTTTGGTAGTATTTTGTGACTTCAACCCAGTCATTTGGTTAACTTAGTCACTCAGAAGAATTTTGCATTTGTCCCCAGATTTGGCAAAAACAAAATTAATGTGATTTAAATAATCACATCTTTCAAAACAATATTGAATCAAAATTCAAAGTAATTGTTTAAAATAAACACATTTCGATTTTGTGTAGCATATTCTTGCATAAGATACTAACTGTATGCTATATATTTATATTATTCTGGCTGGTAATATGGAAATTGAAAAGTGAATAATTACCATCAATTCCGAGGTTAAAATCACATGCATTCGGAAAACCTTCCTGCATATAGATAATATACAACTTGACTTTGACCAGACTAGATTTTTGTAACTTTATGCTTATAATGAGCAAAAATAAACATAAACAGTGACATTTTAATATTTAGGTATAATATTAAGAAAATGTCTCGCATTTGATTTGATATAATCATGGAATTATCATACTATATTTTACTTCCATGTACTATTCTTAGACTATTGAAAGCTATTTGCTAACTATTAATCAGTCTTTTAAATAAATTGCTTTTCCTACATTTTGCTGTAAGATTAACTGCTTCTACACTGGTGCTAAAATTTGAGAACCAATTGAAATGTATATATATTATATGTTTATATTGGTACATCATGTGTTACTCCAAAAAAAACCTCTTCTTTTTTTCTGCATCTTGTAAAGACTGACTAAATAAAAGGTTTATATAAAGAGCTGTATAATAGATAGTTTCAAATCTTGAGAACTACTTCAATTTCCTAGACCATGTCTAGCATTTTAAATAAATCCTGCATCCACAATGCTTTAAATCTTATTTATTTATTTACCAATATTTTACTAATTTTTTTACAAGATCTAAATTAATGATAATCTTGTTTCTATAAATCAGTATATTTGAGTCCTCTATACTTCAGAATTCTGAATCAATATTTAACTCTAGGAAAAACAATGTGTAGCCATTGCATAAACTGTTGGGTTCTACCAATCTCACAATAAGAATAAAACGGACCCAATGAATGAATCCTTATAGCAGAAACTTGCCCATCTGTTGGCATTGCTTAGAAAACTTAAGATGTAAATTAAGGCATAATTTTCTATCTTTAAAAGAGCATCCAAACTCCTTTTGCTTTCATGATTGGAAGATATATGTATAATTTGACAGTGATTCCCATATAGTGAGGGTAAGATAGTCTCTTAAGTCTTACGTTATCACCTCTTTTTTTTTTTTTTTTTTTTTTTTTTTTGTACTCAAAACAAAACAGAATTAGTACATATTATATTTAATAAATGCATTGGCAATGTACACTCTGAATTATGTAATCAATATATAAGCCATTACCTTGAATGAGTCTTTGTGAAATGCATCATGGCATCCCCTAAATTCTTTATTCAATAGACAATCTAATGTTTACATAAAAACATATAAAAGCCTTTGTTTCCTTACTGCCGACAAAAACAAACAATTGGTTATAGCAGTTCATACTTATAATATTCATGTTCTTCTTGTCATAAGTAAACTGACCATGAAATTTAATATAAGTAAAAAGAGTTGTCACAAGCTATCAACTGTATTTAGAACAGTGTCTCCATGTCTGTTAGAGCATTGGAGAATTATTTATCAGTAAAAAAAATAATTAAATATTTACAGCAATTTGCTGTTCTGGAAAAATATTTCAGGCTTCTAAGAATTACTGTCCTGATTTAAACTGGACATATTTAAAAGAAGTATGTATTGGTATGCTTAAACTACAATCACATTTGTATTGTACTAGATAACAATGTATCATTTTCAGTGTCTTTAATATCTGTCTTGACTATTTCCAGACACTTGTTCAATATATTATCAATATGAGCAAATATGTTAATTGACTAAACTGTTGGTTCATCACAAAAAACAATGTGCAACCAAATATTAGCTATGCTTGTGTTGTTTTAAAATATAATAAAAGTAGACATAATGTTCCCTGGGTGGAAGGATGTCTAGAAAAGTCAGATAGACCTGGACTTAAATTCACTAGTCTGATTCTAATTTATTTTATTTGCAACAATCATCCACGTGCAATTCTATGCTCCATAAATATCAATGTGCAATAAATAAATAGTTATGATTTAATTTTATGTAAGATATCAAATCTGTATTTTATTAGAATGAATGCAACTTACAGATTCTAAATCATGCATGTTGTTCTAGTTCCTATGTTTCCTGTATGAAACATGTCAACATTAATCAAATAGACTTGGGCAAAATCCCTATTCTATTTTAAGTCTATATATAGTGATCCATTGAGCACGTTTTATTTTCAATAAATATGGTTTATGTTCCCTGAATGAAAGGGATTAAACATCATCAGTTGTGGGCAAAATCCCTATTCTGATTGTGATGTATTTATCAACTGTTAAAACAGTATCACTGTTGGTCTACGCTCCCTGTATGGAACGTTTTCCAAATAAAACAATCAGAAATAGGCAGATTCCCTTTTCTGATTGAAATTTATTGAACCAATTGAGGTTCTAGTCACAATAGTGGTATACGCTCCCATACGGACGTTATCCACATTAAAATAATCAGATCTGGTCAAAATACCTATTCTGATTTAATAGTTATGTGTTTACACAGTCTCGTGTACCAGGTGTACACGTAACAGACTGCAAATTGTAAACAATCGAACCAATTGAGGTTCTAGTGACAATAGTGGTATACGCTCCCATACGGACGTTTTCCACATGAAAAACAATCAGATCTGGTCATAATACCTATTCTGATTTTAATATAGTGATGTGTTTACACAGTCTCGTGTACAGACTGCAAATTGTAAACAATCGACTTAATCCAAACTTTACACTCGACCCGTTTCGTAGCATTGCTCTAATGCAGTGAAAAATCCGGTCAGCTGAGCGTGAAAAAAGAAATAAACATCCGTTTAAATATATATCTTTTTAAAAACGTAGCACTCACGTAACATGTCCGATTTTGACAGCTAAATTCTGCCTTTCCTCGGACCCGATTTAATGTTTGAAAATGGCGGCTAAACAAAGGTCATTTTCTATGTCGTCGTATTTCCAGACTCGTAAGCTGTAAAAATGACGAAAACGTGCATATCAGAAACTTGACAGAAGCGCTGTATTCTGATTTACATTAAATTAATCGTATATCGATATTCCGAAAACAAATAATGTCTTTTATAAAACATAAGGATTTTCAACAGTAAACTGTTAAAAATCCTTGCCGACGAGAAACATGCGTTCTCTTGAACGCAAAAATTAAAAACTAAAGCTAGTGTATGTTACACAGGTGAACTATGACGTAGGTGAGTACATCTCATGGATGTAATTTTTAATCACCTAGTTAATTGCGATGAGAACATGTTGTGAAAGCAAACATATTCTATATAATATAAATGTAATTTCATGGTAAGTATATTTAACCAAATTCATATAAAATGATTTAACATATGGCGGGAAATAATGCATGCTATGGCGGGAATTTGTGCATGGCTAATTTCACGAGAGCGTTTGCTTAAAGAAATCCAATATGGCAGAGAAGAAGACCTGTCTGAATGTTTTCGTCTTTTTAACCACGCTCTAAAAGAAAGAACTACATGTATTGTACTAATAATGGAAATTGAGGTATGTATTATCTGCAAAATCCGTTATCGGATGATAATAATCATTTACTTCTGCACATAAAAGAATAAATCGATTTCATGAAAACATTCTGCAAGTATTTTATAATATCACAAGGTTTGCAGTGCATCTTAAACTGTTAGTATATAAAATGTGCACAAATAAATATCAGTTCATAATGTTGTACCCTTTTGAAGTTTAGTCGAATCACCAAGAGGGCCGGTCACTCATTATCAAAGTGATAAGGGGCTGCAATGATGTATCCGGACACATGAAAAAAAATGAAATTAAAAAAATGTCAATAAACTAAAAGAATAAGTGTTGTTGCTATTAATGTTTTTCCTTTACTTTTTCTGCAAGTATGCAAACTTTACTTTTTCGAATCGTTTCTTTCGGTCACTAATTCCTTTATTCTTCAAGTAATACTTTGAGTAATGCACTACCCACTGAGTGATTCCCCTACATAGGATGAACAGTCTGTGTTCTATATAGGCCCTTCATAATCAAACCAACAAAGAATGGAAGACAAACCATCAGAACACAAGTTATTAGAATTACGTAATGATAGAGGCTTGTGCCGATTCGAAAATTGTTTGAAGAACAATTCTGGATTTATACAGGAGACTATTTTAGCTGGTTGATCACTGTTACAATGTTGTCAAATATATGTTTTATGTATAGCAGTCATAAATCACAGTTCAAAAACTTTTTATTGATTATGAATAAAAGAGATTAGGGATATATTTTGACTAACAATTATTTAATTTTGTTTAAAATAAATACTCGGGTCTATTAAGTGCAAAAGGTGATACCACGACTACTAAACAGACACATTTTTAATTGAAGTTAGTGTTTTAAATGAATCAAAGTCATTTAATGTAACACCCGTAGTAAAGCTCTTTAAAACTATTTGTAAGACCAGGCGCTTTGCTTTGGCGCCCAAATAATCTTACATTTGCGATTAAAGAAAACATTTTATTTTCGACAAAATACGGGTAAACCGTTTAAAAATAGTTTCATTCGAAAGAGACTTTTAATAATAACTTTAAAACACTTTTTTTTTACTGCATATTAAAAATATTCCTCCCAGTAAAATCAGTCATCGTAACCATAATACAAGCACTATTTACTGATACATTTATAAGAAGAGACTTTTCCTAATAATGTTAAAACACAGACTCAGTTCTGTTACTATATAACAAGAGAATAAAAGCTGAAATAAAGTAGTATACACACTGGGTCAAAATTAAACATTTTGCTTGTATCACAAGACGTGTAAGCAAAGGCTCGAATGAACTCGTGTACACTGGATAACATATGCGTGGTCATAAAAAATTACAGATTTATTTCGTCTATATACAAATACGAAGATGTGGTTTGATTGCAAATGAGACAACTATCCACCAAAGTTCAAATGAAGAGGACGAAAGCTAACATAGATAACCGTACGGCATAAAAACAAATATTGGCTTTTATAAAATGCGCTCGATAAGATCGGGTTTACAATCATATCATACACTTTCAATGGTATTTGTTTACGCTATGTAAAAACAAAAACTCACAAAATATAATGTCGTATTTTGATTTTGATCCAATGATGCTGGAAATAATAAATATAATCTTTAAAGACGGGGCAATAAATAATTGAAAACAGTGAAGCTTAACAAATGTAAAGTCAGGCCACATCAAATAATTTTGTTGTTATTCAGATTTACAAATGTTCTTATAAGGGATATCTAGGCGAAACTTTTTATTATAATCCATATTGATGATGAACATGAACAGATTGAGAATTTGCACAAGAGATACATTGGCATTGTTCTTAGTTAGAGAAAAAAGTGTTCATCTGTTATTTTTCGTATATAATAATTTAATTTAGCTTACATTTTTGTTTGTTTGGTAAACACTTTTAAAATAAATAAATGTTTATTGCAGGATTTAGATGAAATTTATCGGGAATATCTACATGTACCACCAAATAACTTCAATGATGAAGACAATGATAATATTAATGATAATGAAAACAATGAACTTGAAGACACAGAACCTGTCGAACATATATCAGAGACTGATGAAATTGCACAAGCAGCTGCAGCTTTCGTTCAACATCAAAATGGAGATAATATATGTATAAACAATGAAGATTTGAATATGGCCAAAATAACTGGAGATTGTGGTTGTCTTGCAAAATGTATAAACCAATTTGAACAAGATGAAATAATAACTCATATACTTTCTATGCGTGAACTACCAAAAGAAGGTAAAGACATGTACTTAATGGATAAATTGATATCAAAAGGAGTCGATAAATCCCGTTCAAGATATGGAGAGCGAAAGCGAACTAGATATGCTTATACCTTTGACGACAGAGAGGTTTGTCGCGATGTATTTCTTCTTACTCATGATATTGGAGAGTCCTATTTAAAGTCTTTGCTCAAACACATGAATACTAATGGTATTGCTCCACGAAAACATGGAAATTGCAATAGACGTCCGAAAAATGCATTTTCATTTGAGGAAATTTCAAATATAGTACAATACTTGAAAAATTATGCTCGTCTGCATGGTTTACCACAAGCTGCCCCACCTAACAGACATGACTCAGAACCTCATGTTTTCTTACCTACGTGTGAATCAAAACAGTCTGTGTTTGACACATATATATCAGCATGTCAGGCAGATGGAACTAGAAGTGTCCACTTAACAACATTCAAAAATGTCTGGTCGTCTTGCTGTCCGCACAAACGATTCGCGTCTTTACATTCTGATGTGTGTAATACTTGTAAAAGGTTACGAGAATCTGTCACTCTAGCACAAACCGAGGAGGACAAAATTGAAACATCCCAAAATTACATATCCCATATTGAAGCTGCAAGGAGAGAACGAGAGCTGTACAACGGATGGTTGTCAAAATCGCGCGAGGAGTTTAGTAACTATAATCAAGGACAGGTTTTAAAGAATGTTCACTATACAATTGATTTTGCTCAAAGTATTAGTTTGCCACATCATACCGATCAAGAAGGTCAACTGAATTTTTTATCCGGTAGAAAGGTTAAAGTTTTTGGGGTATGCATTGAAGGAAAACGGAAACAGTATAACTATTTGGTTGATGAAGATGAGGGAATTTTAAAAGATTGTGCCGATACAAAGGGTCCAAACGCAACAATTTCCATGTTTGACCATGCTGTTGAGTGTTATGGTCTGAATGAGTCTGAATGTGGAATCCATTGTGATAATTGTCCAGGTACGTTACTTTCACTTATATTTCAGTACATTGATTTTTTTTTATTTTTAAACTCTTAACCAATATAAAAATAATACCAATTAGCAATATACGACCTCAAAATTGTTTGCGGTCCTATAATTAGGAGATGTGGTATGAATGTAAATAAGACAACTATCCATTGAAGTTCAAATAAAGTGGATGTAAGAATTTATAGGACAACACACGTACTTCAACAATGAGAAAACTCTATACCGCACAGTCGGCTATAAAAGACCCCGATACAAAGAATATAAAACAACACAACTAAGAAAATTAATATGTTCCATTTAAAAAAAAAAGAAATTCTTCGTCTTGCAATTTAAATTTTGAATATTGAGCAACACGAACCTCATGAAAAACCGAAAGTGGTATGGGAGTATTAGGTGTTCATGCTATTCAATACATTTGTTCTAATTAAGATAAAACTGAGCAATTTAGAGGAATTAAATTGAAAATAAAACTACCAATTTAATGAAGGGTAAATATATTTTACACCCAACAAATTAAAGTATTTTAATACTTGTTGTTTTATTGTAGGAGAAAACAAAAATCGATATATGACTGGTTATCTTGCTTGGCGTGTGCTAACTGGACAACATCAGAAAATAAGCCTAATGATGCAGTTTCCTGGTCATACAAAATGTTTGGTAGACGCTGGATTTGGTCAAGCTAAAAAACTGTTCCGTCGATCAAACTGTGATACTGTATCTCATTTAGCGGACATATTCCGAAAATCATCATCATCAAATGAAGTTGTTCAGTATAACCAAGAAAACAATGAAATAACCTGGCAATGGAGAGATTGGAAATCTTTTTTATCTGCGTTGTTTAAACCTGTTCCAGGTATCAGAAAGTATCATCATTTCGTCTTCCGTCATGACAAACCGGGTATTGTTATCGTTAAAGAAAAATGCGATGGGATTGAAAAAGAAATAAACATTCTTCGCCGTCCCTTAGAAGAGTTCGATCTGTTGGATCGTCCTGAAGTTATTCCTGCAGCCGGACTTTCACGTACCAGGCATGAATATCTATATTCAAAAGTCCGTCCATATGCTAGGAAGGAATATCAGGCTGCATTTTGTCAAGCACCAGGAGAAGAGTAAACTTTTGAATGTCAACAAACTTAAATCGACTTCAAGTACATTATTCCAACGTTATACTGATTTTTATTTACGTTGGAACAAATTTGTATATGTTATTAAAATTAAAATTTCTCAACTAGTTTTCAAACGATCGTTGTCAAATTTTTTACATTGGATTGGCATTAGTATTTTCTGTTGAGGTAATATAAAATCTGATATTACATAATTTTTGCCATAAGGGTCGATTTTGCTTGTCGGCGTCATATATATATTGACTTGCACTTTCTGAATTTCAACTGAATTTAACAATAAGAAGTTATTATGCAGGTGAATTCTTTACTGAATCAGTGTATAATTTATTGCTGGAAAAGAAAAAAATATTCAGGATATTTTTACACATAAATATTTAGGCATTTTGTTATACATTTGTAACATGTAGATTGTCAATTCTTATTAAGAGGCTGTCCAAGTAAATATCAGGCAAATCCTATGATATGGGTGGCACAACATAATTTTTTTCCCACTGAATTTTTGGTTCCAATGCAATGTTTATATCATACATCATTCAAAGGATATATACGCCAAAGATATTTTTGAATCAACAGTGGATGGCTCAGAAAATGATTTTAAAGTTCATGAACAATGCAACAAAATTTTGTACAAAATGAAGAGTTATCTCCCCTTTTCAATGAATTTTCTGTGCTTTCTATGTATTTTTTTCTCTTTATTTGTTGCAGTTGATAAAAAAAACTAAATTACTATGATAAAGAATGAATTTGTGATATGAAAAAGATGAAAAAAATTTGAAAACAAAATACGTCATGTGCCATCCACTGCCTGGATTTTCCATGGACACCCTCTTAAGCAGAATTTTAGCCAATCAAATCATAAGTGAAATCTTCAATTGCATTAGAAAAATATTTTTTGCAAATACTATCATTTTTACAATTTTATAGCAGCAGAAAAGTAGAGGTGGAATTTCATCCAACCAACAATACCTTACAAATCTGCAGCATACATTCATAAACTTTGAACACTGTATCACATCTAACCCAATCTCTCGTTTGCATCTGAAAAATCATAAAGTTTTACAGTAATTTACGTATAACTTTGGAAGTGAAAACTTAAAATTTACCACTTGGAACTCATGGTGTAATAACAAAGTTCTCAAATTCTTTGAAATATAGAAAGTGCAGTATGTGAGGTTCTAAAAACACTGATAGGCTTATTTTTCTAAAAGTTTAAAGATTTATAAAGGCAAAATCTTTTTTTATATTAACTTTTAATAGTCTAAGCGACCTCCATAAGGCTAAAATTTACAGCATCAACAAATTTATTTTCTGAAACTTTTCTTTATCTATGTCATTTTAATTTGAACACTCAAACAAATAAGATTTTTTTCAGTCTTTTTTGGAATATAGTGGATAGTCTGCAAAACGATACTGACAATCAAAATTTATCTATTTAAATGGTCAGTGTCATGATTTTTTTATGCTGTCTTTTTCCTATTAAAAATAACATTCTTTCTAATGAAGTTCTATCTTTAAATATAAAATAGTTAATGAAAATCTAGCAAGTCAAAGGACTTATTATACAAAAAAGGTAGTTTCGTTTAATTTTTTCACCAACATAACTGGATATTTTAGGTCTCTATCCTACTTTGAAACATTCTTTTCTACACAGCTACTTTTGCATAGGTACTATTTCTGTACTTGAAATCTGTAGTACTAGAAATTTACTTTTAATATTTAGTACTATTTCTTTACTTTAGAATTTTTGTAATATTAAGGTACATGTATTTTCCAGTACTTGATTTGTACTTAAAATATTGGTACAAAAATAATACCAACAATGATCACAGTATTCCATGTTTGAACATCATAACTTTTGGAGATTTGAAAAAGACAAACTTTAAATATGCTGAAAATGGTACCTTGCTACCAAAAATCTGTAGTACTTAAATTTGAAGCACAAATCAAGTACTGTAAAATACAGGTACCTAAATATTACAATAATTTTTGAGTAACAAAATAGTACTGAATATTAAAAGTAGATTTCCAGTATTACAGTTTTTTTGTACAGAAATAGTACCTTTGCAAAAGTAGCTGTGTACCCCTTTGTTTATATATGAATTTCAAATCTTCTGCCACTTACTGGTGGATAGTCAAAGAGATAAATATCCGGTCCTTTTAAAGCTACAAATTTTGGTTTCCATGCTGGTCTGTGTAATGATGGGGAAACTCGCTCATGCATCCAATTCATCATCAGTATCTATTACGTAATAGAAAACACAATTATACAGTCACAAAACTAATTTTTCAATTTTTGTTTTCAATGATGTTGGAAAAATCTTTCCTTATGGGGTGTTAATGATTACGATTAGAGAATCTGTACACAATGTTCCATAATAGTCTTAAGGTGGTACCCAACACCTTCACTAAAATTAATTTGGCTTGTTTAATATTCATAAAATTTTGACAAAGTATTTAATTTGACTCTTTGACAAAAATGTAAAAATTTCAAAAAAGGAGTAAGTTTGGTAAGGGCCATATTTGGCCCCAATTATAAAGTTCATAGTTACAAGACAAATAATGTGTTAAGTTGCCTTAAAGACATGTGAGAAAGTTAAAGAGAACTGTTTTTGTCAAAGTTTAATTCTAACACGTTGATTTTTACATCCCAAAAAGGTCAAGAGAAGGGATTTTTGTGAAATTTGACAAAATCAGCTGGATTTCAACCAAATAAAGGACCAGGAAACATAGAGCGCAGGCGTCGACAAGCTTAATATTCAAATAAGACATGTGAAATGTCTTCACAAACATTATTTTAAAAGATCTTTGTTGTCGACGTATGCGCTCTATGTTTCCTGTCCAATAATCTATGGAAATTTACCCATTTTCATTGATTTTTTCGTGAAAAATCAATATGAGTACAACTTGTGAGGTCATAATGAAACGCAGAAACATGAAATTTTCAATAAAATGGCTTATATCCTATCTAGTCAATGTATTAGCTATAATTTATCGTGATATTGGTAACTAAATCCGAATTTGAAATTTACGCTAAAAAAGGGGGCCATTTTAGGACCTTATCGAACATACTCCTTTGAACCAACCAGTTTATCAGAAAAATTACACTGGTTATATAGCAGTTTGACAAACACCAATATTGATCATTGAGAAGCTTAATATTCCCTCAACAACACAACGTAATTAAAACGTACAGCTGATTTTTAGAGAGTTATCTCCCTGTAGTGTTAGGTACCACCTTAAGAAAAAAATAATCTTCACTGTAAATTCAAAAGGGGAAAGTCTGTAAACCTTGACAAAGCCACTTGCTAGACTAATAATAAGTGACTACGTCTGAATAAATTGAAAACAACTGTTATATTACAGGCTTTGTGCAGAAAATGGTGGGTTAAACCTGGTTTTATAGCTAACTAGACCTGCCACTTGTATAACCATGTAAAAGTCAGAAAGTAAATTATGCAAAAGAATGGGTGGCAAGCACCGCACTATTTTTTTTATATTTTGTTCCAACATGCCTGTATTTAAATAATGGCTGGACAGAACACAGTTATTAGATTTTTAAATATACTAATTTTTAACAATCAAAAATAGGAACTGAATCCAAGGCATTTGTGTGGCAGATGTTTTGAATGTAATTATTGGTTTATATAAACATATGAAGATGTGGTATGAGACACTCTCCAGTAGAAACCAAATGACCAAGATGTAAACAAATGCAGTTTACTGCATGCTCTTTAAAAAGTGGCAAATCCCATACTTTATAACAAGCTTTAAAAGGCCTAGAAATGACAAATGTAAAACGATTCACACAAGAAAACAAACATCCTGATATATATATATATATATATAAAATGGTAAATGAAAACAATTGGAATTAACAGCAGCAAATGAGAACCACTGAATAACAAGCTCCTGACTTGTGACAGGCACTTAATGAATGTTGAAGGGTTAAACATGTTTGATGGCACCTAAAAGTTTCTACCAACCTGTTCTTCTGGTATCAACAGTCTATTACTCATTCTTATCTGCAATTAAAATAACAAAGTTTTTATCAAATCGTTACATTTCTCAGTTCAGAATTTGGAATCAAATATACTTTCAGTTCTTATATAACAAAAATCTTTTTCTGGCATTTTAGCTATTGACAGCACTGGCCCTCTTTACTCTGTGTCAATGATGAAGGGTATTTACAAGTTTAACAAAATAAAAAACTAATAAAAAAAATAGAAGCAAAAGAAAGCAAAATTCATATTAAAAATTTATATTTGATAGAAATATATACTCAATTCCTGATCTAGGTTATAGTACTTACCATTTTTGAAATGAGAAATGAAATATTACTGGATATTGCTCTGATCCAATCAGCCAATGAATGACTGTCATCACAATGAATGACACCTGTCGAGGAACCATCTACACCAATCACTTCAAAGGCATTAGTTCTGAAAAGTAAGAAAGAAATGTATTTAATTCTATGCAATGAAGCATAGTTTCTATGCATATTAAACAAAAATTTAAACCAAACAATAAGTATGCAAAATAATACTGGAATAAATTTTAAAATCGTTAAAATTGAAAAGCAGCCAGTCCTTGTGGATCTCAACTTGGTGTTAAATTTTATGAAGAACAATTATACTGGAGTTAAATAAAGAAATAATCGTACTTGTGTGCATGGATAGACAAAAATATACCTTATGTGAGACTTTGACAGGTGCATAACAAAACTTGTCTTACGTCAGAAATCTATCTACATCAATACTTGACTTTAATTCCATAACTTCATCGATATTATATTTTACAATTCATATGGTAAAAACAAATTCAACAAAAGAACAATTGTCTGTGAAATAAATAACTAACCTTAGTTTATCTGTACCAGGACAGAATCTTGTTAAATAGGCAAATAACAATTGTATTGATACATAAACCCTCCATTGTCTCTCTAAACCAGGAAACATTTCTCTACACTGAAATATGTTATAAAATACTATTATAAATTCAATTTTAATACTCATGTCATGTGATGACAGTTGTATATAAAATGATGATAAATATATTGTCAAATTATGATGACTTTGGGCAATTCTCAGACCTAAAAGCTTTAGGAAAAATTTGGCCGCCAGCTACGATCCAAACGTTTTGTAACCAAAAGATTCCAAATGTGATATAGAAAACTTTTTGGATCGTGGATGGCGTCCAAGGTTAATAATGTCAAAAACAATTAAAATTTTGGACAAAATTGACCAAAATTAACCTAAAATACAAACAAGAGGCTCTCAAGAGCCTGAATCGCTCACCTTAATTTTTTTGGTTAAATCTCTCATCAATGATTATTTTGGCTTTTCAATTTATTTAAATGTTCTGTGAATCGTCCTATTTTCTTCAAAAGCAAAAAAAAAAATCATTTTCTCCTATGTTCTATTTTAGCCATAGGAGCTATGTTTCTGACATACAAGGAAATGAAATATAAAATTTATACTAGATACTCTGAAACTCATTTAGCCTAAGTTTGGCTGAAATTGATACAGCAGTTTCAAAGGAGAAGATTTTTTAAAGTAAGTCAACATGATGAACAAATTGTGAAAAAAGTCTTTAAAGGGCAATAACTCCTTAAGGGGTCAATTGACAATTTTGGTCAAATTGACTTATTTGTTGATCTTACTTTGCTTAACATTTTTGCTATTAACAGTTTATTTGTATCTATAATAATATTCAAGATAATAACCAAAAACTGCAAAATTTCTTTAAAATCATCAATTCAGGGGCATTATACCTGAAAAACCAGTTACCCAATTCGGCTGAAAATTTCAGGACGGGTAGACCTTGACCTAATAAATACTTTAACTTCTTGTCTTATTTGCTCTAAATGCTGGAGTTTTTGAGATATAAGCCAAAAACTGCATTTTACCCTGTGTTCTATTTTTAGCCATGACGGCCATGTTTTTTGACAAAATAAAAATAAAGCACAAACTTTATTTTATACACCCTACTGATCATTCAGTTGAAGTTTGGTTGAATTTGGTTTAGTAGTTTTAGAGGAGAAGATTTTTTAAAGTTAGCAAATATGATGAACAAATTGTGAAAAATTGTCATTTAAGGACAATAACCCCTTAAGGGGTCAATTGACAATTTTGGTCATATTAACTTATTTGTAGATCTTACTTTGCTGATCATTTTTGCCATTTACAGTTTATCTTTATCTATAATAATATTCAAGATAATGACCAAAAACTGCAAAATTTCCTTAAAATTACCAATTAAGTGGCAGCAACCCAACAATGGTTTGTTTGATTCATCTGAAAATTTCAGGGCTGATAGATCTTGACCTAATGAACTTTTTTACCCCATGTCAGATTTGCTCTAAATGCTTTCGTTTTTTAGATATAAGCCAAAAACTGCATTTGACCCCTATGTTCTATTTTAAGTAACGGCGGCCATGTTTTTTGACGGATCAAAAATCGAAGCACACACTTTGTGCAGGATAATCTAAGGAACAATCATGCTAAGTTTCATTCAAATCCATTCAGCAGTTTCAGAGGAGAAGATTTTTTAAAGTTAGCAAATGTGATGAACAAATTGTGAAAAATTGTCATTAAAGGACAATAACCCCTTAAGAGGTCAATTGACAATTTTGGTCATATTAACTTATTTGTAGATCTTACTTTGCTGATCATTTTTGCTGTTTACAGTTTATCTTTATCTATAATAATATTCAAGATAATGACCAAAAACTGCAAAATTTCCTTAAAATTACCAATTAAGTGGCAGCAACCCAACAATGGTTTGTTTGATTCATCTGAAAATTTCAGGGCTGATAGATCTTGACCTAATGAACTTTTTTACCCCATGTCAGATTTGCTCTAAATGCTTTCGTTTTTTAGATATAAGCCAAAAACTGCATTTGACCCCTATGTTCTATTTTAAGTAACGGCGGCCATGTTTTTTGACGGATCAAAAATCGAAGCACACACTTTGTGCAGGATAATCTAAGGAACAATCATGCTAAGTTTCATTCAAATCCATTCAGTAGTTTCAGAGGAGAAGATGTTTGAAAAATTGTTAACAACGACAGACGACAGGTGAGCTAAAAATGTATATTTAAGGGGTCATAGCTTAAAAAAATTTAAAGGAAGGTGCCAAAAAAGTATATTTTAGTCTTAACAGCATTATCACAATTATTTCTATTTGAAATTTATAATTGTTTTGCCCTATTTAAAAAGCATTAAAAATTTAGGGCCAATTTGAACCCTTTGTGAACCTTCTCCCTTGTCCTTGAATTAATCTTACTTACACAGAAAATGCAAATTTTAGAAAATATTCTAATTCAGAAACCGTTATTGGTCCGTGTCTTACATGTTTTGGTGCATGCTCAGTCGACATACTGACCGCAAAATTTTGACCTTTATCCGAAGATCACCAACAGAATGAATTACTTTTGAGTTGTTATTCACAAACAGATTCCCCTTCAGGAGGGTCATTTTGACAGAAATTGCAAGTCAAGGCAGACATAAATACCAAAGTTTCTGTTCTGAACCTATAAATTTGACTCACCTGACTACCATTGTCTTGATTGTTGTAACTTGGACTATCTGTTAGAGGTATAATGGAATATATTAACACTAAAAATACATGTAGGTTACTATATAAAATGATTGATAAAAGTATCGAATTAATCCTAAAGAACCTATATCACTCAACTGCTACTAAGAATAAGACTTATTCAGAGATTATTTTCCTGCAGTGTTCTCCCCAAGACCTTTTAGCATCATGGTAATGTGATGTTATAAACTTAAATATGATGATATCTGAAGTGGTTTTCTTATAGATTATGTTATAGATGTGATGCTATATTTCCCCCGTTTACCAGGATGCTAAATGCTGTCCTTTCCTCATCTTTGTCATTTCTAGTGTGTTTCTCAGCTGCATCATCCAATATTTGTTCCCATGTTTAACAGTGTTAATCCATTTTTCTATATTTTTATCAAATTTCTAATTTGCCAGAATAAGCACTGTCACTAAAAATGGCCAATTCATGTCTTAAAAATTTCAATTTAAGCATTGAAAAGAAGTATAGATCTCTTAAATAATTTTCAAAATAATGTTTTCTTATTTGTCCTTCCCTCAAATATTTTTCAAAATAATATTTTCTTATTTGGCCTTCTCTCAAATATTTTCAAAATAATATTTTCTTATTTGGCCTTCTCTCAAATAATTTTCAAAATAATATTTTCTTATTTGGCCTTCTCTCAAATAATTTTTAAAATAATATTTTTTTATTTGGCCTTCTCTCAAATAATTTTCAAAATAATATTTTCTTATTTGGCCTTCTCTCAAATAATTTTTAAAATAATATTTTCTTATTTGGCCTGAGATATTTACCATCCTTATATGTCTTTTTCTTCAATTTGTATTTCTTTCATATTCTTTTGTCAATTTTCATTATTTCAAGGAAGGTAATTTAAAATATGACAAAACAAGGGAAGTAACTCGAAATTTCTTTTTAAGTTTTAAAAAAAAACAAAGCTTTCTACAGAATGGCAGTAAGCCTCAGGCAAAGATCGTAGACAAATAAGCTGTCAATTGAAGCCATATAATTATACAAGTTCTTTAGTTTACAGGTAATAATTGCCTTCATCAGTTACACAAAAACATAATGTATGTTGACATTGATGGTGATAGAAAAAAGAGACCAACACAATTTGTGGTATTGAAATTTTGAAATAAAAAAAACGGGAACATTTGAATTATTAATGGAAGGGACAGAAGAGGCTTAAAAATTGGGAGATTTTGACTTCCGCCAGAAGAATCACATGTCTGATACCTGGTGTCATCATCTTGTTCAGGAATGGAGCTGCTGGTTTAAAATATTTAACAGTTAGGTTAACAGTAGAACCAGCATTCTTTAGAGTTGTCATCACTTCACTGTGTGTCATTTTGTCACAAGCCTCTTCATTTATCTGAAACATATACAATAGTATAGTAGTGTAAAAGGTACATTACATAAAGCCAAATAAGTACATGTGTTTGTATATGATTCCATCCATGTTAATAAAACTTAGATAGGTAGGTAGAACTTATTTTAGTATCATTTTGAGTATCTATCCAAATATCATTTTGAGTATCTATTCAAATATCATTTTGAGTATCTATTCAAATATCATTTTGAGTATCTATTCAAATATCATTTTGAGTATCTATCCAAATATCATTTTGAGTATCTATTCAAATATCATTTTGAGTATCTATTCAAATATCATTTTGAGTATCTATCCAAATATCATTTTGAGTATCTATTCAAATATCATTTTGAGTATCTATTCAAATATCATTTTGAGTATCCTTTCTAATATCATTTTGAGTATCATTTCTTATATCATTTTGAGTATCTATTCAAATATCATTTTGAGTATCTATTCAAATACCATTTTGATAATTTATTCAAATATCATTATGAGTATCTATTCAAATATCATTTTGAGTATCTATTCAAATATCATTTTGAGTATCTATTCAAATATCATTTTGATAATTTATTCAAATATCATTATGAGTATCTATTCAAATATCATTTTGAGTATCTATTCAAATACCATTTTGATAATTTATTCAAATATCATTATGAGTATCTATTCAAATATCATTTTGAGTATCTATTCAAATATCATTTTGAGTATCTATTCAAATATCATTTTGAGTATCTATTCAAATACCATTTTGATAATTTATTCAAATATCATTATGAGTATCTATTCAAATATCATTTTGAGTATCTATTCAAATACCATTTTGATAATTTATTCAAATATCATTATGAGTATCTATTCAAATATCATTTTGAGTATTTATTCAAATATCATTTTGAGTATCTATTCAAATATCATTTGAGTATCATTTCTAATATCATTTTGAGTATCTATCATTTTGAGTATGTGTGACACCTGCATTCTTAAAGATTAACTAAGACATTAAGTATCAATAAAACCTTTATGCTGAAGAACTTTTAGGTTTTAAATACATGTTTTCTTGTGGATTGAGGTGCATTACTTAAACAAGTAACAATTAAAATTACCTATACAAGTAATGTTGAAAACGAGGCTATTTTAAATATTACTTATAGAAGTAACTTTTCTGAATATTATTTTTGTAGGTGTCCAATAATACAGATTTTACTAACTGTAACAAATTTTCACAGACATCTGGTTATTTTTCTCATCACATGTAAAATCTAATTCTTCTGAAACACTAATTAACTTTCTGAAGCACTTATCTTTCATACCAAGCTTCTGGGTCAAAGATTGGTCTCTTGGGACTATTAAATTATCATTTTCCTCCAAAATCTTGAAGGTAGACTGATATAAATAGGTAGATACTTATAAATTAATTAAGACTTGAAGTTATTCATAATTTGTAACCCAAATCAGTTACATGTGTTCCTTACAAGTTTAATTATTAATTCTTTTCAAAAATGTATAAAATAACTTAATCAAGTAATATTTTTGTCATAAATTTTAAAGTAACCTTTTATCTCTATACTCCTCTCTAATCCAATTCATTCTTTATTTTAAATGATGTAAAAATTGATGAAAACTACACTTTGTCTATGACTATGTTCTATATAAAATTGAAATAACTGTATAAAGTAATTTTGTTATTTTTAATCAAAGAGCAGAATGCTCTGAAGGATACGATTGCCATAGTTTTCATTGACACATGTATAACAGTTCTGCCAACTTTTCATTAAGCAAATGCGTGAGATTTGGCCAAAATTGAAAAGATCAAAGAGGGAAAAAAATAGATCCAAGGATACTGCCGCAAAAAAGCATGAACATGCGTGAGTCTCATGCATTTTTGGCAGCCCTGGTACAGCTGGATAGTATTATTTTCAAAACTAATTCAACTGCACATGCAAAATGTAATAATCTGAATAGTCACTCAACTTTAAAAATAGCCAATCCCGGATACAAGTGTATGAGCAATGTACTTATTGTGTTTTATTTTTGTACTATCAATTCCAAGTTTACTTTCCACAGCAGTCGCTGAGAGTGAGAGAAGGTATTTCACTTCGTATCTTATCACTATTAATTCTAGGAGGAACCCCATTTCTAACTCTTTAAATATTAATTTCCTTTGGGTCAGTGGGCATGACTCCTTTCCGTACACACTCCTCTGTTTAAATTGAGATAGTTCTGAATATAATACGACGTTTATCGAAATCTAACGAGTTAATTTTCCTTGATGAGTCATATTGTATTTCGATTTGACGGAAAATACTTCCGGAAGGGAGACAACTCGAAACGATAATATGGAAGACTCTATTTCGGCTGAAGGGGTGTTAGGTAAACTGTGGACTACATTAATTTTAATCTAAATGATGCATATGATTTAAAATTATGCAACAACAATAACACTCAATAGCAGACAGACATAGAAAGAATCCCATGAATTTCAAATTAATCAATGAAGCGGGGAATCCAGAGCAACCACTCAATCTGAAACTACTTGAAGTCAAGAAAACTATACGCATGCGCATTAATACATAAACAAACCCGCGACTTGCGATTTGGTACAAGAACGTTTATTAAATGATGATGAATGTTTCTCCATTTCTTTATCGGAGAGTACAGTATCAAATATCAGTTTCATAACGGTAAAATCTGGAAAAACTTCACTTCAGTTCTTATATGACAGAAATAGAACTATCGGAATTCAGAGAACTCTCGCATTTATCAAAACTGGGGAATTCCCTCTGACGTGTTTCTAAATTTATAAAAACACTTAATATAGATACTGCTTAATTCTGATTTTCCGTGTTGTTAAAAACACGCATATAGGTCAAGGGAAATATCAAATATGAAGATTATGAGAAGAACATTACAGGAAAGTTGTTTATGTTCAATCCTTTTGCCTGTTTTTACCTTTTAAAGCAAGACAATCATAAGAATCTGAGATGTTGCTGAATGTTAAGAATAAAACGATTGACGTGAGGGAATGCAGCCCTGAGTCAGCGGTAAAGGTCTACATATTGCTTGAAAGCAATCGTATCCCAAAAACAAAAATTACTTATTTAAGTAACTTAATAAAATAACTTGTTTATGTAAAGCCCCTGACTGTCTATATTCCTTCAATATGAGTTTTAATAGACACATAGGCCCATAAATTAATTTTTAATAATAAATAAAGTCTGTCTATTTAACATACAGCACTCAGAAATTTATACGTCTTTTTCAATAAAATAACTGTTCTTTAGCATCGTTTAACCAGGTGTATTCTATGTTTTACTTTTCTGCAATTAGATGACCGTTTTTACTTTTTTTAAAAAGACAATGGAAGTTTTTAAAGATCTTGACTTGCTATACAGTCTTTGCTCAGTCGGTTTTTAAAAACAAAAAAAAGCATTTTATGTTTTTTGTATGAAGACTTTCTTGTATGGTACATTTGTGAAAAAGAAACATGATTGTCATGTACTGAGGGTTATTGGTGAGGGTTGGGATCCAGCTAACATGTTTAACCCCGTCACATTATTTATGTCTGTGCCTGTCCCAAGTCAGGAGCCTGTAATTCAGTGGTTGTCGTTTGTTTATGTGTTACATATTTGTTTTTTGTTCAATTTTTTTTTTTTTTTATATAAATAAGGCCGTTTGTTTTCTCATTTGTATTGTTTTACATTATCTTATCTGGGCCTTTTATAGCTCACTATGCGGTATGGGTTTGCTCATTGATGAAGGCCATACAGTGACCTATAGTTGTTAATGTCTGTGTCATTTTGGTCTTTTGTGGATAGTTGTCTCATTGGCAATCATACCACATCTTCTTTTTTATATTTCCTAGCCACATTTGTAGGGAGAGCTGATTTCATCTCTTAATTACCATAAATGTCTTACTTTTATGATTGCATCTCCAACAAACAACTGTTCTGTCCTAGCTGCTGGTGAGCCTGGTAATAATTTGGAAATCAGGGGAGGTAAGTTATGGTCTGCTCCTCCCTTTATACTTAATCCTAATCCAGAGTTATCTTCTCTTAGGATACCAACTTCTCTAACCTGTGAAAAACTATATTTAGTTAATTTCAATAAGGTCAGGCCGTACCTTGACCTATAATGGTTTACTTTTATAAATTGTTACTTGGATGGAAAGTTGTCTTATCGCACTCATACCACATCTTCCTATATCTATGTAGTTAATTTTGTGATACTTATCCTGTCAACAATAAGGTTGTGAATTCAAACCCTGAAAGTGGCAGATGTGTTTCACTCTCACCCGACTAGGATTGCAATTTTTTCTGCTGAATTTTGGTAAATCTCTCCATGCACTCTGAATGAGTATTCTATATATTTTTGTTATTATGGCAAGAAAAATTGAAAAATTGTTGGAAAAGATGGGGATTTCAAATTTGTGGTCTTAGACATAAAGGCTGTAAATACATTACCAAATCTTTCATTTGGTGTTCTGTTTCCTGTGAAATGGGAACCAGCTCCTCCTTCAGTAGTATCAAAGCATCATTTGTGAGATGCAATTTGACTGGCTGGGGTCTTGATTTCCCATCATGCAAAGAAACCATTCCACTCTTGACCTATGAATAAAAGGAATAAAAATGTAAAACAAACAAGCATTATAGCTGTCCTTAGTACACGGATGCCCCATCTGCCCTTTCATTTTCTGTTCAGTGGACCGTAAACATGGGATAAAATCTCTAATTTAGCATTGAAATTAGAAAGATTCATATCATAAGGAACATGTGTACTAAGTTTCAAGTTGATTGGACTTCAACTTCATCAAAATCTACCTCGACCAAAAACTTTAACTTGAAGCGGACAGACAGATGAACAGACGAACGAACATGACGAACAGACAGACGCACAAGACCAGAAAACATAATGCCCATAAATGGGCCATAAAAAATATCAAAAAGGCTTAATGAGAACCAGTTATAGCTGCTACTGTTAGAGTGCAAGTGTAAAGTTGATGACCAAAAACTTATCATTGCTTATTCCTTTAAATTTTTAAAAGTAAAATTAAATAAAATTTAGTTATATTTGTTTCTGAAGAGCTCAAAATTGACATGTTATAATTCATCAACTTGCAATGGCCTGAACAATGACTCATATGATAGAATGATAGCATTCAGATAAAACAAAAGGGTCTTCCTTTTCAGACTATCATGTAGGAGGGTAAATGTATTGAGCACTCCATCAGTTTGATTACTTTGAAAATTCAACAACACATTTTATATAATTGGAGTTATACTTTTTATCCTTTGTTGTTCATTTTGCTGTTATAAAAAGAGGCTAGGATCTGAAGAAGGATCACCTCACTGAACTTTTTTGTTTTATATATCAAAGGTAGAGATATACCCTGAAAAATAAAGATATTAAGTCAGTGACAAAAATGTGAAAAAAGTATTTGTTTCTTCATTGAACACTTTTAAAAATAAAAAGTATTCGGACACGGGAAAATAAGTGATAGATATGAGAAATGGTCACATGTGACAGCTCATCACTGTCATGACTAAAGTTTCTGACTTGTTTGGAGAAAAGATTTGTTGGAAAATACTGCTGGCGGACTATTAGTCCCTGAGGATATCATCAGCTCTGTATTCAGTACTTTGGAATGGACATGAAATATTACAATCCTTTCTGATATTGTCTATTTATATATTTTGATAAAACTAAGATTTTAAAACTCCTTTAAGCAAAGTCAGCCTTAATGAATTGGCTTTTTTATAGATTCTTTTAAGTCATATACATACATGTAGCTCTTAAATTGTTTTAATTCTGATAAATCTTTCAGTTCAAATATTCATGATATTTGGCTTTGAGCTTCCTGATGAAGGTAAATAAAAAAAAAAACCTTTGAAAACATGAAATTATAAAAACTTGTTGTTTTAATTTTTTATCATTAATCATGTTAATGAGCCATTATTCAAGTACAAATATGATTTATTTTTTGTATGACAAATATATTTTTTTATCATTTTTATAAACAAGAATGTGTCCCAAGTACATGGATGCCCTATCCACACTATCATTTTCTATGTTCAGTTGACCGTGGAAATTGGATAAAATCCCTTATTTGGCATTAAAATTAGAAGATCATATCAAAGGGAACATGTTTACTAAGTTTCAAGTTGATTGGACTTCAACTTCATCAAAAACTACCTCCACTGAAAAACTTTAACCTGAAGCGGGACAATGGCACGGACAGACGAACGAACAGAAGGATGAACAAAACAGACTGACAAATAAACAGACACACATACCAGAAAAAATCATAATGCCCATAACTGGGGCATAAAAATATCCTTAAAGTCATATGAAACCTCAAATTAAAAAAGATGAAGCATATGTCTTTTTACAACAAAATGGATAGTTTTCATTATTAAACTTATGTACATATACTTTTTTCTGAAGAAAAGTTTGAATTTTTCCACATTCAGAAAAGTTTACTTTTTTTTAATTGCTTGCTTCCAGGAAGCAATTCGCTGGACATATTTCCGTATGCAAAGTGACCTTGATGACCCTTCTCATAAAAATACAGTGATCGCAATATGCATGGATCTGTCACTGAAATAAGCTATTATCTGATTGTACATATTAAACATGTGCTCAATATCCATGCCTTTTGTTGATTGTTGACAAACAGGCTTCCAATTACCTGCCATATTTTTACACAACACTGACCAATTGAAAAAAAAATAAAACGATTATACAAAATTTATGCGAAAAAAATGACAAAATTGTGCACAGAACACTCAGTTTATGAGGTATGTTTGCATTGTTCAAGAATTGGAATAACATTATTTTTCACGAGTCACTTGTTTCATATGACTTTAAGTAAAACTCCTTTTTTTCTTTTTACATACTGAAGGATCAATTGCAATTTCCTATCAATCTAATTAAACATTTTTTGTCACAAAATTTGACATTCCTTAGGACTGTTTTTTTTTTTTTTTAGGGGGGGGGGGGGGGTCATAAATTATGTCAAAGGTTACTTTAGATCCTATTTGTGTACTTTATTTAAGATTTTACCTAAAAAAAAAATATGCAAGAATATGAATGCAATAATGCAAACATTTTCTGACTTAAAATGTTTGATGTCATTTTGTACAATGATTATGAAAGGTTTCTAATAACTCCATTTTTTCAAATCAATTTACAGGTAACATGGGTAATAAAGGAAAGAAATTATGTGAGAAGTTGGAAAGTTTAAATACTTGAAAATCAGGAATTGTTTTTATAGTAATTCATTAGGGTATCAGGTAATTACAGGTAATTTAATAATGTAATTTATAAAATTATATAATTAAATTAGGTAATTGAAAAAATGGTAATTAGACAATACCTTACATGTCTGACATGTTCAAAAGGGTGATAACACTATAGTCTTGTTCATTGATTTTATTGATCATGGTCCCTAGAAAGTTAAATTGGGTAATGGTTTGATTAAAGGTATGAGGTTTGTAATAAAAAAAATTGAAAAAAATCAAATAAAATAAAAATAAACACTTTGAAGTAGTCATGACAGTCTAAAACTTTCATTGCAACCAATGTAATAATTATAGTAAACCCGAACTTAGAAAATCCCTAACCTAACCATAAAGTTTAACATCCCAAATCTGGGTCTGTTCGCGCCCATTCACGTTCGCACCCGATCACTTCACGCCCAATTTTTATTGGTTTTGTGTTTGATAACTTTATAAACCAAGTTTTGGCAAGTGTATTCCTATTAGTATATTTGTTGTCATTGTCTCAAAATAAAGTGAGACAACGTGTTTTTTGTGTTGAATAAATCTTAATCATGTTTTAAAAATTTGGATAGTGTATTGTTAAAATATTTTTAATCATTGTTTCTACATAAAGTGAGATTCTGAGGACCGGGATTTTTGGGTGGAATAAATCTTAAATATTAATCAATTTTGGTTAGTGTATCGCTACAATTTTTTATTTAATTGTTTCAGATCAAAGGGGCCAATCTGTTAAAAAACAATTATCTTTTGTGTTTTTCATTTAAAATTTTCAATGTTTTACTCATACGAAGCTAAATACATGCAGTATTTACATCAAGCAAATTAAAACAACAATCATGATTTTCTAATTATTAAACAGGAACTTGATTTTAAATTGGGTGCGAACGGACCTTGGGCGTGAACGTGCGAGGTGCGAACATGTAGGGTGCGAAAGTGTATTGGGCGCGAACAGACCTGATACCTTGGTTCCAAAACAATCACTTGAGTGTGATCTTTTTGAAAGTTTTCACACTGTTTTATGAGACTGAGTATAGTCGCCGTCAGCTGAAATTCGTAGCGGTTATCGGTAAGGATAATCTAAACTATCAATCGCGTTCACTCGAGATATAGTTTTTCACATTCCATTCATAAATCGCAAAAAGAAAAACCACTACTGACCTACCTTTTAAGTGATTGCACTGTGATAATCCTGACCTTAAAAGGTAGGTCAGTAGTGGTTTTTCTTTTTGCGATCTATGAATGGAATGTAAAAAACTATATCTGGAGTGAACGCGATAGATAGTTTAGATTATTTTTACTGATAACTGCTACGAAATTTCAGCTGACAACGACTATAGATACATGTATGTTCTTGTACTTAACAGTCTAATAAAACAAAATAATGAAACAGTGCATGACATAATTAGATTGTGTTATTGTATTATTGCCTTTTCAAAAGATATATTTCAGGACTAGACGACTGACGGAAATTCAGTGTTGAGACAAGCTCACACCAGTTTCTTTTTAATTTTTGGCAGACAAACTTGTCAAACATAAACATTTGAGTTTGAAACAAAATTGTTTACAATTAGGAATTACTCATCAAGTGTTTCGTGTTTGTAATTAATTCCTAATAAAACTTTTCATCCTAACATTCGAGTGTCAAAATTAAATAATAATAACCTCTTCCATAGCTAGCATATGATCATGGGGTGTTCAAAATATTTAAAATTTATGCCAGACTTTCATTTTCGGTAAACTCTTCAAATGTGAGACGAGAAAGGTTGAATACCGATAGATGTCGCGTCAACAGGTCGTTCTCGTAAAATCTCACGAGTTATATGTTTGCGTAGCAACCATCAGCAACAGTGTCTGAATGTGTACGGTTGTTGTGAGAAACCAAATAGAATTAACATTGCACTCTGCAATTTAACAACAACCAACAAATAAGATGGAAGGACTACCATTCCTCCCTGGAAATAACTTCAGAGATCCAACGGTAAGTCTCTTAAAAAAAATAATGTTACTGAAAAGTGAGATTTGTTAGATGAAAAATGATTACAAGATGAAACAAAAGATAACTTTCCTGCCATCACCACTACACATAAATTATTTGCATTGTAAAGATGTAAGTCAAATGCAATAAATTCTCAACACAATATAATGTGACAAATCTGGTGATCATGGTGATTAAGCGTGATTTTGTATTCTGACACTGGGTCAAAAATGCCATTTCTTTGAATTGAAGGGAAAATCAAATCATATACTCTTTCTTTTGTATACAATCAGGGGTTGAAATTGGCGCTGGTCCGGTGGTGGGAGACCAGTAGAATTTGTGCCGGAGCAGTAGATTTTGTCAGCTGGTTTTCGCCAGACCAGTAAATTTTTTTCATTAAAATCACTGATTGCATCTCTATCACGGTTTGTTTATATTTTACTAAAATATAATCCTGAAAATTATTTTTAGGGTACTGGGGGTACAATTTTTAAAGTATTTAATTAATATCTCAAGTGAGCGCACTACACAATAACAGAAAATGTGGAAATTATTGGATGGAGTTAAAACGCCGGTCAAAACAAATAAATTAATTAAGCGACATTCAAAAGGAAGATTTTTCAAACTGACAAAGGGAAACGTAAATATAAATATCCTGGGGAAATCTTGAATGGTTAAATTGTAAAGTCGATCGTAATGTAATGCATTGTAAAACATTTTGTAATGGTATCTTCAAATTTTAATAAGATTTTGTACTTGCTCATGAACAAACAGAACAGCATAAAAAACTACTGGAATAAAGAAGAGGAAAGCAGCTGAGGAAAATAAAACTAAACATCTGTCATATCTTTTAGTGGTTATCAAAAATGAATGTCATTTTTGCAGGACCAGTAAATTTTAAGCCGGACCAGTAGATTTTAAGTCTACTGGTCCGGCTGGCCAGTACACTAAAAAAGCTTAAATTTGACCCCTGTATACAATACACCTCAACGCTATTTGTCCGTCATTACTGGACACCACAAAGGTTCTCGTAATGTCGCAATAGAAAATATCTAAATGCACATTGGAAAAGGGATGTCGTATGACAATGACGTCAAAAGCAGTACAGATTTCAAAATAGCGATAAGATGTATAAGTTTCTTATCTTA
>CM034362.1:18698655-18774585 GCA_019925275.1 Mytilus edulis
ACTTGTTATATATGAAATATACAGCATATTAAAACACAAGTTAACAACAAGAACCATTCTATAAAGAGTTATGAGAGACAATAAAACAATTTTCTTGAATAATACAAATACAAGTCAACTATCATGAGTATAAAATGCATTATCAAAATTTCATAGCAGATTTTGGCAGTATAAAATACTTAATTTTCATTTGTAAAAAGAAATATCAACTTTTCATTATCAGACAAATGTAAAAAAAAAAAAAAAAAACCAAGTATCTTAAAAAATACTAGCATGGCATTCATACCACATCTTCTTATATCTATGTAATAAAAAAAAGAAGACATACCTATTTGTTATGTTACGAACCATGCTTTGTATTTTTTGTAATATTACTGTATTGAAGACCCATTGGTGGTCTCGGACTGTTTTTTGCATTTGATAAAAAAGAAGATATGGTATGATTGCCAATGAGACAACTATCCACAAAAGACCAAAATGACACACACATTAACAACTATAGGTCACCGTACGGCCTTCAACAATGAGCAAAGCCCATACCGCATAGTCAGCTATAAAAGGCCCCCTATAAGACAATGTAAAACAATTCAAACGAGAAAACTAACGGCATTATTTATGTAAAAAAAATGAACGAAAAACAAATATGTAACACATAAACAAACGACAACCACTGAATTACAGGCTCCTGACTTGGGACAGGCACATACATAAATAATGTGGCTGGGTTAAACATGTTAGCGGGATCCCAACCTTCCCCTAACCTGGGACAGTGGTATAACAGTACAACATAAGAACGAACTATAAAAATCAGTTGAAAAAGCTTAACTCATCAGATGGACAAAAATACAAGTGCACATGGCCCGGTACTTATCGGGTTGTTGTCACCTTCTCCGTTTCCATTCTCAATTTTAATATATATTTTTCAGTATCAACACCAGACAACTTACAGGAGGTACGAGTAGACGTCAACATAGACATAGACAGATGTAACAAATCATATCAAGCCATTGGACTTAATCTACCACCGACATCTGTTTGTGTAGAAAATAAGAACCCGTATGCTCCAGCATGTAACGTAAGAATAAATAAATGAATAAATTCTATACCAAATGAACATTCATACTCATAAGCCGAAAATAAACAAACCCCGCCGCATTTTTGCGCCTGTCCCAAGTCAGGAGCCTCTGGCCTTTGTTAGTCTTGTATTATTTTAATTTTAGTTTCTTGTGTACAATTTGGAAATTAGTATGGCGTTCATTATCACTGAACTAGTATATATTTGTTTAGGGGCCAGCTGAAGGACGCCTCCGGGTGCGGGAATTTCTCGATACATTGAAGACCTGTTGGTGACCTTCTGCTGTTGTTTTTTTCTATGGTCGGGTTGTTGTCTCTTTGTCACATTCCCCATTTCCATTCTCAATTTTAACAATGTGATACCAAAAAGAGGAAAAAAAGCATGTCTTATAATTCAAGCATAATGACCATGCATTATCTTGCATATATTATATAAAAGCATGTTTACCTTATGTGTATTCCCTTCAATTCGAACGTTCTGGTCATAATCCAACAAAATGGAATGAACAAATGTATTTTTAGAGATGACAAATAATTCGGGTTTTTCGTGCAAATAAAAAAAATTTAAGTCCCATTTTTGGATCACCTTTTTAATTGAAAACCAACAAGTGATTGTTTGGCTTAGAAATCAGACATATGTTTGTTTTTTTATGTGAGTTCAATGATTTCTTTTACAAATTAGCTTTATGTTACCCATTTTCAAGTGTTGATCAGGTTGTTGAACCGATTCATGAGTGACGAAATATCTTGCAGTATTCATTTAACAGATGACATTGACAAGAAGATGTTAATTTGCGTAATTTTATTTTTTACTTTATTGCAGGGAGATTCAGGAGGTCCTTTAGTTTGTCAGAATAAATACGGTCGATGGGAATTGGTTGGAGTAACTAGCTTTGGTATTAGAGGATGCCGTGTAGACCAGTTCCCTAATATTTATCAAAGCGTGCCCTATCATATTGATTGGATTGTGCAGAACACAGGTAATAATTCTAACAGATGGGAATAACATTTTATCATTTTGTAGAGAAATAATTATACAGTATAAATCAACATGTTTCATCACTGACGTTGTGAGTTCGAAACCCGCACCTGGTAGGTGCGGTCGACTTCAATCTTAATTGACTAACATTGTTTCGAACCATAAAGTCAGGTATCAACGAACATACTCACTTCCTTGATCAACGAAATTGGTATACAAGAAATGAATAAATCCACAGGACATTGAAGCACCAAAATTTAAATGTACAACATGTAGTACCTCTAATATTTTATAACTATATCTTTATATTTCCAGGTATACAGATCAATAGGAATAGTATACCCACACCGCCACCAGAGACATAAATGTTTCCATGCTTAAGTGTGATGTAACGGATGTCTTGTTAGGGTTTTATTATTGAAATGACGAATAATAAGTTTTGATTTACGCAAACAATTTAGTGACAATTTATACTTTTAATTATATCAATAATAATGTCATGCATCATTGAGACCCATGGAGACTTTATAATTTTACTCTAGTTTTCCTTTGATGTAATTGTAGATGGTGTTTATCAATGACCATCAAGTCGAAACTGAGTCATTTTATCATATGACTCACCATATTGGAATATGTTATACAAGCAGGCTCTTATAAAAAAAAATCTTACTAAATTGTAGTAATGAACTACACATTATTTACCTTTATAAGAGGACAAGGATGCAAATTATCTTTTTCTTAAGTTTTAAGGCAATAATTTCAGTTGTTCGCGTTGCCATTCATTATGACGGCATGTTTAACTCTCTCTTACTCAAATTACGTCAGGAAAACATTTTTATTAAGTCATCTCCTCACGCATATAGCTCTCCAACTGTTTTGGTTGTCATACATCTTCGGCTTTCAAATTTTGACTTTTAGCGTTCTTGATGAAGGTTAATGCAGAAAAGCGCTTCGGACGCACGCTATTAATAACTTGTTTTCATTTTTGTAATGTTCCATGATATTTCTTTTTTAAATTAAACAGAAAGTATCCATATATATATATATATATATATATATCCATAAGTTTTTACCATGAATGGTTTGCGCACTATTCATTTTTGGAGCCCTTTATAGCTTACTATTCGGCATGTTCGGTATGAGCCAAGGCTCCGTGTTGAAAACCGTACTGTGACCAATAATCTTTTACTTTTATAAATTGTGACTTGGATGGAGAGTTGTCTCTTTGGCACTCATATCACATCTTCTTATATCTATATTATGTAACAAATATGTTTAATGCTTCTATATGCATTTCTTTTATGTATACATTAATGTGTTATAAACAGTCTCTCGTACCACTTTTTAGAGTGGCTGATGTATAGGCTTTCGTTTACCTTTTATATATGTATATGTTTAATAAAGTATTTGTCTTGTCTAGTCTTGTCTCAATAAACATACGAATTGTGTATACATAATGTGTTTTCAGCCTTGTATCACCATCACTGGTGATCCGATAGATAAAATATGTGGCAGAGTAGTAGAGTTGTCACTGGTTCAGACATACTAATATTATATACATTTCTGTGACTGCATCATACATTAATTTCTAAGATCCTCTTCAATGGATACTTCAGCGGATCAAAACATTCCATCTGCATGCCTCATATATCACGTACTGTGTTACGACGCTTGATAAAAACTGACGAGAAAAGGTAACACCCCGCTACCGAAAGCTTGATTTTTGTCGCGCCTAGGTGCTCGAGTATCGGGCATAGTGCAAGGCGATTTTGTGCCACGATATCTCAGTAGCATGAGTTCGAATTTTTCCCGACCAGGGAAAAACAAAAAAATTGCTTCCGCAAATCTAACGTTGTTGTGCTTTTATTTTGACGATTATATATATTCTTATGCTCTTTTTCTCTATTCTTTATATTTTTATCATTATTGTTTACTCTATGTGTCAGCATCCCATTAAAACAGAAGCAATGAGTTTCCACAGGTGATATTAAACTTTAAGGGTTCTATAAAAATTATCATACAACATATATTAATAAGATTAATACAGTTACAGACAAACTCCTAAGCCGAATCTATGTATCAACAAATAGAACACAAATCTACAGAGATTCATTTCCCAATAAATTTCCAATACCCTATATCTCAAAAACAAGGACATGGACCTTAATTCTATTATGTTTACTTAAGTTGTTTTTGTTCTATAAATAAATAATAGTGCTTAAAAACGCTTTATATTTTGAACAGAGTGTCATTTTGAATTACAATAGCAGACAACGTATTATTATGCTACAAAACAAGCTTAATTAATAACATAAAGTTATAAAGTTACGTAGTGTTATTGCACTTCTTGTACTTTGCAGAAATGATCAGAACTATATCAAATTTAAGTTCAGCCGTGATATGAAAAAATAATTGAGATGAATGATCTACACTTAATTATACATCTGGTTGATAATATATTATCAAAGGTAGGCATTACACGTACTTGATTAACAAACAATACATAGATTTCAAGGTTTTTAGAGAATTAATAGTAATAAATATCATAGAATCTGATAAATGGTACCTTCTCCTTAACTACATATTTATGTTTTCTTTAGTTGTAATCATTTTCCGTTTGTAGTACAAAACATCACATAGCTCCTCTTCAAAATTTTAACTTGACGAGTGCACGGCTGTCTATTTTTGTATTTCATAATCGCATTACATACAATGGAATGTTATGGACTAGTGTTTGAATTGATATTTAAGATCTGTACATATACAGAAGGGTTTTTTGAAGATAAAACCCATCACAAAAAAGATACCTGGTGGAATAAAAAAAAATAGGCACGAAAACACTGTTATCAAAATATTCCCGATAAAGAAGCACAAACCCCACCAAACAATTAAGTCTTAAAAGAGGGACGAAAAATACCAAAGGGACAGTCAAACTCATAAATCGAAAATAAACTGACAACGCCATGGCTAAAAATGAAAAAGACAAACAGACAAACAATAGTACACATGACACAACATAGAAAACTAAAGAATAAACAACACGAACCCAACCAAAAACTAGGGGTGATCTCAGGTGCTCCGGAAGGGTTAGCAGATCTATTTATTTAGTGAAAGAACATCATTTATATAGCGGAAAGTAGAGTTAAAGGATATTGCTAACTTCTTATCTTTCTTCCTAAAAATTTCCTGTATGAAGTCAGCCAGTAATAATAAAGAAACAAGTCGACAAGTAGAGGGGCACAATTTGTTCTAATTGGAATGCCGACAGTCTGTTGAAAAACATGTCCTCCGAACGTAACAAATATGTTGTCAATCAAGAAATCAAGCATCTTGATAATATCAGTTTAAAGTGTTTACCGATATTTCTTTGAATACCATCAATCTATATACAAAACAAGGCAACAACAAATCTTTAAAGAATCGTAGAAACACTTTTAGTATTCGTTTATAGGATCCGCGTCTCAATTCAAAATTACCGAATTCGAGGAAAATTTAGAACAGAAAGCACTTTAACAAATGGCAAAATCAAAAGATCACACATCAACGAATGGAAAACAACTGTCACACCCCTGACGTGGCACAATTCATCCTTAATAAGATGAATGTTGAATTAAACCTGGTTTTGTAGCTTGCTTAATCTCACTTGTATGACAGTCGCCTTTAAATCAATTATATTAACATTAATCTCTATGAAAAGTAAACAGACATTCTGGCTAAAAATGTCAAAACTTTAGGTATTGTGGTCATCAATGTGTTATAATCCTAATCACTATAATAAGAAACAACAAAGTCAAAAAAGAGAAACAAATAGAATGAAACAGGCATGTAGCCACTCTTTAGACAAATCACATAACCGAAATTAAAAGGAAAGAATACAAAAATGACCATAATACAATACCAAAAGGCGGGATTTATTAATACCGAACCATCCAAAACGGATAATAACAATAATGGATTAAACCATCAAGGTTCAATATATTCATAAAAATAACACGTTATTAAGACGATGAACAATGTCAGTTCCTATCAGCTTTTCTTCAAGATCATCATGTTTCTTTTTGAAGTTGATACTGAATATTTTATCAACAAAGTATCAGTATCTTCTGTAAAACTTCATTCAGAAAAAGTTGCCTAACCATTATTGGAACTACTAAGGATGTTCTTATTCCAGGCATATATAACATTAGCCGTATTTGGCACAACTATTTTGGAATTTTGCTCTTCAACTGTGTACTTGTTTGACTTTCTAACTATTTTGATCTGAGCGTCACTGATGAGTCTTAATATATAGACGAAACGCGCGTCTGGCGTATTAAATTATAAGCCTGGTGCATTTGATAACTATTGTCATTTTTGTTTTGCTTAGATACTTGTGACGATAGTATAAACGATGAGACGGCTTTAAGTGTTTGCAATATTGCTGCATCTCCAAGACTAGGAAAATAATAAGCGCATTCTAAAAAAAAAAACATGTGACGAATAGATACTTGGTATTAACGTATGGTGGAATATAACCAAAAGAAATAAGATCTTGTGGACTTTTGGTAGCAATAAATAGTTAGGGGGAAAAACGATTTACCTTAATTTATTTGACTATCAATTGTTCCTTGCTTTCTTACAAATTAAGCCTACTGTTTATGTACATATCCGTAATCCGTATGTTCCAAAGATCTTATTTCTAGTAGTTCAAATGGTGAAATAACATTTCTTTTTTGGGTGTATCCAATGCAACAGTCTGCATTTAATTATTTTAAAATATTGCAAAACAAGGGGGAATGAATGTCACATATGTCCCCAAACATTGGCCAAGAGTAAAATTTCTATCCCTTTTCTGAAACTGTTTACATATATCTATCAATAGATGAATAAAAATCGTATGTCTTTTGACTCATAATTTGTAAAATTTCGTTAAAAATTTCGTGCGAAACGTTTATCTACAATAGTTTCTAGACTAATGGTCAGTCTGGCTTGGATTATACGGACAGTCAAACAGTTATAGGACCTACAAAATGTTAAAAAAAAAGGCTACATGTTCGAATAAACCAACTTTGAAAGTTAAATAAGTCATCATCTGTCCAAAAATGAATCTTATTGACAATAACTTTCATATTTGAAAAGGCCGTGGTAAAATTGTGACACTACACTCTTTACTTTGTATTGCTTCATCAATTGTAAATATCATTTTTTTTAAATTTCCCATTTTAATTACTTTTCCGAGTGCTGCTAGCTTAAACGAGTAAATTGACCTTTTATTTTTTGAAAATACGTTGAGTAATAAATATTTTTTGGTGGTTAGCATTTGACACTAAAACGCGACAAAAATGATTTAAGAAAAGTGCCAAGGCAAAGTGAAAATACTCATGTCTGGCTCAATTTGGTTTAATTTTCAAAACTATATCTCTTTCATTTGTTTTCTGATGGTGCAAATCAAAATGATATATCTGAAGATGCTAAGATGTACAAAATTTTAAATTTTAAAGCACAAAATTATAATTTGTAAATGTATTGCATACCAAGGCCTTGATTATGAAACCTTCAAATAAGGAATCAGTTCCTGGCAGTAAATCCACTACATCTAATTTTAAACAAAATGGAACATGAAACCGAGATAAAAATAATAGTCTTATATATTCGCATGACAAAATACAATATTTTGGTTATTACATACAGCGCAATCCTTTGGTAGCAAGGGTTAAGCCAATATAGTACAAATGTAAGCTTTTTTTAAAAGTCATACTGTCTATTTTTGTTTGCTTAGGAGATAAAACAATAGAACTGACATGAATTTTCGTTCTAAACACTTTATTTACTCAGAAATTGATTAAAAATCTAAATGTTAATAGATTTAGGTTACGAATAGAATTTGATTGTGATATTCTGAGATTTCCAAGTATTCAATAAGGTAGGAATAAAAAGTTAGGAAAAAAAAAATAGTCTTATGTAGACGAAACGTGCGTCTGACGTATCAAATTATAAACCTTGTACCTTTGGTATTAAATATGCTAATATTTCCGTAATATAATTTGATAATCAGAATCAAAATCAGCCGATAATTAATTGCCAGTCTTTGTATCAGACAATTTGAAAATAAAATGTCGAAATACCCACTGATCAAAGTATTCTTCATTCTGATTTAAATATGGAAGGTCTTTCGTTCCTGTGTGTCTGGTAATTCGACGAAATCTCTAGATAACGTTTGGTTTGAATGATAGCAAATTCGGGAGTCAGCTTCATTAAATATTTATTTTCGAGTGCATTTAAACCAAATTATATATTAAACTACTGGAAAAGGAAAGTAAACACAAGCTATATTCGTTATGTTCGTGCACCATTATAAATTTTGAGCCATAAATTAATGTCAAAAATGGAAAACAACACGTTTGATAATTCTATGCATCCAAAGTGCTTTTCTGGATTTACCTTCATCAGGAACGCTCAAACCCAAGCATTTGAAATCTGAAGATGTATAAGTACCGAAACCGTTGAAGAGCTTTATGACAAAAATACCTAAAATAAATAGTCAAATTCATCTAAAATCATCTTTGCCTGAGGGAGTTGAAACCTTAGTGTCTGAATAATATCAAAATTTATAAACGGACAATATTAGAAAATATCATTAAATCATGTCAGTACCAAAGTTCTGACAACTGAATCAACCTGTGTAGGTTAAAGTATGTAGTGTTTTCACCACTGCCTTATTCTTGAGTAGATATGCACTTTTGTGAAAATTGCTCCTAGAAAATTAGGCTAATGATACAGAGAACACAGAAAAGCATCAATTAATTCAATTGATCTGAATCAATGAACTCTATAATCAACATTCCCAGACAACAAAATGATTTAATACTGCTTCTACGTGTACAGTCATACTTACAAAACCTAATCTTTGTATCTATGAAACTATTCTGTAAATATTTCATTTAATTTGTTGTGAAAAAAATTGTTGACTCCATAACGTATCATTTATGCATAAACCGTGTTCATTAAAATCTATACCGGCATGAGACACGGGCATATCGCAAAGTTGTGACTTAAACACCATTAACATTTGATTAAGCATCATAATGTCAAAAAAGGGGGAATCAAAATGAGAAAAGAAGTATAAAGTTTTGGTGTTAATGAACTGAAATATACAAATTACACAGGGACAGTTCCCCTGGGTCAGTTTTCGCATTAAAATTATTGATAATTTAAAGCGAAAATATTATCAAGATAACTTTTAGAGTTATTGTGACACAATGATAAACAAAATACGCTTGAAAAACAGTCGATTCTTGATTGATCATGGCTGAATTTTTGTCTGAATTTTATATTTTCAAACTGTGTGTTTTTTTTTTAGCCATGGCGTTGTCAGTTTTTTTTCTATCTATGAGTTTGACTCTACCTCTGGTATCTTTCGTCCCTCTTTTGTACTGACATATTATTCAAAAACGTTTTTTCCTCTTCAATTTCTTAACATTCTAATCTAATGCTTTTATAATGTAAAATATAATAATAAAAATCCAAAGATGTTTTTTTTTATTATCTTCCTAGAATGTAAAGAAAAGTAAAATAATAAAAATACTGCACTTCTATGTATATTTTAGCTCTAACTTCAGGTTTAATCAACAACGATAGTTACTGTACCAAATCAGGAATATAACAGTTGTTTTCCGTTCGTTCGATGTGTTTATAAGCATAGAGCTTCATACTGTACAAACATGGAATGTGCAAAAATTTAGATTTTGTTTAAAGTGCTCTTAATTGATTTGTTGTATCATAAAAAACATTTTAGAGAATTTTTTTTTTTTATTACATCATTACATCTCGTATCTAAGGAAAATGTTTCCTTAGTTACGAGTCCAAAAAGCGTACCAAAATTAGACAAAAATCAACACATTTGCAGGCTACCTAGAGCAAAAGTGTGACTAGGAGTGTGTTTGTTGTTAAAAGTACAAAGTAAGGTTACCTCTGCAAATCATATAAAACATTTTTATCATTGATGATGCTTTTGTAATACGTTGCTATGGCAACAGGAAAATGCAAAGGAATTCAAATTTGAAATATTAAGAAATACGACCTGATTTGTATCATATAAATACAAAATTCTGAACTAACAGTGATATGATGTATTATGTAATCCTAATATTAAATATCTATACTGTTAATCCAAAAAATAAAATTGGGTAGACTCTTAAGAGAATTTTTTTGCTGACGGTTTCAAAAATGCCTTTTTCCCCATTTCTTCTGAGCTTTCTGAAGTGTGCCAGATATGGGGTGAAGACTTGAAATGACCTGGCGTCACCCTACTGCTTATCTACTAACATTATAACACTGTTTTGTTTCATGATATAACTGTTTATAGATGGAGTATGCCAATTATCAAGTACTGGGGACTAATAAAGGTGGATTCAGGGTTTGAAAAAAGGGGGGGGGGGCTATTTTTTTTTTTTTGAAATTGGTTTAAAATGTCTAAAAATTTTACCATATTAATGGGCATTTGAAATTCACAATTTTAACCCTGTTGTATTTTACCAACCCTGGTTATGCCCCTCTAATGTAATACTAAGTCCTGAATTTCATAAATGACTTTGATTGTTTTAAATATTAAGTTCATTTATTCCAACCTTTCCAATTACACAAATGAGATTTTTTTATATGTTCACAACAGTTGATAACTTAACAGAGTTGGTCTGATTAGAATTCACTATAATTATTGATCTAACTTCTTTTTCTAATTAACGCACCGCAACATTCTATTAAAATAACCTAAATGTTAATTATTTGCTTTATTTCAACTATGGTCAAGCATCTTTAATTCAAAACCTGTTAATTTTTAAAATCAGTCAATTTACATGGTACATTGTATTTGCTGGAAGTTTCTTAACCATTTTGGTGCGAAATTTTACACTATTGTTCAAGACTAGTAGGGTTGAGCTTGTAAACAAATTACCCCCTCACCTCACACATGAGGTAAGTGCCTGTCCCAATTCAGGAGCATGTGATACAGTGGTAGTCATTTGGTCGAGTTAATGTCTCTTTGACATATACCCCATTTTCATACTCAATTTTCAAAGTCTGCCATAAATATTATTTCTTAGTTTATAGTTAAAGCCTAAATAATGCATGGGTTTTCTAATTTATTTGCTTTAAATATTTATTCATGCTGCTGGTTTTTATCATTGTTTATAGCTTGCTATAGAGTATGGGGTTTGCTCAATGTAGAAGGTTGTAAGAAGACCAATAGTAGACACATCAGTTTTTGGTATTTTGTGAGTATTTGTCTTGGCAATTATACCACAACTCCTTATTTGAGCTCATCTAATACACAAAAAAATCTGTCATTTTACTGACTCTTCTCTCATTTTATAACTGATATATATCCATGGAATGAATATACCTAAAACTTGAACTTAAACTGCATTAATGTTGTATCTATTGTATTAGTATAAAGAGGTAGGGGTAGAAAGGGTCCTCATTCCGATATCCCTGGCTTGAAAACATAAAATCCTGAGGTCCCAACTTTAAATTAATTTAAATCCCGACATCGCGAAATTAGAAAAAAATATTCCCTCATCCCGAAAGGGTAAATCCCGCAATCCCGAGCTTAATCACACCCGAACCCAAACTAGACCCAAAGTCCCGTTGAAGGTCCTATATCCTCGGGTTTTCCCCCCATCAGGGACGGTTTTGAATACAAGTATTGTTAGGTCAAATTTATTCCAATATCGTACATTCTTTATTATTCTTGAGATGTCTCTAATTTATGATGAATTAGCTCTTAAAAAACTCTGATTAAAATATATTTGCGAAGAATACAAACTTTTCATCAATGCCAACTCGAAAGAACATTGATCGATTTTGCGGGACAAGGTAATGCAGAGATTGATCACCAAATAAATTACAAATATGAAGAGATTGTCAATCATCTATGGAGTCCCTTAAGTGCCATGTAAATAAAATAGATATTTTCTTTTGCCAGAGGTTTAATTTGATGCAAACCAGTTTGAAAAATCGTGCCGAATTTATACTCGTGCACAACTTTAAAAAAAATGCTTCGCCGATAGCAGCCTGATACGACCGCTGAGGTAAAAAAAAACTGAACAGTTGGTGCATTTTTGGACACACTATTGAAGTTTGATACAGTTTGGATGGGTTGTGATAAGGTTTTTGACATAATATAGGTTTCTGACACATAATAAATGTGGCGAAAGATCTTAAAAATTTGAAATAGGCAAAATCCCGCTTACATGTTTAACCCCACCACATTATGTATGTATGTGCCTGTTCCAAGTCAGGAGCCTGTAATTCAGTGGTTGTCGTTTGTTTATGTGTTACATATTTGTATTTCGTATTTTTTTGTACTTAAATGAGGCCGTTAGTTTTCTCTTTTGAATTGTTTTACATTGTCATTTCAGGGCCTCTTATAGCTGACTATACAGTATTGGCTTTGCTCATTGTTGAAGGCCGTACAGTGACCTATAATTGTTAACTTCTGTGTCACTTTGGTCTCTTATCGAGAGCTGTGTCATTGGCAATCATACCACATCTTCTTTTTTTTTAACTTTTATACCAACTATTGTTTATTTTCAATTAAAGATTTCTTGCTATTGAAAAATACTTTGCGATCAGATATTTTTTTTGCTTATTGCGCAATACTGTGGAATTGAACAGTTCTTGCTAATGCAACAACTTGTGTAATTGAAGATTTTCTGTTATTTGGCAATTTTACTATGACGCAATTATGTGCAATTGAAGATTTATTGTGCAATACTGTAAAATTGAAGATTTTTTGCTATTGCGCAATACTGTGAACATTGTGATATTGCGCAATACTGTGCAATTGAATATTTTTCAATATTGCGCAATACTATTCAATTAAAGATTTCTGACTATTACGAAAAACTTAATATTTATATATATATATATAAATCAGAAATGATTAATGGGAAAAACAAAAAATATATGACACCCCCACCCCCCCAAAAATTTTTTTTAACCCTTCTTGGAGTTATTACCCCCAAACTTTCCATTTATAGTATGGTACCTTGTGCTAGAATTACAGAGATATCCAATCACTTAAATAAAAATCATTGTCAGGAAAATGCAAAAAAAAACCCTTCTTATTGTCCCTTTTTGGTCCCCGATTCTTCTTTACCTGATGGTACCAAAACCCCGAAAATCAATCCCAAGCTTACTATTTTGATATTGAACCATCTGGAAAATTTCATAGAGATCCATTCTCTTAAATCAAAGTTATTGTCCGGAAAGCAAATGTGTCTTCTAACGACGATGACGGCGACTTATGACGACATCATACCAATATATGACGCCAAGAAATGTTTGTGGCCCTTTAAAAACTAGTGACCACGACTTTCAAACAAAGTTGACTGATTCAATAAGGACGAGCGCACAAGTTTGAAAGTCGTGCGAAATATTTTTGAAAGTTATGCACACAAAGTTTTGAAACTTATGCGCACAATTTAAATTTGTTCGGATGACATTAGACGTCATGCACATGCTTTAAAAAGTCGTGTGCACCAGTTTTAAAGTCATGCACACGAATTTTCAAACTGGTGCACACCTGATTAAATCTACAGCAAACAAAATATTTATATTTACATGGCACCTACGGGGCTCTGTAAAGATTAAATCCCAAAAGTTTAAAAAGATAATAGATCAAATAATAATATTCACTTTAATTTCTATTTGAAATGACAACCCTACAATAAAGTCAATTGAGTATTTTTGTTGACAATCTTATCTGACAGAGGGAGGTATGGTACAAGCCATTATTTAAACCCTGAAATTGCAGAAAAAAAACATAAAAGTAAAATTATACAAGTCTATCAAAAGTATGTTAACTTTATTGATAAATCAACAGGCTATTAGACATTGAATTTTAGACCAAATTTGGTTTTATTTGGCCCAGATATTTAGCAGGAACTATTTTTGTAAAAAAATTCAAAGTTTACTACAAGTGTTGAAAAACTTTCTGCAAAGTCCAATAACTCTTTATGGGTCAATGGCAATTAGCAATTTAGCGGCAGTAATTCAACATCGGTTTGTCTATGTAATTAGAAAGGCCATATCTCCTTGGCCAATTTTGGTTATGTGATATAGATACAATGGATAAGCGTTGATTCTTGAAAAAGAAACCATGAGCCCGGAGGGCGAATGGTTTGTTTTTCATGAATCAACGCTTATCCATTGTATCTATAACTTAAACTATTGTGTTAATGCCTTTTAAAAATTAACGCCTATTCTTAATTAGAAGGTATTGGAAGTGAGTTTAAATAACCATGTAATCGTGTCAAACGAACCATTACAATAAATAAATATCATAATCAAATGGTAATAAAGTATACAAATACATTAATTTATAACGCGTCAACCATTAAAGATCTTCATACTTTAAGGCAAATGAATGTTATCTGTAATAACAAAATAAGATATATTGATTTCGAACTTATTTCTATTAAAATTGAAAATTGAAATGGAGAATGTGTCAAAGGGAAAACAAACCGACAAAGAACATAAATATAGTGCATATCATAAGTTTGTGTCCGAAATTTCTAACAAAGCCTAATTCTAAGAACATCACGCTTTTCTAGCATTGAAATTTGCGAATTAACAGTTATAAAATTATATAGTAAAACAGTGGAAATCATATTATATTAATTAATAAACAAAAATGGACAAATAGAATGTAGTCATTTTTGTTTCAAACATGTGGAATAAACAACAATAATTCGATAATAAACTACAAAACTCTCTTTTATTACACAAAATATCCACAATAATATACAAAACAAGAACAAAAACTGGAAAACTAGAGAAGAGGCACAGCAAAGATAATTCAGGGATTCGAACCTTAACAGATAAGTCAGTATCTTAAATAATTTATCTTAACCATGAAACCTCGTGGCTACCAATACATACTATACGTTTGCCTATTATGTATATATAAAGGTACAAGCCATGTGTATCTGTTGTACCAATGTATATCATATATTCATTTATATGTATAAAATAGACATTTAAATCGTAACCGATTGGTAGCCCAGAGGTTTCGTCGACATATTGGTGTTAGCAACAAGTTACAAAATTGATGGACGGGTTCAATTCCCAGTGAAGGCATATAGAAATTACAAAAATGAAAGGTAGTTTTTTAAACAATTCCATAAGTGAACAGAAATCAGTAAATTAGTCAATTCAAACTTAATGTAATTAGGCACACAAAGGAAACAAAAGAATATAAAATGTTGAGTCCATTTCAGAAACAGATTTAGGAAGCGTTGATTCAAGAAAAAGAATACACGGTAAATGAATAGGCTGACGTCACCACAATGGTTTAAGGCATTCAACACAGAGCCTTGGCTCGTATTGAACAGCAAGCTATAGAGGGTTCGAAAAATTACTATTGTTAAACCATTCAAGTGGGAAAACCAACGGTCTTCTCTATATAAAAACGAGAAACAAGAAACACTTATGAACCACATTAACAGACGACAACTGCTGAACATCAGATTTCTGACTTAGGACAGGTGCAAACAATAACAGCAGGATTGCACGTTTTAATGGTACCAAACCTTCTCCCTTTTTCGAAACAATAGTACAACATAACAACAAAGAAAGACATCACAACACAGAAAGACATCACAACTTAGAAAGAAATCACAACATAGAAACCCATCACAACATAGAAAGACATCAAAACATACAAACCCATCACAACATAGAAACCCATCACAACATAGAAAGACATCACAACATAGACAGACATCACAACATAGAAACCCATCACAACATAGAAAGACATCACAACAAAGACATTACAACATAGAAACCCATCACAACAAGAAAGACATCAAACATAGAAACATCACAACTAGCAGAACACACATAAAAGACATCACAACACAGAAACCCATCACAACAAAACCATCACAACATAAAAGACATCACAACATAGAAAGACATCACAACTAGAAAGCCATCACAACATAAAAACATCACAACATAGAAAACATCAAACAACTAAAAGACATCACAACCATAAAAAACCATCAAACATAGAAAGACATCACAACACAGAAACCATCACAAATAAAACCATCACAACATAGAAAGGATCAAAACAAGAAACCCATCACAACATAGAAAGACATACAACATAGAAACACACAACATAGAAAGACATCACAACATAGAAAACATCACACATAGAAACCCATCACAACAAGAAACCATCACAACATAGAAACCATCACAACATAGAAACATCACAACAAGAAAACCCAATCACAACATAGAAAGACATCAAACATAGAAACCATCACAACATAGAAACATCACAACATAGAAAGACATCACAACATCAAAACAAACATCACAAAAAAACATACAAACAAAACCCATCACAACATAGAAACCCATCACAACATAGAAACCACACAACATAGAAGACATCACAACATAAAAAGACTCACAACACAGAAACCCATCACAACAAAAAGACCATCATAACATAAAGAAACCCATCACAACATAGAAAACATCACAACATAAAAGACATCACAACATAGAAACCATCACAACATAGAAAACATCACAACATAGAAACCCATCACAACAAGAAAGACATCACAACATAGAAACCATCACAACATAGAAACCATCACAACAGAAAGACATCACAACATAGAAACATCACAACATAGAAACCACACAAACATAGAAAAAACCACATAGAAAACACACAACAAGAAACCCATCACAACATAGAAACCCACACAACTAGAAACCCATCACAACATAGAAACCATCAAACATAGAAAACACCATCACAACATAGAAACCCATCACAACATAGAAAACCCATCACAACAAAAAACATACAAACAAGAAAACCATCACAACATAGAAACCCATCACAAACAAGAAACACCACACAACATAGAAACCCACACAAAAGAAACCATCACAACAACAAAAAACCCATCACAAAAAAGAAAGACATCACAACACAGAAAACATCACAACATAGAAAACAAAACAAAAAAACATCCAACTAGAAAGCATCACAACATAGAAGACATCACACATAGAAACCATCACAACATAGAAACATCAAACATAGAAACCCATCACAACAAGAAAGACATCACAACATAGAAACCATCACAACATAGAAACCTCACAAAAGAAACATCACAACATAGAAACCCATCACAACACAGAACCATCACAATAGAAGACATCAACATAGAAACATCACAACATAGAACATCACAACATAGAAACATCACACATAGAAACCCATCACAACAAGAAACACAACATAGAAACCATCACAACATAGAAACAACAACATGAAAACATCAAATAGAAACCATACAACATAGAAACCCATCACAACATAGAAACATCACAACATAGAAACCTCACAACATAGAAAGACATCACAACACAGAAACATCACAACAAGAAAACATCACAACATAGAAAGACATCAAATAGAAACCATCAAAAAAAACCATAAACATAGAAAGACTCACACATGAACATCACAAAAGAAAGCATCACAATAGAAACCATCACAACACAAAACCATCACAACATAGAACCATCACAAATAAAACCATCACAAAAGAACATCAAACAGAAACTCAACATAACCATAACATAAACATCAAACAGAAAACAAATAAAACTACAACATAGAAACATCACAATAAAAGACATCAAACTAGAACATCCAAAAGAACCCATCACAACATAGAACCATCACAACATAGAAACCATCACAACATAGAAGCATCACAACACAGAACATCACAACTAGAAACATCACAACATGAAACCCACACAACATAAAACCATCAAACATAGAAAGACATCACAACAAGAAAATCACAACATAGAAACATACAACATAAAACATACAACAAAAGACATACAACAAGAAAGCATCACACATAGAAACCATCACAACATAGAAAGACATCACAACAAGAAACCATCACAACAAGAAGACATCACAACATAGAAACCATCACAAAAACCATAAAACAACCATCACAACATAGAAACCATCACAACATAGAAACCCATCACAACATAAAAGACATCACACAAGAAAACATCACAACATAGAAACCCATCACAACATAGAAACCCATCACAACATAGAAACCCATCACAACATAGAAAGACATCAACACAAACAAACACACAACATAGAAAACCCATCACAACATAGAAAGACATCACAACAAAAAAACATCACAACATAGAAAACATCACAACATAGAAACCATCACAACATAGAAAGACATCACAACATAGAAAACATCACACCCTAGAAACCATCACAACATAGAAAGACATCACACATAGAAACATCACAACACAGAAAGACTCACACAATAGAACCATCAAACATAAACACAAAACCATCACAACACAGAAAGACACACATCACAATAGAAACCTCACAACAAGAAAGACCATCACAACAAGAAACACATCACAACATAGAAAACATCACAACATAGAAACCACAACGAACCACAAATAGAAACCCATCACAACATAGAAACCCATCACAACATAGAAGACATACAACATAGAAAACCATCACAACATAGAAAACATCACAACATAGAAAGACATCAAACATAGAAACCATCACAAAATAGAAACCCATCACAACATAGACAGAAACATAACAACAAAGAAACCCATCACAAATAGAAACATCACAACACAGAAAAACATCACAACACAGAAAGACATCACAACATAGAAACCATCAAACATAAAGAACACATAGAAACCCATCAAACACAGAAACCCATCACAACATAAAAGACATCACCACATAGAAACATCACAACATAGAATAAGACATCAACAAAAATAAAACCCATCACAAACAGAAACCCATCACAAACATAGAAACCCATCACAACATAGAAACCCATCACAACAAGATGGACATCACAACACAGAAAACCCTCACAACATAGAAACCCATCACACATAGAAACCCATCACAACAAGAAAACAACATCACAACATAGAAAGACATCACAACATAGAAAAACATCACAACATAGAAAGACATCACAAATAGAAACCCATCACAACACGAAACATCAATAAAACCATCACAACATAAAACCACAACATAAAGACATCACAACACAGAAACCCATCACAACATAGAAACCATCACAACATAGAAACCATCACAACATAGAAACCCAAACACATAAAAGACATCACAACACAGAAAAACATCACAACATAGAAAACATCACAACATAGAAAGCATCACAACATAGAGAACCCATCCACAAACATCAAAAGACATCACAACAAGAAACCCATCACAAAAAAAACCACAAAGAAACCATCACAACATAGAAACCCATCACAACACAGAAAGCATCACACAAGAAAACCCATCACAACAAAAACCCATCACAACAAGAAAGAAATATAGAAACCCATCACAACATAGAAAGACATCACAACATAGAAACCCATCACAACATAGAAACCCATCACAACATAGAAACCCATCACAACATAGAAAGACATCACAACATAGAAACCCATCACAAATAGAAAGACATCACAACATAGAAACCCATCACAACACAGAAACCCATCACAACATAGAAACCCATCGCAACATAGAAACCCATCACAACATAGAAAGACATCACATCACAGAAAACCCATCACAACATAGAAACCCATCACAACATAGAAACCCATCACAACATAGAAATCCATCACAACATAGAAACCCATCACAACATAGAAAGACATCACAACACAGAAAAAACATCACAACATAGAAAAACATCACAACATAGAAAGACATCACAACATAGAAACCCATCACAACATAGAAAGACATCACAACATAGAAACCCATCACAACATAGAAAGACATCACAACACAGAAAAACATCACAACATAGGAAAACATCACAACATAGAAACCCATCACAACACAGAAAGACATCACAACATAGAAACCCATCACAACATAGAAACCCATCACAACACAGAAAGACATCACAACATAGAAACCCATCACAACACAGAAACCCATCACAACATAGAAAGACATCACCACATAGAAAGACATCACAACATAGAAACCCATCACAACATAGAAACCCATCACAACATAGAAAGACATTACAACATAGAAACCCATCACAACATAGAAAGACATCACAACATAGAAAGACATCAAAACATAGAAACCCATCACAACATAGAAACCCATCACAACATAGACAGACATCACAACATAGAAACCCATCACAACATAGAAAGACATCACAACATAGAAAGACATCACAACACAGAAAGACATCACAACATAGAAAGACATCACATCATAGAAAGACATCACAACATAGAAAGACATCACAACATAGAAACCCATCATAACATAGAAAGACATCACAACATAGAAACCCATCACAACATAGAAAGACATCACAACTTAGAAAGACATCACAACATAGAAAGACATCACAACATAGAAAGACATCACAACATAGAAAGACATCACAACATAGCAAGACATCACAACAAAGAAAGACACACTATAGAATATCAATTGGAAAGCTTAACTCAATTAAAAAAAACGTAGTTACAAAACTTTACACACAATCAACGAATACATTTGATATGTGATACAATGCAAATACATAGTTAATAAAAAAAAGGGATGAATTATTAGTGTTTGAAGTAAATAAATAGGTTTAAACTACGGTAATAGTATAAAACGCTGTGAAATGTTAAACAATTTTTAGAAAAACATCAACTTTGAAAAAAAAAGTCATATCCAACACAGGTTAATAAAAATAATTTTGTTATTTAGTATACATCTCCTTCTCTGTGTATAATCGTCCGCTCAGGAATACCAAGACATTTCTTGTACATAAATAAAACTTATCTAAAACTTGGTACATTCGGGATGAATCTAAACACGTGATCTTCATGTACAACAAATGGAAGTTTTTAACGACCTTGACTGGCTATACAGTACTTGCAAGGTCAGCCCTGGCTTGCGCCTTTTTGGGCATTTAATAATTTAAGTTTTACCATATGGTAATTGATGTAATTTAGAATGATAAAACAAAACAAAAATTATTAAAATAATATATATAGTAAAAATTTGAATAATTAAATGAATAAATAAATCGATGTATAAGCTTATAAATAAAGAAAAGAAATGTACAGGTGCCGGAACAGTATTTAAGGAGAAATGAAATAATTTTGATGTTTATAGTACGAAGAAGTGAAAATTTGTAGTAATTCCAAAAAATCAAAGCTGGTAAATAGACAAGATCCATGTTAACATTAAATAACAAAAAAAAAGCATTACAAATAGTATCAACATGTCAATTAACAAGAAAGTACGATTTGAGAGAGCTCGCAGTAACTGACAGCTAAAAAAAAAAAGCAAAAAAAAAATCCTGCATCAGAGACTACCAGTATCATTTAATCCTCAAATGTCAATTGGTTCATAGTTTTCAAACATTTTATATTGAGCCATATTATGGGAAGAAATCATCGATGTACAAACTAATGAGTACAAACAATGTAAAAGAGCTGTCTACTTTATGTAAATTTATATTCATATCGTTTAAGCTTAGAACCGAAATGCAAAAAAATAATGTTTATGTTTACGACAACACCTTACGCTATTCTGTCACATAGTTTGTGTTTATGTATGTATTGCATCTATTATTGGTGTTGATGTAATTCAAAGGTGTACCAATAGGCTATTTGCCAATTCCTGTAATTGACCCTGTAATTAGAGATCCCTCTTTCAGTTGTCTCCCTTATGAGGGACATTAATTTTCATTTATAATAGAGAGCTAGTAGAACGAGCAAATTTACCTGTGCGTATTGTGAGTAATATTGAAGGCTTTCAAATCTTTGTTGTTAATCTAAATACTTTTGACATCAGAACTATTTTTATGAAAAATTAGTTAAACCGCCGATACATCACTTTCAATTCATCATACTTTCCATTGGAAAAAGTCAATTTTGTCCGGTATGGAACCAGTCTACGATTGACAAAGGGAAGTAATTTGTTTAAAAAGTGTGTAATAACAGAATCAAATCGGTAATTGGCAAATGGACTATTGGCATGATAGTTTATATAAACATTCGTAAGAAAACTATATATCATGTCATCAATAAATAATCAGCAAACAAAACCCACAAAATGAGATTAAACGACCTGTGGATTTTTATCTACTCGAACGTTGCACTTAATAATACCAAAAATATATCATCCTAGTCCAAATTCAAACTAAAAAGGTGCGTCCGTCTGTCCTGTCGTCTGTCTGTTCGGCGTCCACATGTCGCACCGTAACTTGAGAACCACTTATACAAATTTCATCAAACTTTACATAGTTGTTTCTTACGATTATCAGACGATCTGTATACTTTTTGGGGAAATAAGATTAACTTTTTGAGTTACGGGACCTTATTACTAAAATCGATTTATGATTATTGCTTAAAACTTAAAGCATTCTTAGTTATATTAATCTAAAGATCTGTATCCCTTTTGGTGATGATTCAAAATTTGTTTTAGAGTTATTGAGTTTTTTGTAAAAATTAAGGGGGTTTCATATGTTGCGCCATATCTTAAAAACGATTAATGATTATTGCTGAAAACTTTACACAATTCTTAGTTATATAAATCTAAAGATCTGTATACCTTTTGGTACGGGGCGCCGAATGGGACTCTTGTGGTTTTGTACAAAATTAAATTCTGTCATAACAAAATCATTTTTGTCTTACAAAACTATGTGATACAGACTTGTTTTATGAGAACTTCAATTTTGTGATGACAAAATTCATTTTTGTAGACAAAATTGACTTTTGTGAGACAAAGTTGACTTTTGTGAGACAAAATTGACAATTGTGAGACAAAATTGACTTTTGTGAGACAAAACCCAATTTTGTGAGACAAAATTCAATTTTGTTAATCTTGTCTCACAAAATTGACTTTTGTCGTCACAAAATTGACTTTTGTGAGACAAAATTGACTTTTGTGAGACAAAATTAACAAAATTGAATTTTGTCTCACAAAATTGGGTTTTGTCTCACAAAAGTCAATTTTGTCTCACAAAAGTCAATTTTTGACGACAAAATTCAATTTTGTGACAACAAAATTGACATTTGTGAGACAAAATTAACTTCTGTGAGACGAAATTGACTTTTGTGAGACAAAACTCAATTTTGTGAGACAAATTTCAATTTTGTGAGAAAAAATTCAATTTTGTCAATTTTGTCTCACAAAAGTCAATTTTGTCTCACAAAAGTCAATTTTGTCTCACAAATGTCAATTTTGTCTCACAAGAGTCAATTTAGTCACACAAAAGTCAATTTTGTCTCACAAAACTCAATTTTGTCTCACAAAACTCAATTTTGTCTCACAAAACTCAATTTTGTGTCATAAAAGTCGATTTTGTATGCAAATTAGTTCACAGAATCCAAACTAAACAAATTTGCATACAGAATTGACTTTTGTCGCCCAATTTACAAATTAGGTAACATAACAAAAGTAAAGTCTGTGTTACAAAAATGAATTTTGTCATGACAAAAGTAACTTTTGTCCACTGAAAGATAATTTTGTATGACAAAATTCATACAAAATTTTAAATTTGTAGTATGTTACACATTTTGTTAAACTGAACTCATTTTTGTTGAACAAAACTCACTTTTGTCCGTACAAAATTGAATTTCGAGTACAAATTCACAAGAGTCCCATTCGGCGCCCCGTATTTGATTCAAAACTTATTTTAGGGTTATTTCATATTGAGTTTTTTGTAAAAAAAAAAAAAAAAAGGGGGGCGGGGTCACATGTCGCACTGCATCTCAAAACCCATATTTGCTTACTGCTTAAAACTTTACACACTTCTAGGTCTTGATGGATGCTTTCATCTGTCAAAGATATCAGATATGATATCCTGTTGAATTCGAAGTAAAGGATACCCCTGTTATCATTAATTTTGTTTGATAACTTGACATCATTTAGAACTTGAAATAAGAGTTGGTTCAAACCAAAACTTTACAAAAAAGGATATGATTTGTACTTCTCGTCAAATTTGTGCAAATTCGAACAACACCACGGGTGCAATATTTGAAGCAGAATCTGCGTACCCGTCCAGAACATTGCAATTACTCCGGTATTTAGTGGAGATCGTATTGCTCAATTCTTTTTAAACCTAGCGTTAAAGTATACTCATTATACAATTTCTTTTACAAGTACTAGAGAAACTGTTGGTAATTGTGTGTGTTGACGATCTCTTTTTCATATAGGAATAAGTATTAAATTAATGTAATGAAATAATGATGGGAAAAAGATTTTGTAATTCTGATCAATTCTTATTAAAGAAACAATCATTTAGTCAAACATTGTATTAAATAACTATCAGTGGATACTATAAAAAATATATAATCAGACTATTAAATTTTATGTATAATAGCTTCCTTCAAATATAATGACATACCACACTATTGAAACACGTGTATTTCATAAAATATCTATTTTAAATGTTCACTATCAATTCCAATACATACAGAGAATTAGACGAATTTCACTAATATGATTGTCTCAATAATCAAACTTTTTAAGATATGATGCTACATCTGCACAATCAACTGTGTCATGTTGTTATCCTTTAGTCCCTGTGGCAAGTTCACAAAACTATCTCACGAGTAAATCATGTCTTATATTCTAGTCCTTAGTGGGTTTCACAAAGTGGTCCTAAATTTGTACATCTTTAAAAGTTGGTCACAAAGTAAGGACTACACGAGAGGTGTCTTATGATGGTCGTAGGATAGTCACAAGTTTTTTCTTATATAAAGTAAACATATTTTTACTATCAATTTTGCAAATTATCCTTTTTATTACCTAATTATCAATTCGGATGATGGAGTTCCAAATAAGAGACACAAAATGACAAATGACTGTATGATGCGCCCCTGTATGTGTGTTGTTGTGTCTGTGCTTGTCACTCTCGCTTTCAGCATTATCACTGGCTAGCAGCTTGCTGTGAAAAGGAGAACCGAGTGCGTAAGTCTTTCCTGCCAGTTACAGCCTCTCATGCAGCAAGACCTATGTGGACCAGATATTGGGATCCTCCATGAGGTGATATATGGAAACTTGGCACCTCACGGCCACAGGCAAAACCACAAACTCTCGGATGAGGTTTGGCCCCTAGATGCAAGGCATGCTAGACCCACCGGTGAGTGAATACGCCCTGGTGCCTGCAAAACAGACCCCCTCCCCCCCGCTATGGGTAAATAGCGCCACTGCCTTGTGGATGACTGTGGAAAGTCAAAGGCTATGGGAGACAACCCAGAACGAAATCAGGACAGATGCAATCCGTTAGCATGGTAATGCAATCATCTACGGGAAGGACTACCCAGAGAGAAAACCCAGCCCACCAGAGCGGAGGTTGGACGTTCCCAACTACCCAACTCTGTAAAAAAGAACTTGTTACAGAAACCAGAAACTCTGAAGAAACCCGAAATTGGTGTACTGCTGAGGAACCAAACATGACACATTTGGGGGAAAGCCGAAAGGAAGCCAGAAAGCCGATCGGTTCCATAGTAGCGCAAAAATAGAATATGTATATAGGATGTTGGAATGTTAAAACAATGGCAGACATATCAAAAGCAGCACAAGTAGCGAAGGAAATGAATAATTATGGTATGGACATATTAGGTATCAGTGAGAGTAGATGGAAAGGATCGGGTGAAACCAAGTTTCAAAGTGGAGACCCAGTGATCTATGTCGGGATGATGAACATCAAGTCAAGGGAGTAGCCATAATGATATAATAAAAGAGCTAAGAAATCATTGATGGAATGGACACCAACCAACAAAAGAATGATAAAAGCAAGATTCTATTCAAAGTATAAAAAGCTGACAGTTATACAAGCATATGCTCCAACAAATGATGCAAAAGAGGAAGAGAAAGAAGAATTTTACCAACAACTACAAGACGATGTTTCATCCTGCAATAAGAATGATATGCTTAAAGTTATGGGTGACCTGAATGCAAAAGTAGGCAAAGACAACAGCCATATGCAAGAGGTGTTAGGAAAACATGGATGTGGGACAATTAATGAAAATGTCGAATTATTATGCAATTTCTGCCAAATCAACGGCTATGGGAGACAACCCAGAAAGAAATCAGGACAGATGCAATCCGTTAGCATGGTAATGCAATCATCTACGGGAAGGACTACCCAGAGAAAAAACCCAGCCCACCAGAGCGGAGGTTGGACGTTCCCAACTACCCAACTCTGTAAAAAAGAACTTGTTACAGAAACCAGAAACTCTGAAGAAACCCAAAATTGGTGTACTTCTGAGGAACCAAACATGACACATTTGGGGGAAAGACGAAAGGAAGCCAAAAAGCCGATCGGTTCCATAGTAGCGCAAAAACAGAATATGTATATAGGATGTTGGAATGTTAAAACAATGGCAGACATATCAAAAGCAGCACAAGTAGCGAAGGAAATGAATAATTATGGTATGAACATATTAGGTATCAGTGAGAGTAGATGGAAAGGATCGGGTGAAACCAAGTTTCAAAGGGGAGACCCAGTGATCTATGTCGGGATGATGAACATCAAGTCAAGGGAGTAGCCTAAATGATGAATGAAAGAGCTAAAGAAATCATTGATGGAATGGACACCAACCAACAAAAGAATGATAAAGCAAGATTCTATTCAAAGTATAAGAAGCTGACAGTTATACAAGCATATGCTCCAACAAATGATGCAAAAGAGGAAGAGAAAGAAGAATTTTACCAACAACTACAAGACGATGTTTCATCCTGCAATAAGAATGATATGCTTAAAGTTATGGGTGACCTGAATGCAAAAGTAGGCAAAGACAACAGTCATATGCAAGAGGTGTTAGGAAAACATGGACGTGGGACAATTAATGAAAATGTCGAATTATTATGCAATTTCTGCCAAATCAACGGACTTGTCATAACAGGCTCCATTTTCCCACATAAGGAAATACATAAAGTAACATGGAAACCCCCTGATGGAAAAACAACAAACCAGATAGATCATATAATGGTACGAGGGGACATGAGGACATCAATATTAGATAGAAGAGTAATGAGAGGAGCAGATGTGTATACTGACCACTACTTAGTAATTTCAAAGATCAGAATCAAACTGGCAAGAAATAAAGGTGACAAGAACAAATGCAAAAAAGAGAGATATAACCTAAACAAGCTCAAAATTATGGATGTAAGGAAAACGTACAATATTGAAGTGAGAAACAGATTCCAAGTACTGGAAGAAGGTAACATAGATCCAGTGTTGAAATATAGAGGTGCAATAGAGATATACACTGAGGCAGCTAAACAGGTATTGGGGAGCAGTAAAAAGATCAAAAAACCATGGATAACCAACAATACATGGAAAATGGTTGATGAAAGAAAAGAAATTGAAAATATATTAGAAGGAACTAGATCGGAAAGATTAAAAGTGAGACTAAATGAAGAATACAAGCAGAAAAATAAAGGGGTTAAGAAAAGCGTCCGAGAGGATAAAAGGAAGTGGTACAATATTATGGCTGAAGATGCAGAAAAAGCAGCAGAAAATGTCAGAAGCAAAGAGCTTTATAACATCACTAAAATCTTAACAGGTGAAAGAAAGAGGCAACACACAGGAGTAAAAAGTAAAGAAAGAGAACTGAAAAGTGAAAGAAATGATATATTGAATAGGTAGGTAGAACATTTTAGTTAAGTTTTAAATAGGCAAGACCCTCTTCATCCAATTTCAGAGGAAGATATAGATATGGCTGAAATTATAATAGACGAGATCGATCTAGGAGAATGGATAGTAGCTGAAGTAAAAAGAGCACTGAAGAAGACACAAAATGGGAAGTCAGCAGGAATAGACAGTGTAACACTAGAGCTTATAAACACAGACATCAACCTTACAGCAGAGAAAATGGCAGAAATATTTAACAGCCCATTTAAAGAAGAAAAATGGCCATCAGACTGGAGAAAGGGATAGATTTGTAAGATCTTTAAGAAGGGCGATATGACAGATTGTTACAACTGGAGGGGAGTGACTCTTTTACCTGTTTTCAGTAAAGTATTCTGCAGAATGCTAATAGAAAGAATAAAAGAAGGAATAGACAAAAGATTAAGGAATGAGCAGGCAGGATTTAAAACAAAAAGAGGAACAACTGAACAGATTTTTATTCTTCGAAACATACTCGAGCAAACAAATGAATGGAGGGCAGCTTTAATAATACTTTTTATAGACTTCGAAAAAGCATTTGACTCAGTCCACCGAGAGAGTCTATTGTATATCATGAAGAGCTACGGAATACCAGACAAGATCATAAGAACCATAAAGGAGATATATAAAGGATTTAAGTGTTCCGTCATCGATCAGGGAGAAACATCAGAATGGTTTGAGATAAAATCAGGAGTGAAACAGGGATTCATAATGTCAGGTTTTCTTTTCCCTTCTAGTCATAGACTGGATCATGCGAAAAACAACTGCAGACAAAGCCAGATGGACACGATGGAACTTTAATAATGTTCTAGAAGATCTTGACTTTGCTGACGATATTGCACTTCTTTCCTCAAAATTTAGCAACCTTGATGAAAAAACAAAGAAATTAACAACTGAAGCTGAAAGAGTTGGAATGAAACTTTGAGTTGATAACATTATACGACCAGAAAGTAAAAGATGTAGACAAGTTCACATACCTTGGAGTAGTCATGGACAAAGAGGGAGGAGGAAGTTGTGACATCAAGAACAGAATACAGAAAGCAAGAGGGACATTCCATCTTATGGTATATGGTATGCAAGAGGAATTGGTCGAAAAACAAAAATACACCTATATACGTCATTAGTTAAACCTGTATTATTGTATGGATGCGAAACATGGAAACTAACAAACATTGAAGAAAAGAAACTAAATACCGTAGAACACCAATGCCTAAGAAAGATCCTAAAAATAAGATGGCAAAGTAAAACATCGAACAAAACAGTAAACGACATTGCTAACACCAGAAACATCGGTTGTGAAATCAGAAGGAGACGGTGGACATGGATAAGACATATATTAAGGCGTGAAAAAGACAACAACAGCTATGTAGCTCTACAATAGGCACCTGAAGGGAAAAGAACTAGAGGAAGGCCAAAAACTACATGGAGAAGAACAACAGAGAGAGAAAGGAACCAACAAGGATGGACACATTGGAACGTAGCCAGAACAGCGACAAAAGATAGAAAAGGGTGGAAAGGCAGCCTGGAGGCCTTATGCGACTTCTGGCGGAGAGAATTAAGATTAAGGTAAGGAATATATAATTATAATGAATAAAAACAATCACATAGATCTGCACTTTAATTTTTCTACAATGAAACAAAGTAAACAAAGGGATCACTGTCCCACTGGAAAGTCGCTGCCTATAAATGATCCAAAAAATCATTTTATTTGATATCTGTTTTAAATTTTATTTTGCAAAATTCATTTGATTTAAAAAAAAAAAGTTTCTGTTGAAGTATGATATATTTTGTTGCTTGTTTTTATAGAGATGGGAAGATGTGGTATAAGTGCCAATGTAACATCTCTCGATCCAAGTAACAATTTATAAAAGTAAACCATTATAGGTCAAAGTACAGCCTGCCTTCAACACGGATTCTTGGCTCACCTCGAACAGCAAGCTATGAAGGGCCCCCAAAATAACTAGTGTAAAACCATTCAAACGGGTCAACCAACGGTCTAAGTATGTTTCATATTAAATACAACAAAAAAATGATAAAAAATTATTATTCAAATCTGCACAAATGAAATAGCTTTTAACTCGTTTTCTCAAGAATAGTTAGACGCAGCGTCAGATATTGCTATCATTTAGTGTAACAGAAAATTACGTTAAAGTGGAAACGCGCACCATCTTACTTTTCCTGCTTTCCTTGTTGGGTAAATGAAAAGTATACAACACACATGTAGAAATGCCATGAGGTTCCAATCCAATATGATTTTATAATTTACATAGGATATTAAAATTTACATTTAGTAATTATGTGTTTTTTTGGGGGGAATATTGCTGCATTATATATTTAACCCGAGTATAATTTTATTCAAGCAGTGGTACAAGAGACAATATAATGGCTTATAGTTATCATACTTTTTGATCGTCTTATAGATGTATATTTTTGTAATATGTGCATCATTTCGTTTTGTTGAAAACAGGACATTTACAGTAAGTGGAGGAAGGGACCCGCGAATGTAGTTCATGCCGTCCTTAACATATTACGCTTGTGACGACGTCAAATAATGTTAACGGACAACCTTACAAGACATTTTCAGTAATCCGTATTTTTTTATAGATAACCCTGTAATCTTAATACAATTTGGTGTACCAACTTCAACTTTTAAAGTACTTTTTATTGGTATAGTAATCAAAGCTGAAAAATAATCTTCACGAAATCAAATCTGGCCGTATAAGTTTTTTGAAGGCATGAAAGTTTAACTCGGACATTTCCGCAAGTCATTGCAAACCTATTGTTTTGAATTGCATGAATATGTAGCTCAATTTATTCATGAATTTGAATTTTTGGAGCTTACACTTAGTACAAAACAATCGTGCTTACAGTTTAATAAATTATCTGTCAAAATTTTAGTTTTTTAACTGAAATGTTTTAAGTTTCCAAACTAAATTTCCTCTGGGACATTTCCGTATATCATATTCTTTTCAAAATATTTATGCAGATTTAAAAAGAAGACAGCCATGTAAATCAATACTGAAACATATCTTGTCACAGAACGTTCATGCAAAATTTCGAAGAGTTCCGTGAACATTTCGCGAATTGTTCGAGTTATATGTTTCGAATTTGTTACACGGGACAACGCTAAGTAAACTTTTTTTCTGATTATCTGTGTCTTCCGAAGCCTATGAATATCATATTTTTATTCTTTCTCTATCATAATGTGAAAATTTGAGAACCAATCTTTATTTTCATATATAATTTGAAATATTTATTTCAGCATTTCTAAGAAAATTTCCCCGTCAAATATTTACATAGCGCTATTTTTCGTGGTAGTAGCAATATCTAACAGTGCGTCTTACACTAAAGTGTTTAATTTTAGATTATTTTTTATTATTATTATTAATTCAATATTTATTTCAGCACAATTTTGCTAGTATCAAGAGTTGTATTTGACAATTTTTGTCTTTTTAGATTTTTTGGGGAAAGACGGCTTCAAGCCGTCAATCCCCAATGGGGTTGACCAGAGTGACATTCCCTCACATCATTCATTTTGTTTTTATAGTGTGGAAAACCCCCATTTCAACAATGAATGATCTGACATATTGTATGAATGCACTAACTGGCAGAGAATGAAATAATCGACAGGATCAATTTATTGTTCAGATCTAGAAAGACTGTTATAACTACTCCATCTCCTGGTTAATTGAATGTACTTAGTGCTAAACCTTTTGTTTGAGCTTCTGTCAGGAGCCTGTTATTCAGTGGTTGTCGTTCGTTTATGTGTTACATATTTATTTTTCGTTCAATTTTTGTACATAAATTAGGCTGTTAGTTTTCTCGTTTGAAATGTTTTACAGCATTTATTCACGGTCCATATAATTTCGGGGACTTTTCAGTTATAGCGATAATATATTGGCTTTGCTCATTGTTGAAGGCCGTACATTGATATATAGTTGTTGATTGTTGTGTCATTTTGTTTCTTGTGGAGAGTTGTCTCATTGGCAATCATACCACATGTTCTTTTTTATATCATATAATCCAGTTGTTATTGGACGTCATTCTAACTTAATTTTTAGTTTCTCTGCATTTTTATTTTGTTACTTCTTATTTTTTTTATATTAGGTACTTATATAGTATGTATAAGTGTTCACATTATCATACTCTTGTTGGGGTCTTTGTGAAAATAAAAACTTGAAACCAGTATATAATTATGTCCATGGTATTACATATATTCCTTGGTTAAACGGAGGTATTTAGTTCAATCATCCTTCCCGCCAATTTATGACAATGTTTTTATCATGTGATCAAGTTCTGTCCTCTTTGTTTACAAGGCAGATGGTATCCGCAGTACATCCTCACATGACATCAACACTATGTCTGTTGTCTCCGATGAAACCCCAATAATATATTCTCAATCACATGTTAAGAATGACTACTCTAAAGGAACAGGAGCGGTACTAAAACCTCCTGCAGGTAATCAAATTAATGAAATTACCCGTGGCGATCCGAGTTCAATTTAATGTAGGAAATGTTCATAAGTTTGTAAAGAAACATAACGCTGTGCAGAAATTTTCGTAAGTGGTGGTCGATGTCTGCCTAAGAGTGGTCACAGTCCATTCGTGCTTCAGTAATTACTTAATAATTAACCGTTTTTTTTCATTAAAAAAAGGGGGGGGTTAGGCACGAGGAATCCAGGTGCATTCGCCCTGATTTATGTTCCCATGTATTTGTACAAAAGAAACATGTGAAAACATTGACAGTAGTAATTTAAAAATATTTATTGTATGTATGTACATCAATAATTATGCTTTTAGAATCCATTTTAGCCAATGCTCTGTGTTGAAGACCATACTTCGACCTATAAAAGTTTATTTTTACAAATTGTGATTTGGATTGAGAGTTGTTTAATTGGCACTCAGCTTTCGGGTTGATCCGGCCCCACGTCGATCCCGCCCAAGTTGATCCCGCCCAAATCGATCTGTCCCACGTCGATCCGGCCCATATGTAAAGTCGATCTGGCCCCAATAAAAAATATATTTATAAGGAATAAAAATAAATATATTAATTGTAATTCATAAATGTTTATTATTTTTATTATAATGTAAAAGGTGTACGGTAAAAAAAATAAAAAAGACCTTTGAAAAATATTTTCTTTTAATAGATGAGTTTAAAACAACCAGGTTGATTATGTGTTTATTGCAAGTTTTCAAGATTATTGGGTATAATTATATTAAAACGTATAAAAAAAGAATTCAGACATCAACATTTATCAGCAGTAATTAGCATTTTCTTGCAATTGACTGTGATCCTAATGACAAGTCTTTCATCTTGTGTAATAACAAATAGTTACATACACAACGAATCAAGCCGATTCCCAAGCTGATACATACACACTTTGTTTTTCTTTTAAGTTCTTAAAATTTCTCAAATTGAGAAATGTTGTTTGATTTGTCGAATCCTTTCTATAATAGAATGCTGATATTATATTTTAGAGAGTGAAAAAATACAATTTATTATTATTATTTACAGCAACAAGAAGATCAAACTATAAAAACTTTGTTGATTACGTAACTTTAATTAATCAGCATTTGATTTAATTAAGTGATTACGAGTGGCATTACCTTCAACCTTAGTTCACAATCATCAGACAATTGTTGAATAAACAAACCAATTATAGACTAATGATTTGATAAAATAAGTCATTATGATGCGTTAAATTTTATAGGTTCCATTGGACTGTAAATATTTATTGAGTTATTCTGGGTGTAATTTAAATAAAATAAAAATCACCATGACATTCAAAGTAAGAGTTATCATGGAAAATAACTTCCGATATTTTAAAATATGTAGAAACTGCTATACAAACAGACACAATAGCACTCATGTTCGTATCGATTTAAAATACAGTCGACTCTCGTTATCTCGAAGTCAGCCGGACCAGAGAAAAATTTCGAGATACACATAGTTCGACTCAAACGAAAACCGAAAGTTTGACAGAACAAGGGACACAACTCTTGCTTAGCTTGGTAAAGCTAAAATAAATGAAATCCGGGTGAATATTGGAAGGAGATCGATATTCTGGTATCAAATCGATGTACTTGTATGTCAAGGTCTTTCATTATTATAATAACATTATTTTTACTTTTTCAATTGTTTCCGTTACAACCTTTTTCTATGGCTCTTATCCGAGAGAGTAATTTCCAATCAATAGTTCTGTTATTCAGGTCGTTTATAGTTGACAAAATTGTTTATTCTTGTATACAAGAGACTTTAGAAAATTTAGATTCCTCTTCATTTTGTTTTATCTCACTCTTTCTTTTCAAAAGAAAATACAACAAGATTAAAGACGCCAATTGAGTAGTTTTTAGGTGATCATCAACGGAAGTCATAATCCTTACTTTATACACACCCAAAATCATTAGTGTAAATCACAATTAATTGTTTTGTAAACATTTTATATACTTTTTCATGAACATTAACAATGCATCACTAATTATTTATAAAAAATTTATAAAAGATAATCTTACAAAATGTAGTTAAACACTCGTGGAAATAGCATGTCATAAATCAATACAGTGGTCAGTGACTGGAAATTTAATTACACGTGTATTGCCAGATTAACTCTTCAATCCATTTAAATGCCGGCAAAAGCATTAAAAATTCATTATTTATCTCGAACTAGTACACATACATATTTTTACTATTTTTCAAGTTACAAGCTACATGTATGAACTATTGGACCGGTCTCAACAGTCTCCAACTATTTGATCTGGTGAGACTATTTGACCAAAAGCCACATTATATTTCAAATGCAGCTACGGGATTGGATAATGTTGAAAATACAGCCAGAGAGACGACGTTGTGTCTTACCTATTGTCTCTAGGGTTTGAAGTCAATGCAGGACGTAGCATAAGCATAATTTCAAAAGTTTTTATGAAGTAAAGTTAAACAGTATGATTTGGTTTCTGCTTTATATATTACTATAGTCGATTTATCCCCACCAAATATTGTCTGTAAGTCTTTTCTGATATAAAAAAAACACTTACTGACTGGATATTCCTGGAAAAGTAGGATTATTGTCCCCTCAGATTCAACAATTGCCATGATTGCCCTGGGCTACGCCTCAGGGCAATAGTTGCACCTCCGGGACAATAAACTTGCTATTCCACAAATATCCAGTCAATAATGTATACTTATTGACTGGGTATGATTGGAATAGTATGTTTATTTTCCCTGAGGTGAAACTATTGCCCTGAGGCATAGCCGAGGGCAATAGTTGTTACCAAGGGGACAATAAACTTACTATTTCATGAATATCCAGTCAGTAAGTGTTTTATTATATTGAAGAAGACAAAAGACTATAAATGTCGGGGGGGGACATACATGTACTTTTGTTATATAAAAAAACAGAAACCCAATATTGTTAAACATTTACTTCATAAATAATCACTAAGGATGTGTTCTGACATCAAACCTAGATAAAATAGGTCAACCAGGACGTCTCAACTCCCACGGTATTTTCAAAATTCTCTATTCCCCTAGCTACATTTGAAATTCCACCAAACATAATGACGCTTTTGGTCCAATAGTTTCATCCAGGTCCAATAGTTGGAAACCATTGACTAGTCCAATAGATCAATGCTTGCAATTTGAAAAAAAAGTCAAAATATTGTGTACTTAGTTTATATAGAAAATGTTAACTGAGGTATAATAAGTATATCTAATATCATACACTTGAAATTCAGAAACTATTGTGAGGGTTTTGTCAATGTGAATAATGTACGTCACTGAGTGAGTATCACATTGACATGATTGATAAGAACTCACATTCTAGCATCTGATGAATATATAGCTACAACTTTCACCCGTCATCACAGCAATAAATCTTGCATTTTTGTCCATTCTTCAAAGATTGCAATGATAAATGCACGTAATAATTTCTTAAATTTATAGTTTATATATACATGTATGTGTATACGTACTATAATAAATAATAAGTATTAAATTTGATGGTAACAAAGAAGTAATAATGTTTCACTGGGAAAAAATACATTATATTGTCTTATTTTATTTATCCTATTCTGTTGTCATTTAACTCAGGATGCCATGATAATTTATAATTTCAGGAGAATGTTTTGGAACCAGACATTTCCTTGCCTTTATGGCCTTTCTAGGATTTGTAAATGTCTACTGCTTGAGAGTTAACCTGAGTGTAGGATTGGTTGCTATGGTGAATGACACGGGTACAACTAAAAATACCAGTGACGAAGAAGCATGTGCAGGCCCTGATTCTGGACAAAATACTACGGTCAAAGTGGTATGTATAAATCAGAAGAAAAGCAAACCTTTTTTTTGTTTTTTTGTATTAGTTCATGTAGTATAATCATGCATATGATAATAGGAGATATACAGCTATAATTCACATGTAGATGGATTCAATTGATATCCAAATCTTTCTATTGGATACACAGAAATTTACATTTCATATGAACATGATGAATATGCACATGTATTTTGATTTGGTTAAAAGAAACATTATTGAACTTGGTGTATACAAGTATAGGTACATTTATATGTTTCATTGGCTGACAACAATCATTATACAGCTACAATGTATGACTGCATATGCTATCCATGAAATTGTCAAAACAATGCATGAATATAAACCAGAAGGCTTGATATAATTCTTTATTGCATGGCAGTAGCAAATTTTGAAATGTAATTTTAAGAAATTAAATGCTTGCCTTTTTTAATAAGTATTTAGGGCTTAAATGAGACATCAACCAAACAAGAAAAAAAATACAAAAAAAACATTTGAGGTCGTCTACAGAGAAACTTCAACAATAGACAAGTCTCTCTACATATGCTAAATATGTTAAGCTCTTTAATGCAATTTTTATGAAATATAAGATGTTCCAATGAGAAAGAGCTAGAAATACACAGATATGTACATTGCATGTTGATCCTACAATTAAGTCATTTAGTTCCCAAGAAAGTGGACTACTGATAGCTAAGGAAAGGTACAATAAAGAAAATGAAATTAAAATCAGTATTTACAAATTGCTCTTAACTTTTAAATTTTATTTGACACTATAATAAAAAGTATGAATTAATTTATTGTATTTGTTTGTTAGGGAGAATTCAAGTGGGATCAGAACACACAAGGGATCATACTTGGATCATTTTTCTATGGTTACATCTGTACACAGATTATCGGTGGTAAGATGGCAGAGATTATTGGTGGAAAGAGAATGTTTGGTTTTGGTGTACTGTGTACCGCTGTACTGACAATGTTGACACCACTGGCTGCCCGAGCTGGCCTCGGTTATTTTATAGCCCTTAGAATTGTGGAAGGTATTGGAGAGGTGTGTAGTTTTATCCATTAGTGCTATATTTTGAGATATTAAACATGAATCAAATGAGGAGTGGGAGGAGGAAGGGTGAATCCACTAAAGAACCTATTACATAACACATGAACAGGTGTAAAAGATTGGCAAAAGATACCAGATGGAGAGTCTAACTCATAGATCGAAAAAAAAAATTGACAATGCCATGGTTAAAACAGAAACAGACAAACAGGCAAATAATAGTATACAAGACACAACATAGAAAACTAAAGACTAAACAACAGTAAATTATACAACTGCATCACTTTCTTTTCACATTTTGTCATACATGTCAACCTCTGACAATGGGAAATCATGTCATGACATGACATGATATGTCAAAAAGCGTGTGAAAACGCGTGACTTAGATGCGGACTTGTTAATATGAATGTGGTAATGTTGTGAATATAAAAAACAATATATATTCTACTGTGAACTTTTATTGTATTAAACACTGGTGTGTTATGTTGCTTTTAAAGCACTACCACTAGGCACATATTCAAAACAACTGCCAGTTTCAAGTTTAGTTGCATTTATTTGATAACAGCACACAATACAAATGTAACATAGTCAAGTTCTGATCAGAATTCAGTGTCAATTTCTTTATAATTGAAAAGGCTCTCCCACAGTAGAAATTGATATTTGACTGAATTAGCTTCATCAAGATTTGAAAGAATGTCATAATGTTGGTTTTTTTTGGCAATGTAAAATGTCATCTATTATCTCTGCCATTGCTCCCACTGCTATTGCCTGGTTAAAACTGAGTAGTTCATCAGAAGAAAGCTGGTACTATGAGAGCTGATCCAACAGTTCTGTGATATTTTTACCATTTTGGCTAGATTTGAAACTGAAATTGGAAAAGAAAAATGTTTTATAAATTTGATTTCCATTAGATAAACATGTTAACTGCTTATTCAAATAGCTACATTGTATATCTCCTCTCACATGTATTGTTTTTTTTTTTTTATCATTGCAACATAGAATGCATAAATTATGCGTTACTTGTCACTTGATCATTTAAACTCGAACTCAAAAATATAATAATTTATAAATCTTGAATCTTGCCGTACACAATCGGCACTTTAGACGACGATACAGGCCCTGAAAGTGACCTGTTTCTGTGCACATTTCCCCTATAAAGTGAATTTAAAAGAAAGTCACAAAATCGTTAAAACTAATCACAAACTACTTACCTTTTACTGTTTGTCATATAGAAAAATAAACAATGTGGCAGCCAAACAATTCCTTCGAATTTTTCGATACTTATCGCTGAATAAGGAAAAAACCTGAGAATAGCGATATCACTAACGACCAAAAAATGAAAAGAACGAAAAAGCGTGTAATTGCATGTAAAGTGGTGAAAAGCGTGTACACGCCATGTGACAAAATCCTCGCGTGTAAACAGTTGAAAAAGCGTGTATTACACGCGAATATCATGTCACTTGACATGTATGTATTTTGTTTCAATGAACAAGGTTAAAGACAAAGTTCAATTGACTAAAAACAGCAGATTTTGACGGCCTGTTGGATCTTTTTGGTCTATTGAACTATATATATATATATGTAGGTGTAGTAATTATAAATAAGAAGTTGTGATACCAGTGCCAATTTGACTAACTCTCCATCCAAGTCAAAATGTGTAAAAATTTACAATTCAGAGAACAGCCTTCACATGTTCTTTAAATGACTACATGCAAACAACAGAATTTGTTTTAAAAGGTTATTTCATTTTTCAGGGTGTAACTTTCCCTGCTATGCATGCCATGTGGGGACAGTGGGCTCCTATCTGGGAGAGGAGTAAACTTGCAGGATTTAGTTATGCTGGAGCCCAGTTAGGAACAGTGATAGCCATGCCTATATGTGGGATTCTAGCTGACTCTGATTTTCTTGGCGGATGGCCATCAGTATTTATGTTTTTGGTAAGTGTTGAACAGTGAAGAGTGAGGGCCTAGCAGGTGTCATACCACCAAGTCATAATATGTCACTTCTTTTTATATATTTTTACAGCTGATAAATATAAAAAAATATCTTAGTAATGATTCTAATTCATATAATTTAAATCTAGAAATATTAAGTCAATCAGTCAGGGGCATTACTTAAACAAGTAACATTTAAAATTATCTATACAAGTAATGTTGAAAACGAGGCTATTTTAAATATTACTTATATAAGTAACTTTTCTGAATATTATTTTTATAGGTGTCCAACAATACAGATTTTAATAGCTTTAACAAATTTTCGCAGTCATCTGGTTATTTTTCCCATGAAATATGAAATCTAATCTTTCTGAAACACTAATTGCCTTTCTGACGTACTTGTCTTTCATATGGACGCTTCTGGGTCAAAGATTGGTCTCTTGGGACTATTAAAATATCATTTTCCTCAAAAATCTTGAAGGTAGACAGATATAAATAGATAGAAACTTGTGAATTAATTAAGACTTGAAGTTATTTATAATGTGTAACCCAAAACAATTACATATGTTCCTAATTAAATATAAGTGTTCTTACTAATTCTCTCAAAGATGTATAAAATAACTTATTCAAGTAATGTTTTTGTCATTATTTGTAAAGTAACCCTTAATCTCTTTACTCCTCTTAAATCTAATAAATTCTTCATTTTATAATATAAAACTACATTTAGTCCATGCTTCTATTGAAATTTAAAATAACTCTATTGAGTTATTTTATAATTTTTTTAAAACAAAAATTACCTATATAAGTAACTAACAAAAATTACTTCTTTAAGTAATGCCCCTGACTGTCAATGGGAGATAACTCTACAATTAAAAACCAGCCAATAATTTCTGTTTTTGCCTTTCCAAAACAATTATCTCCAAGAGAGACTTGTGATTAATCTAAAAATATTTCCTGGCTGCTAGTTTTTTATTGGTGGAAGAAGCCTGAGTGCCTGGAGAAAACCACCCACCTTCCATAGGAAAACTGTCAATCCTAGTCAATTAAAATTGTAGTTGAGTGCACCAGCAGGAGCTGGGTTCTAACTCACAACCTCAGTGTTGACCTAATAGTGACTACAGTATAAATTACTTAGACCATTGGCCAATGAGGCCACTATATGATAAATGCAGCAGTGATGTAATTGTAATATTTAAACTTGCATTTTGGAGTTTTTGTATGAATAAAGCGGGATTTTTTCTCAATATCGCAAAAACTAAAATCACATTTTGGTATAAAATTATCAAATTGCAATAATAAATACACGCAATTATTTCTTAATTTACAGTTATATATATACACGTTTCTCTAATTCTTTGGCAATTTATCCCTTTCTGCACCCATTGTATAAAAACATTTAATCAACGTGTGGTTCGTTTGATCTCAGTTCTTCATTGGTTAAAAACCGATTATGACGTCAAATTTTCTTGTTTTCCTCTGAATTTACTATTGTGACGGCATGAAAAAAGGTGACCCTGCCTGATGACGTCACATAGAAAGAACACATTTTTTTGCAGATCAGTCGCAAAAAAGGAATAAGTTTGCCTGCATATTGTTTGAAAATCATAAGAGAAACAGATTCCACCACCAAATCTCGTGTAATACAATATTTATCCACTCTGGACAGTTAAATTTTAAATATTTAAAACGCTCGGCGAGGCTCAAGTTTTAAATTTGAAAATTTAACTGTCTCGAGTGGATAAATATCGTAACACACTCGATGCAGTGGTAGAATTTATATGTATCTGTTGAATATATTTAACATTTGATTATAAATTTCCAGTTTTACTAGTCCACTGCTCATTTAAAGTTGATCTGTTCACTTACAATTGTACAATTTTAGTAAATTTCATTAGAGGACTCTTACTTCTGACATATGTATCATTTGGTCTTTTGGTGGTTTGTTGTCACATTGGCAATCATATAAATTTATCTAATTGTTTGTACTGTGGATTCATTTATTTCGTAGATAAGGAAAAGTTGCAATTTTTTTTATATTTGATTTCGTAGTTTGCCAAAGATTTTGTTGTAACAATGCCAATAGGTCATGTGTTCTTTGTTGAGCATTTAATTTGGTTGTTTACCTATATCACCGAAATGCATGAAATTGGTTTCCATTGAATAATAATGAATCCAATGTAGTAATACTGTTTTCATGTTACATTATAATTACAGGTGTATTAGGCTGTGTATGGTTTGTAGCTTGGATGTTACTTGTACATGACACACCGGCCAAACATCCTAGAATATCTAAAGTAGAGAGAGATTACATAGAGAAATCTATAGGTGTCAGAGAGGTAGGTATTACAAGTGTATTAGGCTGTTTATGGTTTGTAGCTTGGATGTTACTTGTACATGACGCTCCAGCCAAACATCCTAGAATATCTAAAGTAGAGAGAGATTACATAGAGAAATCTATAGGTGTCAGAGAGGTAGGTATTACAAGTGTATTAGGCTGTTTATGGTTTGTAGCGTGGATGTTACTTGTACATGACGCTCCAGCCAAACATCCTAGGATATCTAAAGTAGAGAGAGATTACATAGAGAAATCTATAAGTGTCAGAGAGGTTGGTATTACAAGTGTATTAGGCTGTTTATGGTTTGTAGCGTGGATGTTACTTGTACATGACGCTCCAGCCAAACATCCTAGGATATCTAAAGTAGAGAGAGATTATACAGAGAAATCTATAGGTGTCAGAGAGGTAGGTATTACAGGTGTATTAGGCTGTGTATGGTTTGTAGTGTGGATGTTACTTGTACATGAAACACCTGCCAAACATCCTAGGATATCTAAAGTAGAGAGAGATTATACAGAGAAATCTATAGGTGTCAGAGAGGTAGATATTACAGGTGTATTAGGCTGTGTATGGTTTGTAGCGTGGATGTTACTTGTACATGAAACACCTGCCAAACATCCTAGGATATCTAAAGTAGAGAGAGACTATATAGAGAAATCTATAGGTGTCAGAGAGGTTGGTATTACAAGTGTATTAGGCTGTGTATGGTTTGTAGCGTGGATGTTACTTGTACATGACGCTCCAGCCAAACATCCTAGGATATCTAAAGTAGAGAGAGATTATATAGAGAAATCTATAGGTGTCAGAGAGGTAGGTATTACAAGTGTATTAGGCTGTTTATGGTTTGTAGCGTGGATGTTACTTGTACATGACGCTCCAGCCAAACATCCTAGAATATCTAAAGTAGAGAGAGATTACATAGAGAAATCTATAGGTGTCAGAAAGGTAGGTATTACAGGTGTATTAGGCTGTGTATGGTTTGTAGCGTGGATGTTACTTGTACATGACACACCGGCCAAACATCCTAGAATATCTAAAGTAGAGAGAGATTACATAGAGAAATCTATAGGTGTCAGAGAGGTAGGTATGACAGGTGTATTAGGCTGTTTATGGTTTGTAGCGTGGATGTTACTTGTACATGACGCTCCAGCCAAACATCCTAGAATATCTAAAGTAGAGAGAGATTACATAGAGAAATCTATAGGTGTCAGACAGGTAGGTTCTACAGGTGTATTAGGCTGTGTATGGTGTGTAGCGTGGATGTTACTTGTACATGACACACCGGCCAAACATCCTAGAATATCTAAAGTAGAGAGAGATTACATAGAGAAATATATAGGTGTCAGAGAGGTAGGTATTACAAGTGTATTAGGCTGTTTATGGTTTGTAGCGTGGATGTTACTTGTACATGACGCTCCAGCCAAACATCCTAGGATATCTAAAGTAGAGAGAGATTATACAGAGAAATCTGTAGGTGTCAGAGAGGTAGGATATTACAGGTGTATTAGGCTGTGTATAGTTTGTCAGTCAGAGCTCTGACATAAACAAGTCAGAATAAAATGACTTCTTCAAGTCAGAAAATGTTTTGAAATTCTGACCTGTACGGGTCAATTTTTGTTTTGCGTAGTTTTCCATCGAGTCCGTCAAACCAGAAGATATTTTGAATTTGCCGCCGATCTAAGACACATACGATCACGTGGTTTTTTGCGAGAGATCACGTGTTTGAGAGTCGTTGTTTTGGGAGTTTCTCGAACGAGAAGTTATTGAAAATATAGTGATTATTTACGTTTTTTTAGTGCAAATCTAGGTCAATGTGGTCATTTTCAGAAGGTAATACATATTACCTCCGTATTTTCTTGGCCATTTTAATATTTTTTGCGTGTGAAGAAGGTCTTTGCAAGTGATTTTGTTGCTGTTTCATGAAGGCGCGTGACCTGTAAATACGGACGCGTGGCCTTTGAGATGACCGGGTGTCTGACAATTCTGACTTGTTCAGGTCAGAAAATGTTGTTATGATAATGAACTGTTATTTTCGGGAGACAACTCGTGTTGTCTTAAACAGTATTAACGTTAATAACCAGTCACTGCAATTTTAAAAGTAAAATTATTGCTTCGAGCTGAACATCATCACGTGATTTTTCTATTTTTAAACTCAATCATGAATTGACCTTTCCGAGTTTGCGGCTTATAAATATATTTGTTTTTTCGTTTCTCCCAATGAGAAAAACGATCTTTTGAATATTGATATTAATGAAAATGAAATGAAATCGGAATAATTTTAATAAAGGTAAAGGGAAGGGAGGGTTTAACTAAAGAACCGAAATATTTTTTTATTTTTATTTTAAAAATGATTTTAACTTGAGAACATTATAAAGAGATTCACAAAACGGGGTTTTTCAATTATGAACATGGAATATGATATTAAAAACAAATCAAATGAAATGTAGGGTAAGGCTCCAGGGATCACTCTACCCCTGTCATTTGACAATGTTGAACAGTTGAGATCCCTGCTCCCTTCACTCAATTTTTTCTCGCTGTAAAGTATAATGAAATATACCAGGCTACAGTGGCCGATCCAGAGGGGGGGGGGGGGGGTTCCGGGGGTTGGAACCCCCCTTTTTGAAATGGCTGGATCCGCCCCTGGGCTAGTCTCTATGGGTCACCCCAACCCCTTGTTATTTGAGAATTATCTTATATCTTGAAAATGGTCAAGATCCCCACCTGTAAACCATATATATTCCTTTTTATAATGTCAAATTGATTTGAATGAAATATACCGGGCTAGTCTCTGGGTTTACCCCCTCCCCTGCCATTTGCGAATGTTCTTATATTTTGTAAACGGTCGAGATCCCCACCCCTAAACTATATATATTCTTGTATGGGAAAATAAAACAAACCCAATGTAATATAGGGGAAGTCCCTTGGGGAGGGGTTCACCCCTACTGTGTGAAAACATGTAAATGGTCAAGATCCGCACCCCTGAACCATATATATATTAGTGTAAGGGACAACAAGACAAATCAAATGAAATAAAGATAAAGTCCCTTGGGGTCACCCCACCCCCTCATGTTTGAAAACTTGTAAACGGTTGAGATCCCCACCCCTTAAGCCTATATATTATTATATGGGACAATACAACGAATCAAATGAAATAAAGGGAAAGTCCATGGGGGTCATCCCCATCCCCCTTTTTGAAATGGTTTGGATCACCACCCCTAAACCATATAATATTCCTGTTCGTCATTTCAAGAAGATTTGAATGACATACAGGGTCAATCCCTAATTATATGGCATATATGTTTTCCTATGTAATTACACATCTATAATTCTTACCCCAGATGCTTAGCCACATAAAGCATTAACCTTTTATTTGAAATATAGATAGTCTTTGATTCTACAGAAGTGAGAAGAACATTGGAAGTCAGTGTGTTCTGACCTATAAAAGTCTGAATGTTCTGACTTATGAAAGTCTGAATGTTCTGACTTATTATGAAAGTCTGAATGTTCTGACTTTAATTTAATAAGGCCAGAAAGACTCAGAATGATCTGAAGATAATGACTTGTTTTTAATGTTTAGAGTATTTAAGAATATGAATGCTCTTGTCATGCTAGTACCATAAGAAACCCTGACAAGATTTTGTTCCCAAAAAAATATATATTAAGAATAACAAGTGTACAATTGAACATAAATTACAAAGTTATAAATGTTGCTAAAAAAATATATTGAAAAAACACCCAATAGATAGTTGTAGTGAAAATATTATGTATTTATATGTACCACTTCTTGAAGGACAACAAAGTCACCAAACTTAGTCTGATTTTCTAAGTATGTTCTTCTCAAATTTTTTTTTACAGAACATGATTTGATCTGTTTAAGTCAGTTTACAAGAAAAAAATCCGATCAAACTAGGTTTCTTCATCTTAGCCCCACCCTTTTTCTCCTTATCTGAATCGACTACTGTTGGGATAATTATTTTTTTTTTAAGAAACAATTCAGTCAAATGGTTTTTAGAATAATGTTTTTTACAACCAAAAGTTCTATATGTTAACTTTACAGAAAAAAAGTCATGAAAATACAGAAATAAAATAAATTTTTAAGATATAAATTTGATGAAATTTGTTAAAAAAAATACATTTGAATATAAAATATACCAAATACATTTTTTTTATAGTCCTCAATATTGTGACTTGAGGGGACCATATTTCATCAGTCTTTTATCTGGTTTGTCATACATTTTAAAATCAATATGAAAATCCTAGACTTAAAAGTTGACATAAGTTTAGTTTTGACTGACTCTTTGAAGTCAGAACATGATTTGACCTGTTAAAGTCAGTTTACAGAGAAAATTAAATCCAATCAAAACTAGGTCTTCTTCTTCTAAGCCCCTCCCCTTTTTCTCCTTATCTGAATCTGCTACTGTTGAGTTAATTAATTGATAAGTTTATTAGAAACAATTCAGTCAAATGGTTTAAAATAATATATTTTACAACCAAAAGTTCCATGTGTTAACTTAACAGAAAAGAAAGGTCGTAAAAATACAGAAATATAATAAAATTTAAAGATGATTTGATGAAATTTGTAAACAAAATACATTTGAATATAAAATATTAGTTCTCATCATTGTGACTTTATTATTGGGTGTCTTTTATCTGATTTTCCCATACGTTCTTAAATGCATATATTTATGACAATGCCAGACTTAACAGTTGTAATAATAAGTTAAAGTGAAGTTTTTGACTGACTCTTTGAAGTCAGAACATAATTTGACCAGTTTAAAACAAAATACATTTAAATATTGAATAATCAATATGCAAAATAAACTTTTTTATAGTCCTCATTAATTATTGCGCTGTATGGGGACCTTATTTCCTCTGTCTTTTATCTGGCTTTTCCGTACATTTTTAAATTAATATGAAAAAACTAGACTTAAAAGTTGAAATAAGTTTAGATGGGACTGACTTTTTGAAGTCAGAACACGATTTGACCTGTTAAAGTCAGTCGACAAGAAAAAAATGTCCTATCAAAGCTAGGTGTTCTTCCTCTAATCCCCCTCCCCACTAAATATCAATCTGCTACTGTTGAGTTAATTAATTACTGATTTATTTTAGAAACAATTCAGTCACATGGTTATTAAAATATAAAAAAAATTTGCAACCACAAGTTCCATGTGTTAACTTAACAGAAAAGAAAAGTCATGAAAATACAGAAATAATACAATATTATTTTTTTTTAGATAATTTGATGAAAATCTCAAAAAAACAAAATGCATTTGAATATTCAATATATCAAATAAAAATGTTCCATATAATTTAAATCAATATGAAAATCCTGGACTTAAAAGTTGAAATAAGTTTAGTTTTGACAGACTCTCAAGTCAGAACATGATTTGACCTGTTAAAGTCAGTTTACAGAAAAAAAAATCCAATCAAACTAGGTTTCTTCATCTTAGCCCCCCCCCCTTTCCCCCTTATTTGAATCTGCTACTGTTGAGTTAAAAAAAATAAATTAAGAAACAATTCAGTCAAATGGTTTTTAGAATAATGTTTTTTACAACCAAAAGTTCTATTTGTTAACTTAACAGAAAAAAAGTCATGAAAATACGGAAATAGAATAAATTTTTAAGATATTAATTTGATGAAATTTGTTAACAAAATACATTTGAATATAAAATATACCAAATACATTTTTGTATAGTCCTCATTATTGTGACTTAAGGGGACCTTAATTTCATCAGTCTTTTATCTGGTTTCCCATACATTTTAAAATCAATATGAAAATCCTAGACTTAAAAGTTGAAATAAGTTTAGTTTTGACTGACTCTTTGAAGTCAGAACATGATTTTAAAGTCAGTTTACAGAGAAAATTAAATCCAATCAAAACTAGGTCTTCTTCTTCTAAGCCCCCCCCCCCCCCCCCCCATCTCTTCCCCTTTTTCCCTTATCTGAATCTGCTACTGTTGAGTTAATTAATTGATAGGTTTATTAGAAACAATTCAGTCAAATGGTTTAAAATAATATATTTTAAAACCAAAAGTTCCACGTGTTAACTTAACAGAAAAGAAAGGTCATGAAAATACAAAAATATAATAAAATTTAAGATGATTTGATGAAATTTGTAAACAAAATTTATTTGAATATAAAATATACCAAACACATTTTTTTTATAGTCCTCATTATTGTGACTTTATTATTGGGTGTCTTTTATCTGAATTTCCCATACATTCTTAAAGCATATGACAATGCCAGACTAAAAAGTTGTAATGATTAGCTAAAGTGAAGTTTTTGACTGACTCTTTGAAGTCAGAACATAATTTGACCGGTTTAAAACAAAATACATTTAAATATATTGAATATGCAAAATAAACTTTCTTATAGTCCTCATTATTGCGCCGTATGGGGACCTTATTTCCTCTGTCTTTTATCTGGCTTTTCCGTACATTTTTAAATAAATATGAAAAAACTAGACTTAAAAGTTGAAATAAGTTTAGTTGGGACTGACTCTTTGAAGTCAGAACACGATTTGACCTGTTAATAAGTCAGTTGACAGAGAAAAAAAAATGTCCAATCAAAACTAAGTCTTCTTCCTTTAAGCCCCCTCCATATCTGAATCTGCTACTGTTGAGTTAATTAATTCATAATTAATTTATTTTTAAGAAACAATTCAGTCAAATGGTTTTTAAAATAATGTTTTTTAAAACCGAAAGTTCCAAATGTTAATTTAACAGAAAAAAAGTCATGAAAATACAGAAATATAATAAAATTTTAAAATAATTTGGAGAAATTTGTTAACAAAATACATTTGAATATTAAATAATAGTATACCAAATATCCTTTTTTATAGTCCACGTTTTTGTGACTTTATTATTGGGTGTCTTTTATCTGAGTTTCTTTTACATTCTGAAATGCATATGACAATCCCAGACTTAAAGTTGCAATACTTGATTAAAGTATAGTTTTTTACTGACTCCTTGAAGTCAGAACATAATGTGACTTGTTCAAGTCAGTTTGCCCAACAGGATCTACCTCAATGAAATATTAAGATACAATGTATCAAAAATATACCAAATTATCTTTTATATATATAGTTCTTATAATTGTGACTTAATTTTTTGTGATTTTTTTCCCTACTTGTATCCATACATTCTAAGTTAACAATCAAATCACAATCATGATAATGCACGACTTTTACAGAACTTTGCAAGCCATTTAGTTTTTGACAGACTCTTTTAAGTCAGAACATGATTTGACCTGTTTAAGTCAATTTGTCCGAACATGCCCATTTGACCTGTTTAAGTCAATTTGTCTGAACGTGATTTGACCTGTTCAAGTCAGATTGCAGAACAAATTTTCCAATCAAAGCTAGGTGTACTTCCTTTAAGCCCTGCTTCTGAATCTGCCATTTGTGAATTTATTTGATAAATGTTTAGAAACAATTAAGTCAAATGGTTATTTACTTTAGGGGATCTTACATATATTTCTTATGTCTGACGTTCCCATACTTTCATTTAATATCATATGTCAGTGCCCCACTCTAAAAATTTCAATAAATTTAGTTTTGGGCTGACTGTTATAGGTCAAAACATGATTTGACCTGTTTAAAAGAAAATGCACTTAAATATTGAATATACCAAATATTTTTTTTTATAGTCCTCATTGTGACTTTAGGGGACCTTTAATATTTTCTCTGTCCTATATCTGGCTTTCCCATACATTTTTAAATCAATATGACAGTACAAGACATAAAGGTTGAAATAAGTTTAGTTTTGACTGACTCTTTCAAGTCAGAACATAGTGTGACTTGTTTGAGTCAGTTTGCACCACAGTATTTACCTCAATGAAATATTAAAATAATAAATGTTTTGCTCTTGATAAATTTAGCTAAAAGTGGATGAAAATAGATCCCTTATTTTTTCCTTGGAAGATTTGAAGTATTGTCATGGTACTAGTAAATGTATCCAATATTGTATTTTGTAAATCTTTTGATATTGACAGAAAATTGTATGATCCATTTTTCTGCTTTGGTTTTTGTTTGTATTAATTTTGAAATGATCGAATTTGATGAGATAAATATATTATGTTAAGATTCTGGAAAGAAGAAGGTATGACAAGCCCCACTTTTTAAACTCTTTGATTCGAAACTAGTAATCACTATATTTTATGGAGATTGATAACAAAGTGGTAGTAATGACTGCTTCAAGTCAGAACAAAAATGACCTCTCTAAGTCAAAATGTATTAAAAAGGGACATAAATCTTATTAGAATATGAAGATATTAAGTCACAATATTTTATGCAAAAGCTGACCTGTGGAAGTCATTTTATGATAAATTAAAGTCTGACATAAACTGACCTGTACAAGTCATATTCTGTTGAGTGCAAGAAGGGAGACAACACTTGCATCAAATTATATCTGACCTATGGAAGTCATTTTATTCTGACTTGTTTATGTCAGAGCTCTGACTGTTTGTAGCGTGGATGTTACTTGTACATGACACACCTGCCAAACATCCTAGGATATCTAAAGTAGAGAGAGACTATATAGAGAAATCTATAGGTGTCAGAGAGGTAGGTTTAACAGGTGTATTAGGCTGTGTATGGTTTGTAGCGTGGATGTTACTTGTACATGACACACCTGCCAAACAACCTAGGATATCTAAAGTAAATAGAGACTATATAGGGAAATCTATAGGTGTCAGAGAGGTAGGTATTACAGGTGTATTAGGCTGTGTATGGTTTGTAGCTTGGATGTTACTTGTACATGACGCTCCAGCCAAACATCCTAGGATATCTAAAGTAGAGAGAGATTATACAGAGAAATCTATAGGTGTCAGAGAGGTAGGATATTACAGGTGTATTAGGCTGTGTATGGTTTGTAGCGTGGATGTTACTTGTACATGATACACCTGCCAAACATCCTAGGATATCTAAAGTAGAGAGAGATTATATAGAGAAATCTATAGGTGTCAGAGAGCTAGGTATTACAAGTGTATTAGGCTGTGTATGGTATGTAGGGTGGATGTTACTTGTACATGACACACCTGCGAAACATCCTAGGATATCTAAAGTAGAGAGAGATTACATAGAGAAATCTATAGGTGTCAGAGAGGTAGATATTACAGGTGTATTAGGCTGTGTATAGTTTGTAGCGTGGATGTTACTTGTACATGACGCACCAGCCAAACATCCTAGGATATCTAAAGTAGAGAGAGACTATAAAGAGAAATATATAGGTGTCAGAGAGGTAGGTATTACAGGTGTATTAGGCTGTGTATGGTTTGTAGCTTGGATGTTACTTGTACATGACACACCAGCCAAACATCCTAGGATATCTAAAGTAGAGAGAGACTATATAGAGAAATATATAGGTGTCAGAGAGGTAGGTATAATTTACAGGTGTATTAGGCTGTGTATGGTTTGTAGCTTGGATGTTACTTGTACATGACACACCAGCCAAACATCCTAGGATATCTAAAGTAGAGAGAGACTATATAGAGAAATCTATAGGTGTCAAAGAGGTAGGTATTACAGGTGTATTAGGCTGTGTATGGTTTGTAGCTTGGATGTTACTTGTACATGACACACCAGCCAAACATCCTAGGATATCTAAAGTAGAGAGAGACTATATAGAGAAATATATAGGTGTCAGAGAGGTAGGTATAATTTACAGGTGTATTAGGCTGTGTATGGTTTGTAGCTTGGATGTTACTTGTACATGATACACCTGCCAAACATCCTAGGATATCTAAAGTAGAGAGAGACTATATAGAGAAATCTATAGGTGTCAGAGAGGTAGGTATTACAGGTGTATTAGGCTGTGTATGGTTTGTAGCGTGGATGTTACTTGTACATGATACACCTGCCAAACATCCGAGGATATCTAAAGTAGAGAGAGACTATATAGAGAAATCTATAGGTGTCAGAGAGGTAGGTATTACAGGTGTATTAGGTTGTGTATGGTTTGTAGCTTGGATGTTACTTGTACATGACACACCTGCCAAACATCCTAGGATATCTAAAGTAGAGAGAGACTATATAGAGAAATCTATAGGTGTCAGAGAGGTAGGTATTACAGGTGTATTAGGCTGTGTATGGTTTGTAGCTTGGATGTTACTTGTACATGATACACCTGCCAAACATCCTAGGATATCTAAAGTAGAGAGAGACTATATAGAGAAATCTATAGGTGTCAGAGAGGTAGGTATTACAGGTGTATTAGGCTGTGTATGGTTTGTAGCGTGGATGTTACTTGTACATGACACACCTGCCAAACATCCTAGGATATCTAAAGTAGAGAGAGACTATATAGAGAATTCTATAGGTGTCAGAGAGGTAGGTATTACAGGTGTATTAGGCTATGTATGGTTTGTAGCGTGGATGTTACTTGTACATGATACACCTGCCAAACATCCTAGGATATCTAAAGAAGAGAGAGACTATATAGAGAAATCTATAGGTGTCAGAGAGGTAGGTATTACAGGTGTATTAGGCTGTGTATGGTTTGTAGCTTGGATGTTACTTGTACATGACACACCAGCCAAACATCCTAGGATATCTAAAGTAGAGAGAGACTATATAGAGAAATCTATAGGTGTCAAAGAGGTAGGTATTACAGGTGTATTAGGCTTTGTATGGTTTGTAGCTTGGATGTTACTTGTACATGACACACCTACCAAACATCCTAGGATATCTAAAGTAGAGAGAGATTATACAGAGAAATCTATAGGTGTCAAAGAGGTAGGTATTACAGGTGTTTTAGGCTGTGAATGGTTTTTTAGCGTGGATGTTACTTGTACATGACACACCTGCCAAACATCCTAGGATATCTAAAGTAGAGAGAGACTATATAGAGAAATCTATAGGTGTCAGAGAGGTAGGTATTACAAGTGTATTAGGCTGTGTATGGTTTGTAGCGTGGATGTTACTTGTACATGACACACCTGCCAAACATCCTAGGATATCTAAAGTAGAGAGAGACTATATAGAGAAATCTATAGGTGTCAGAGAGGTAGGTATTACAAGTGTATTAGGCTGTGTATGGTTAGTAGCTTGGATGTTACTTGTACATGACACACCTGCCAAACATCCTAGGATATCTAAAGTAGAGAGAGACTATATAGAGAAATCTATAGGTGTCAGAGAGGTAGGTATTACAGGTGTATTAGGCTGTGTATGGTTTGTAGCGTGGATGTTACTTGTACATGACACACCTGCCAAACATCCTAGGATATCTAAAGTAGAGAGAGATTATACAGAGAAATCTATAGGTGTCAAAGAGGTAGGTATTACAGGTGTTTTAGGCTGTGTATGGTTTTTAGCGTGGATGTTACTTGTACATGACACACCTGCCAAACATCCGAGGATATCTAAAGTAGAGAGAGACTATATAGAGAAATCTATAGGTGTCAAAGAGGTAGGTATTACAGGTGTATTAGGCTGTGTATCGTTTGTAGCGTGGATGTTACTTGTACATGACACACCTACCAAACATCCTAGGATATCTAAAGTAGAGAGAGACTATATAGAGAAATCTATAGGTGTCAGAGAGGTAGGTATTACAGGTGTATTAGGCTGTGTATGGATTGTAGTGTGGATGTTACTTGTACATGACACACCTGCCAAACATCCTAGGATATATAAAGTAGAGAGAGACTATATAGAGAAATCTATAGGTGTCAAAGAGGTAGGTATTACAGGTGTATTAGGCTGTGTATGGTTTGTAGCGTGGATGTTACTTGTACATGACACACCTGCCAAACATCCTAGGATATCTAAAGTAGAGAGAGACTATATAGAGAAATCTATAGGTGTCAGAGAGGTAGGTATTACAGGTGTATTAGGCTGTGTATGGTTTGTAGCTTGGATGTTACTTGTACATGACACCCCTACCAAACATCCTAGGATATCTAAAGTAGAGAGAGATTATACAGAGAAATCTATAGGTGTCAAAGAGGTAGGTATTACAGGTGTTTTAGGCTGTGTATGGTTTTTAGCGTGGATGTTACTTGTACATGACACACCTGCCAAACATCCTAGGATGCCGGTAAGGCGTTTTTGTCTGTTCAAGCTAAATTTGAGTTACTAGTGTAATCATCAAAAATCAAAAACAAAAACAAGATAAAATAAAATTGAGAATGGAAATGGGGAATGTGCCTAAGAGACAACAACCCGACCATAGAAAAAAACAACAGCAGAAGGTCACCAACAGGTCTTCAATGTAGCAAGAAATTCCCGCACCTGGAGGCATCCTTCAGCTGGCCCCTAAACAAATATATACTAGTTCAGTGATAATGAACGCCATACTAATTTCCAAATTGTACACAAGAAACTAAAATTAAAATAATACAAGACTAACAAAGGCCAGAGGCTCCTGACTTGGGACAGGCGCAAAAATGCGGCGGGGTTAAACATGTTTGTGAGATCTCAACCCTCCCCCTATACCTCTAGCCAATGTAGAAAAGTAAACGCATAACAATACGCATATTAAAATCAGTCCAAGAGAAGTCCGAGTCTGATGTCAGAAGATGTAACCAAAGAAAATAAACAAAATGACAATAATACATAAATAACAACAGACTACTAGCAGTTAACTGACATGGCAGCTCCAGACTTCAATTAAACTGACTGAAAGATTATGATTTCATCATATGAACATCAGGCACAATCCTTCCCGTTCGGGGTTTAGTATCATACCATCATAACATATATGAGAAGAACATAACCCGTGTCATGAAACTGAATCTCCTCAATATTTCCTTCAAGTGATATTATTCAAAAAGAAAATCTACACGGGTATTGTAAACACATTACATTCAGCATGTTCAGATGGAAGATTGAAGGAAAAAAAACCACTTTAAAAGACAATTTTTACATCAGACTTAGATTATGGTAAAATTTATGGCTATACAAAAGTGCCTAATATGAGCTCTAACATCCTAACCAAAGTCTCTCAATATTTCCTGATCTGTGTTTCACATTCTGTTCTATGCTTCTAATTGTGCTCTAATTATTATTATTCAATCTTGATTTATGTAACAAAATATTGACTTGCCTATTCCACAGTAAATAAAATGTTGTAAGATATAAAAACGAAGATGTGGTATGATTGCCAATGAGACAACTATCCACAAAAGACCAAAATGACACAGACATTAACAACTATAGGTCACCGTACGGCCTTCAACAATGAGCAAAGCCCATACCGCATAGTCAGCTATAAAAGGCCCCGATAAGTTTTTTGTCAGTAGCTTCCATATAATTTGTATTTAAAAAGCAGAGATATTTGCATGATTTGGAAATCTGTGTATATTTTCTTGTAAAAATCTACTTTTAAATATATTGCCATGCCAATTGAAAGAGAAGCTTGAAAAAAATGACATGCAATATCTTTAAAGCCCAGGTGTTAATAATGAAAATGATAAGCATGCATCATTTTCAAAGAACAAATCCAATGATGATAGCTATCAATATAGGTGGTACATAACGCTACAGGGAGATAACTCTGTGAAAATTAAATTAACGTTTTAATCGCTTTATTAAGAAATATTACGCTTCTTAATGATCAAAATAAGCCAGTTTGTCCAACTGCTATATATCTGAAGAAATGTTCCAATAAAGTGAGTGGTTCAAATTTTTGGAATTTTTAAAATTTTGTCAAAGGATCAAAGTAGATATCTTGTCAAAATTTAAGGAAAATCAAACAAGACAAATGAATTTTTATCAAGGTGTTTGGGACCACCTTAATCAGAAACATTTTTTTACAGAAAATGCCGACTCCATGGTTAGCCATTTTGACCTCTCCAGCAGTGTGGGCAACCAGTGCAGCACATTTTGCCAATAACTGGGGATTTTATACCATGTTGACCTGTCTTCCTACTTATATGAAAGATGTACTCAAGTTTGATATTAAATCTGTAAGTTCATGTATGTAGTATTAAGGTAAGAAAAGATCGGGAAAATACCAAGAGATCAACCAATGACAATAAGTTGAAAAAAATATTGCAAAAATGCTGCCAAAAAATTTATCCTAAAAATTGTGTCCCCCCTTTGTAACCTCAACGTTATCGCTAAAGTGCACGACGTTGCTGGCAGACAATGTCGACGTTATCTCTGCAAATTACCGGCAACATTTTTTCAGATGTTTAAAAATTGCTTGGAAAGTACTATCTATAAATTGGTTATATTGTTTCCGGAAATAAAATCATGTGAATAACAAATACCTCTCTCTGTTTGTGATCAAAATGAGAAACATCTCAAGAAAAGTTATAAAGACTGTTGATAATTTTTACAGCTTTTAAAATTAAAGACTCAGCAATTTAGAACTTGACATACAGGTACATTTACTGTACACACTCGTATATTATTTCATACCGTATGTTGACCTCTATATTTGTTTTGTTTTGTTTGTTGGGCTGTTGTTTCATTACAAATATTCCATAAAATCCTTTTATTTACGTTTTAATCACTGAGAAATCTGGTTTTGTTGATACAAATTAAAAGTTCAGGTCGTTTGGACAGTAAATCAAATTTAACGCGCATTGCAATTCGAATTAGAATTTACGTTAGAACGTGAAACATTTCGAATGCGAATTAAACTAATTCGAATTAGTGAATGCGAACCGACTTCGAATTATGTGTGAACTCAGCAGTATCCCGCAAAAGGAACTTCTTTTTTTGTACATAAATTGCAGCACATACATTAGGCCATTACTTTTTTCGTTTGAATTGTTTTACATTGTCATCTCCTGACCTTTATAGCTTTATAGGCTTTGCTCATTGTTGAAGACCGTTCTGTGCCCTATAGTTGTTAGTTTCTGTGTCGTGTTTGTCTCTTGTTGAGAGTTGTTTTATTGGCAATTATACTGCATCTTCTGTTTTATGTGGTCAGAAAACAAAGGCAAACTCTTATAAAGGAGAATCTCAATTTCATAAAGAATGCTCTTGTTCATACAAACAATGAAACTTTAACTTTGAAATTTTTTATTTGGCAAAACCGATTGGATTAGTTGCGATTTAAATCCTTCTCTCATAGCGTACTTCTATTGGTAAATAGCTTTTATATTTTTTTTTCACCATAGCGCGTACATAAAATATGGTACGTCCATTCCTGTGTCTGTATTTCCGGTCCTTCTGGTTAATTACATTTTTCAAGTGAACAATTGTTGCCAACTTTTTATAAAACTGATATCGTATGGACACGTTCGAAATTCAGTGCATATCAACTATTCTTTATAAGAGTTATTCCATTTAAAAAATTGATTATATTGGAAATTGCATTGTATTTGCTGACATCCCATCATTTCTCTAATATATTTACAAAAAATATAAAGAATTAAATAAACAGCTGCGCTACGAGCGCATGATAAGCCCATCGTGTTATTAAAAAACATTATACATGTTTTTAAAATAACACGGGGGTTGTATAGGAAGTCATGCTTGACTCATTCAATATTTTTGCTCAATAGTAAGTTTGTATATCACAATATGTTTTAATATATGATCCCCAAATTGAAGCTCAGTAAAAATTCAAGAACTCAAAAATGAATTAAAGAATCATCACAAAAAGTATACAGATCTTAAGAATAATTTAACTAAAAAGTCATGAAAGTATGTGAAGTTTTATGCAATAATTATAAATAGTTTCTGAGATACGGCGGGACATGTGAAAACCCACTCTTTTTGTCATAAACTCAATTATAACTCTAAAATCAAATTTTGAATCATCCTCAAAAAGTATATACAGATCTTCAGATTATTAATAATATAACTAAGAAGTGTGTAAATTTTTAAGCAATAGTCATAAATCTTTTTTGAGTTACAGCGTGAACTGTGAAAAAAAACTGTTTTAGTTACAAAGTCCTGTAGCTCAAAAAGTTCACCAAAAATTAAACAGATCGTTTGACCATCAGAATCTGGCATCATGATTGAAAAAACAACCATGTTCAGTTTAATGAAATTTGGATAATATGCTGTTCCATGTTCACGACAGACATTTGTATACTATAATAGGTCCTGTAAAAAAATTACGGGTGTATAAACATAATTATTGTTGGCTACTGCCTTTTGTTAGATAAATACGTGCAACGTTGAGGAAATAAGAACCTTGTTCTTTCATATTAGCGGCGTGTACCTACGTTTTCGGTATTAGTTTTAAAATATCATTGGTTTCCTGTGCTGCAATACAATTTCATGGAGGATGAATGATAATAAAAATGATAATTGACATGCATGATATTAGTAACACCAAAAGGATTAGTTGTCTTGAGATTGCTCACTTTACATTATTTTGTTGAAGATCTCAAAGAAACAGTAATTTGTTTTATTTCTTCTGATGTTATTAGACTGTTATCCTGTTAGAATCAAATGCACTAATATTTATTGTGTAGAAGTAAGCATGCGGGAGAAACAGAAATTGGAGCATCGAAATTCCACATTACGTTTCTTATTACGGAAAATTACACGCATTACGTCCCGCAAAAAGTGACGTTTTGCGGGAATTCAAACGCTTAACGTTGCGCCAAGAGTAAACTCCCTTGAAACTGTATCGGATGCCCTTAATACACAACGTTAGAGTGGGCGTGTCGCCATAAAAATTGATAACGTTGAAAATAAAGCTAATTCTTTTAACCAATCAGAAGACAGTAAATACACCAAATTTATTTATTTATTGTTGCAATTTTTTAAGGATGGATTTGTATCAGCTTTACCTTACCTTGTATGCTGGATGAGTATGAATATATCATGTAATTTGGCAGATTTTATCAGGAGCAGAGGATTTCTGTCTACTCTTAATACTAGACGAGTTATAAACTCATTTGGTGAGTATACATTGTAAATAAGGAATGGGATAGCAACCCAATAAAATGTTAGACAGAAAATTATCCAGAGAGAAACATATATGTGTCCTGGTCTCAGAAAGCAAGACCTAGGGTTTGCTTTTCAAGAGAAGGCTGTAAAAACAGCATCAACAATTGTTAGGTTTTCTTCCTAAGGTAGTTTTATAGGATCTACTTGTGATACATCAATGATAGCCCTACTAAAAATAATCAATGGAATTCCACTGAAATCCCACATAAATCTCACTTGGGAATTCCACTGGTTCCCACTGGAATTCCACTGGACAATTTTGTCGGGATTTTTAGAAGATTCCAGTGGAATCTCAGTGGAATCTCAGTGATATTTTTAAAATCCCACTTGGATTCCAGTGGAATCTCAGTGATATTTTTTCAAAAATCCCACTTGGATTCCAGTGGAATCTCAGTGATATTTTTAAAATCCCAGTGTGATTCTGGGCAATTTCCACTGAAATTTCAATGGGATCCCAATGAAATTTCAATAATTCCAGTGGAATTTTAATGCAAACCCAGAGAAATTTAAATGGATTAAAATTCTTCAACACTATATGTGTAGTGAAATTATTTTAAATTCCAGTGAAAACAGCAGATCAATCACGTTATTTTTTCATGTCTTAAATAGTTTATTGTCTTTTTTTTGGAAATGCAAGTGAAGTGTATAGGTTATTCTTTACTTTGATTTGTATTGGTCTTTTATTTTACTCTAACATCATAGGCCCATATTAACATGTATGTCTTGCCATTTTTAAAATCTCAAATTTGATCCACAATCATGATAATTGAGTACATATGTACTAATTAAGTTTTAAAAGATAATACTTTTTGCTTTTTTGGAAAAGATGTCTCTATATAATTAAATTATTACAATCATACTACAGATCTCCAATTTTGCGAAAACTAGCTACTATTGAATAATATTTTATTGAAGAGATTGTCTTAAAGATATATTAGTCATGTGTCATACTGTGACAATCCAATAGTAATTATGTATATGCAAAAAATGCATGGTCTTATAGTTATTTTCTTGATCCTACATGGTCACAATTTATTTGAAGGAAATGATAGTTTCATAATTTTCAAAAAGGTTGAAATACTTATTCATAATTTGTACTTACCAGAAGATTTAATCCAAAAAATATGAAAACATCAATCTTCACAAATCCAATAGTCATGTCATCAAAAAAATACATCTTCACTTTTTAATATCAATAGAATATAACTTTGGCTCTTTTAAATTTTAGTCCACAACTCTACATCCATGGTAAAATTCATATTTTGGTCAAGATAAATAAGACATCTTTTCTTGTAATGGCTGCAAGTTCAAATTTTGAATCTGACCAGTGTTGGGGTTGTATCTATAGGGAGTTGTTTGATTCCTTGCAATGTTTTCCTAATCATACTATTAAATTACCTAAATCTTAAATAATTGATATATATAATAATAAATAAATGATATTTACCAACTTTTATCTATTATTTTTATATTTTGAACTGTAGAAATTTAAGAGAAATATACAAAGACATGTGGTCTCCTTCATTGGGCCCCATTGAGGTGTGTACATATCATTTCCTGTCCATTTCACAGAGGCAAATTGAAAACAGATTGGCACATAACATTTCTATTACTAATTGATAAGAAAGAGACTGCTTGGAAATAATATTTGTGTATAATCATGATATAATACTTAACTAAATATAGAGATAGACTTAATAATTAATTGTACTTGAAAATAAATAAATTTTAATTACCTGCAACTCCTTTGTTGAAAAATTCAAAATTAAATTGTCTTAAATACTGTTAGTGAAATAAGTATATATATTCTAGTCACTTTATACATGTTTAAATGTACATATATAAATAGCAACACATAACATTTTTCAGGTCCATCATCATTTAATTATCAGCTAAATTTATTGAAATTTTTTATAATGAAAATTCTACAAGTCCAACATCCCACTGGAATTATATATTTATAAAAGACACATGTCCAAATTCCAGTGGGATAATTAGGAATGACAAAGTACAAATTTCCACTGGAAAATATAGAAATAATCCAGTGGAAATGCCACTGAGATACCATCGGGATAAACTTCCCATTGGGATTCCACTGACACTCCAAAACATTCCAGTGGGATTCCACTGGATTTTTTTCCCCCACTGGGATTCAAGTGAATCCCAATGGTATCCCACTGGAATCCCAAGTACATTTTCAGTAGGGAGTTTATATGAAGTTGCATTGATAACAGTTTATATCTTTTTGACATTAACTTCCAGGCCCTTCCTCTTTGTTCATGGTCTAGTGACTTTGAATTAATTAGAAATTTGCGAATTTAAGTTTTCTACTTAATTAAGTTTTCAACAATTAATGTCTCTTCAGTGATGTTAGAAATCGAAACAGTATTTTGGAAGGCAATATAATTTGCCTCAATTTAAGATAGACTCTTGAATTTTGAAAGATTCGTATTAGGATGAGCAAATCATATAAACCTGAAGGCAAATATAATGCAATCCCAAACGAAAAAAAAGTCTAAATTGTTTCTTCAATTATATACCAAAACATGAATTGAAAAACATAAAAAATTCTACAAATAAGATACATATTCAATGTCATGTTTTATTTTCCAGGTCTCCTAGCTCCAGCTATACTAATGTCCTGTATAGGACTGGTAGGTTGTAATTATGTGGTAGTAGTTGTTATGCTGACCTTTGCTGTAGGATTAGGAGGATTCTGTATGGGAGGTTATAATGTCAACCATTTAGATTTAGCACCTAATTTCTCAGGTAAGAGCATATTTCCACCTCTAGTGAGAGCCTATGGTATAGATTGAGCAAAAGGACCCCTTTTTTTATGTAAATCCATTTTTCTTCAATATCTGACACTGACAAATGAAAACAATAATTTTTACAGAAATTGTATCTCACTAAAATGCCTCTTAAACAGTATTGTCTTTGGACTTTGCATTCATGATAATGTGACCTCTATATATATGTTTTCCAATTTTTGTTTTTCAGTTGTTATGCTGTAGCTTGACTATCATACTGTGCACCCTCATATTGAAAATACCTTTGCATGTATAATCATAACATCTCTTTATTTTCCAGGTACATTAATGGGCATTACCAATATGATAGCTACAATACCTGGGTTTCTTGGACCCTATGTTGTAGGAGTTTTAACCAATAATCAGGTAATTTTGAGGTATATTTTAAACAAAAAGATGTGGTTTGAGTGCCAATACAACAACTCTTCATCCATGTCACAATGGGTAAAAGATGTTATAGGTCAAATTACATACCTGTCAACTGACCCGTATTCTGCGGGTGTGACCCGAGATTTTCACAATTCTGAGGGATCACCCGGGACACCCGCCGGGTCATTGAAATAACCCGGGAATTTCGAAAATGACCCGATTTCACCCGTATTTCTTAGCCTTGAGATCGATTTCATAAGTAATATTCCTTTGAAATACCGGCAAATTCGTAATTCTTCCATGAACAGGAAGTTCATCTAGCTTTGTAAACTGTCAAATGAAGTGACCCATTAAGTACATGGCTTCACTTGACAGCTTTGGTGTCAAACACACTGTTAATTAACACCAATTACCTTAGCTTAATAATATAAATAAATTGCAATTTTGGTTTACAAACATATTTCAACTAGAGAGTTACTTCCCCTTATTTGTCACCATTCAAAATTATTCCTTATATTAATGTTTTATGGGTGAAAAAGATTAAATCATGAAAATATAAAATTCAAATACATATTGAAAAATAAGTTTTCATTATTTTTATACCTTTATACAATTTTTTAAAAAAATTGAAAATTATTTTTTACATTTATACTTCCTTTAACTGTATTACTATATTTTATCATATTACAATTTCCTTCTTATTTGGAAGGTGATATGTTTTAAAGCTACATAGCCAGTAGTCTCAAACATTTTAAAATTACTTTTGACAAAAAATTCAAGTATTTCATTATGTCAAAAAAGTTAAAAACAGAAGACTGTGCTACACAAATTAATTAAAAATCTTTAAAAGTGCAATGAAATAATAATTAATAGGATTTAAGATTTAAACTTAACCAAGTGAACATGCATTGATGTTTTGGTATCTTTGATATACATTATAAGAAAATGTACCATAAATACTGAAATTCAGCTCGAAAAAGTTCGTACGCGTTATGACCTGAAATTTGATTCTTCAATGCTGGTCATGACCTGCATTTTCATCGTCACAGGTTGACAGGTATGAAATTATGATAATTAATGCTTAGTTCACTGTTACATCTTGTTCAAAGGTTCAGTGCAAAAGTTTTTCGTGTGGCTGTTTCACCAAAAAAATATATTTTCTTATTGTACTTCCTCCTTTTTGTTTGGAGGACTAGATCTATACAATTTAAGGATAATCTCAAATCAGTATAGTTTATGTAGCCTATAAATTTTAATTCTTAGGGTAGGAATAATCAACCTATTAATTACAGTTTATTATATATAATTATTATTTTCATTCCTTAATCCTCATTCAAATCAAATTTGCTTTTTATACGAATGCAAAAATTTGGTCGTATATAAGTATCACATTGTCGTTGTCTGTGTCTTCCGAAGACGGATGGTTTCTTGATAATAACTTTAGTATAAGTCAAAAGAAATCAATAAAATTTTAATACAAGGTTAATTACCACAAAATGAAGGTTGTTGTTGATTTTTGGGGTTATGGTCCTAACTGTTTTGGAATTAGGGTCCAAAAAAGGGGCCCAAATAAACATTTTTGTAGTTTCCAGACAATAACTTGTGCTAAAGAGTATGAATCTCTCTGAAATTATACCACAAGTTACCATACAACAAAGGGATGGTTAGGATTGACTATGGGGTGTTATGGCTCAAACCATTCAGAAATTAGAGGCAAAAAAGGGGGATTTTTTTTTCTGGTTAAAGTACAATTAAGGTGGTACCCAACACTTTCACTAAAATTAATTTGGCTCGTTCAAATTTCATAAAGTTTTGACAAAGTATATACTTTGTCCCTTTGACAAAAATATAAAAATTTCAAATAATTTGAACCAACTGTTTTTTCAGAAAAATTACACTGGTTATATAACAGTTTGACAAAGACTAATTTTGATCATTTAAAAGCTTAATATTCCCTTAACAACATAACGTAATTAAAACGTTTAGCTGATTTTACAGAGTTATCTCCCTGTAGTGTTAGGTACCACCTTAAGACAATTTAAAAACAGTCTAATCCAATCCCAATTTAAAACAACAATGTTTAATTACTTCCCTTACACTGCTTGTAAAATATGTTTTAAGAAATGATGATTGTCTTGAGGTGATTAGCAGTCAATTTATTTTTAAACATTATTAATTAATAATGGTTTTAGCTATTACTTTATATATGTATGTCATTTTATAATTTAAGACCTGTATGATGCATTTAAAAGGGTAATTATGGTTGCAAACTTTATTAAAAATTTAAATAGAGATTTTGACTTTATCATGAGGGATTGATTTTTTTTGGAAGAAGGGAAAGGGGGCAGTGATAAAAAATTGGGGGGGGGGGGTAAGAATTTGTGTATGGGGGACTATTTTTTCTCATTTCTGATTTCACAAAATTAAAAAGAAAATGTCTTCAAATATTATTTTTTTTTGGGTTAATATTCAAATATTCAACAGGATAGTATACAGGGGTCAATTTTATATAAGGGGGGGGGGGGGAGGGTCAGTTCGCAACAACATAATGTTTTGCACAAAAGCAAAAAATTAAATATAAATTCAAATCATATAACCAATTTGTAAGTTCTTTGACTACAGTTATTCTGTTGCAGAAACCTAAGTGTGTCAAATATTTAATTACAATCCAAATTCAAACCTGTATCAGGCAAGGAAATTGTGTCCATTTTGGCCCCAACTTTTCATGGTTGGACATCTGCGATTGTATCCAGCTGTGCTCAGCGAAGCCGTTTATTTTACATGAGTGAATTCATGCACTAAAAAAAACCCCAAAATTTGAACTTTACTTAAATATCTGACATATTAAGAAATACGTAGATGAGTTCAACAATGTTTCAATTTTGTGATGTTATTTAAATATAGAATTTAAGCTGTGCTGGATGAAATTTTTTGTATGACCTTAATCAGTACCATTTAACTTGATAAAAACAATAAAAAACTCTCATAAAGGTGAAGTAATATTTTTCTATAAAATCAAAATTCTTCCATTCCAGGAAACAAGAGGACAGTGGCAGAAAGTATTTTATATATCAGCAGGAGTTTATGTGGCTGGTACTGTTATATTTGTGTTATTTGCAAGAGGAACAGAACAGTCATGGAACAAGCCAAATGGAGGCTTGTCTTTCCGTAACAACAGAAACGTTTCATACTCGGTGCTAGAGGGAGACAATACAGCGAATGGTGCTATTGTTAATCGATAAAGTTTATTAATTTAAAACAATTTGTATAATGCCATGGATACAATAGTCTATTTGTCAGTTTAGTAATTGGCCTTATGATTGGAGAGCTAATTGTAAGAGTTGTTTCCCTTAGAAGAGACTTAAATTATCATCACTATAATAAAGCTAGTAGAAAAAGCAAGTTTATCTAGGTGTTATGAATATGATTAATTACCTTTTCAAATCTTTTATTTACATGCAATCTTTTGTTACCTTAAAACATTTGATATTAATTATAGTTATTTATCAATACAAAATTGGTTAAAATGCATGTACTGTGAATTCAGAAATTACTGTGATGTTTTTATTATTGCAAATAATGTGACAAGGTGGGTATTGCAATAATTAGAACTTGCATTCAGATATCTGATACATACTTTAGTATGCAGATTTTCCTGAACCTGGTAACTCATATTTTATCCATTCTTCAAAAATCGCAATAATAAACACCCACAATAATTTCTGAATTTACAGTATCAGTTTAAACTCATCAGGCTTTGTATGAGTAACAAGTCTAGAACAAGTCTTCCTTTTAACGAAAGGAAACAACTTATATAAAAAGTTTGTAATAACTGAATCAGATTAGTAATTGGCATATAGATTGTTTTTTAGTTGTTTAGTTAAGATTATATATGAGATTGTAGTTTTTATTTTATTTTTATAAGCATGTTAACTTGAAATATATGTTCACAATAATTTACTGTTGCTATCTTAATACATATACCAATACAATTGCTAAATATTTATAACGGTTGTTAACTGGCTAATGTGGACCAACTTATTTTATTGACCGATATATATGGAATACAAGTTTTTCTTATATGGTAAACTTGAATCTTCTCTCTGACAAAACCATCAGCAAAATTGATAAGTTTGTGAAATATCATTGTAACTACATAACTTATAAAAATAATTTGGTAAACATTAATCTAGCTTATATGTTGTATTAAGGTTATGATAGCTATAGACAGTGAAAACCTAGCCACCTGTTTAAACATGTTAAAGTACATGTGCAAATGTTTTTTGTAGACATTAATTTTTTTGGGCTTTGTTTCATCAGGGCATTCACATATTATTTTTATGTCATCTAGTTAAGTTTTATCAATTGTGGCATTATTGTAGTATTGTAATGAAAAGAGTGATCTTCAAATCATTTAGACAACTGAGATATTGCACAAGCATTACTCAAAATGTTTTAGATTAAAAAGTAGACCGCCTTTGTAAATTTCTTTTTGAATGAGGGTTGGTTCTGTCTAAATTCTCTGCATGTATGAATGCATCAAAACATTACATTTATGATAATATAATATTTAATTTTTAACAAAATTTATTTAGTATACATTGCTGTTATTCTGTGAAGAGAATGTGTTCTACAAAAAATGAAAAAATAAGAATGTTGTATTGAAGTTAGGTTATTTAACATTTAACTAAATTGAAACAACATTACTAAGTTGTAAAACCTTAGTCTGAACTATGCGCCTTTTTGAACATGGATAATGTTTTCACAATCATTTAATTCAGTTATATATAAATTTTGAAATCATTTGATTTTGGTACAAATTTGGCCCCAAATCAAACCTTTGTCTTGATAGTTTTAATTGAAATTTAATATTGTAAGTTAAAATAGTATACATTGGTTTTGACAAAAGCTAATAATTACATTGATTTGATATTTCTTATACCTGAATCTAGATAGTGGGTGATAATCTAATTCAATTTTAACTCATATTTTTGTTTCACAAAATAAGTGAATATAATAAAATTGAGAATGGAAATGGGGAATTTGTCAAAGAGACAACAACCCGACCATAGAAAAAACAACACCAGAAGGTCACCAACAGGTCTTTAATGTAACGAGAAATTCCTGCACCCGGAGGCGTCCCTGAATATAAATCTACTTTTTCTAGGTCTAGTCATATTGTGTTTTGTGTAATGTGTTAGAATATCTTGCCAATATGATATATATTATAAAAAACGAAAGTACAGGTTTAAGAGTTTTCTGAAAACGAAATTAAAACTATTTTTAAAATTGGTAAAGGTTGTAAATTGATCTCAATTTAGAAAAAATGAAGGGGTAAAATGATTTAAATGTAATATAACTAATTATCCTTTATAGAATATATTGCACTTGCAGCCTTTTGAAACCTGCATGGGAAAATATTTACCATAATTCATGTAGTTAACTATATTTTGAACTGATTACAATACTTTGATGTAAACCTTACACTACATTTCTGAAAGATGCATTAGATTCACCAATTTGATGTAGTGTATGACAGTTCCTTTAAGTATATATATATATATTTGTTTAAGATTTCAGGTTGACCTTGCATTCCTAATTGTTAGATATTTTTTTTCAAAGTATGTGCAATATATACATGATACATAAGATATCAAACTGCCTGTGATAATTTATATTTTTCAATATTAAAGTACAAAATCTCTTTATGTTGTATATTTAACCTGTTTCATTGGTACGGAATAGAGCATTTAATCGTACTGAAGGTAAAGAAATTTCTGAGACCTGCTTTGAAATTAATGATGCTTTCACATAATTTTAAGATGCAACAGTAGTATTATGTTGTATTGGAAGCAAATCCTTGTTAGTTGGATCTGTATAATGTAAAATGCATGTGTATAATGTATAAAATGAGATATAAAAATGCTAGAAGATTGCCAAATGGTAAGTTACTATTGAGAAATTGGAAGTCGACTATAGAACTAAACACATCACGATTATCGTATATTCTCGTTTGTATAGGTGAGTTAAACAACAAAGATAAAATATGTTACATTTTACTGGCATATGAAAAAGTCAGTTTAAAAAAAAGACTCATCGGTTGTGGATGATTGAATGATTATTGTCAGCAACACATTTTGCTATATTGTGGCGGTTAGTTTTGATATGGAGCTCGAGAAAGCTAGAGAGAATGGCAGACCTACCTTCTGCAGGAAAACTGACAATCCTTGTTCATTATTGATAAACTCATCATAGATACCAGGATTAAATTTTTGTTATTTACGCTGGACGCGAGATTTGTCTACAAAATACTCATCAGTGACACTTGAATAAGAAAAGTTAAAAACGCCAAATAAAGTACGAAATTGAAGAGCATGGAGGACCAAAAATTCCTAAAAGTTTGCCGAATACAGCTTATGTACAATATTCCTGAGGTAGAGTTAAAAGCATCGCACCTTCCTAAAGTAATGGTTCTACTCGCAATCAATGTGTTGACTGGCCAGTGATAAGGCAGATAAACTCCTGATACCGTTTTACCACTGAGGTCATGTCATTGGTTTTGTGTACTTCCAAAGCAAAGTTGACCTAAATGAAAATGAAATTAATTCCAAGTGTGTTTATTTTAATCAGAACCGCCCAAATCGAAATAATTTGAAACAAAGGATATATAAGACTGAAACATGTGGAGGAATTGTATGACTGAAAGGGACAAAAGTTCTTCTAGAACCTCGTTTTGATATATACGATAATCTTGTAAGGATGTAAAAATGTTGTAAAAATATCTACTGTATTGTGGATGTTGTCATGTCAATAAAAGATGTTTGTATGAACAGTTAAAATTAAAAAGTAAGTACTTGTTATTTGGGTCAACTGTGGTTCAGATTGGTCAATATTGTTTAAACTTTGGTCGGGTCTGGTTCTTGACTTTGGTCGAGTATATGGTTCCGACTTACATAATAGATCGAGAACTGGTCGAGTATTGGTCAAGTTCAGCTCCGACAAGGGTTCATTTATATATTTAAGAGTAACGTGTGACGTCATTTTTTGTTTAAGGGGTCCGCTGACAACCGTGTCCGGGTACTAGATTTTCTCGCTGTGTTGAAGACTCATTGGTGTCCTTTGGCTGTTTTTTTCTGCTCTTGGTCGGATTGTTGTTTGACATATGCATATTCCCCCGTTTCCATTTTCCATTTTCAAGACTGTTCAGACGGTTCGCGGAATAGTTTAGACTCCATTGATGGCAAATATAACATGTGTAAGGGTCAGGAACAAATCAGTGCAGTCGAGTATGGTCAAGATTGGGTCGAGTGATATTGACTACAACTTTGACCAATTCAAAATAAGTACAGATATAGGCCATTTCAGACTATAACTGGTGTGAAGTGAACTGAATAAAAAACTAGTTGATAAGAAAAGGAGCACGTACAGTTGGTTCCCATGGGAATGTCAAATATTTGTTAAGAAAATCAGGTCAAGCTGTCTTTATGTTTGGAATGGAGAATATTTGTGCAAAGGGTGGTCGCATCAAAAAGAAACGAACAAAGCTAACAAGTGAAGATCTAGAGCTATATCAGCCAATCATGGATTTTTTAAAAGTTTTAATCTGTACTATTTTTCGTCCTTTTTTTTTTATTATTTATAAGTTTTATCAATAGGTAGGTTTTCAACATAGTAAGTTTAGTTATTATAACAGAATATTGATGTTCGTTTATATTCAAGTGATTGTGTCCTTTAAAGAATTTGATTTATTTTGATGGCAGATAGTTTGTATTTTGTTTCAAATTTTACTTTCCTAGAATCGAAAAGATTATAAAGTCAAACACATGATATATTGAAAATTTGTGTATACACCGGGATTGAACTGTATCGTTTCCTTGCCATTTCAATAGCAAATATATCAAATCTCTCCTTCTTCAAGAGTATTTTACCAATGTTCAAATTTATAAATCGATGAAGAAAGCCGATCAAGTTATCAATAAAAAAAATTAAGGAAATCTCATGAACTAAAAAAATAACAAAACCGGATGTGTCGACAAGATACCAGAGGGATAGTCAAACTCATAAATCGAAAATAAACTGACGACGCCATGGCTAAAAATTAAAAGACAAACAGACAAATAATAGTACACATGACACAACATAGAAAACTAAAGACTAAGCAACTAGAACCAAACCAAAAACTGGGGGCGATCTCAGGTGCTCTGGAAGGGTAAACAGATCCTGCTCCACATGTGGCACCCGTCGTGTTGCGCATGTTATTACAAACCCGGTAAAAAGTTTAATTCGGTAGGTCTCATTCATGAAAGGGAAGAGGATTGTGTTTACGACACAAGGAACATAGATCTGATATCATCTGTGAAACAGTTATTCCATTACGGTCAACCAACTCGCCATGCATATTTACAATCAGTAAAATAATTGACGACTATTCTGGCATCTGAAGATCAAGGACTACTTAAACATAACCAACCTCAACGTGACGATACGCGAAAATGTAATATAATGAATATTTCATACAGATGTACATGTTGTTGTGTAAACAGTATGTGTAAGCTGTACAATCAAGAGGTTTTTATTGTTTTTTGTTTGTTAAGGTCTTTCCTTTTTCTATAAGGAAAGACCTTACTGTATTTCTTCTGATTATTATTAGGTCTTTCCACTTTTCCGTGGAAAGACCTATTGCTTTTCTTCTGATTATTATTTTTTTTTTTTTTCTTCCGCCTAATTTTTTTCCTTCGCTGTTTTTTTGTTTCTCAAGATGTCGCTTAGTCAAATTTGGAATATGACATCGAACAATTAATACGCTTTTAAAACCAACTCTGCTTAACCGAATGCTCTACCATGTAAGAGTTATCTCCCCGAACACTGTTTTTCTTGTTATCTCTAAGGCTTCGCAACCGTATAAGAAACCGACAAATTTATTTTTCCAAATTGCTCGTTATATCCTCAGGATGTTCTGTTTTATTTTGACCGAAGCCGTATCGAGATTCCATATGAGAGTTATTTCCCCTTTTTGTATTTGAAATTTTGAAATGTATTTTAAACTGGAAAACCATAAGTGATAGAGACCTAGGGTCTTTTGATTTGAGATCCTTGGTCCAAAAAAATGAAAATTAGGTCAAGGTCATATTATAAATTTTGATTTTGGCTTATTTTCACTCATTTTCCTAAACCTTATAAGATATCGACAAATTATTTTTACTAAATTGTTAGTTGCGACATGTCGTAACATAATAATTTTGGTTGAAAGGGTGCGTAGACAATGACTGGGAGTTTTAGCCCCTATCATATCTAAAATTATGCGTAAAGTGATATAACTTATTAACCATACATATTAGAGACCTAGGGTCTTTTGATTTGAGATCCTCAGTTTGTGACCTTGAAATTGAGGTCAAGGTCATAGGTAAATTTGACGTTCTAGATTATGAACTTTGCTTAAAATTCATATCTTTACATCATAAAGCCATAGGAACTGACATTTTAGACTGATTTTTAATATTCTAATATCAAAATAGATATTTACTGGTGGAAAGACATTCAATTGTTCACTGAACAATTGGTTTTTAATTTTCACTTATTTTCATTAACCTTATAAGATATCGACAAATTACTTTTACTAAATTGTTAGTTGCGACATGTCGTAACTTATAAATTTTGGTTGCAAGGGTGCGTAGACAATAAATGGGAGTTTTCGCCCCTCTTATATTTAGAATTATGCGTAAAGTGATATTACTCATGAACCATACATATTAAGGAACTAGTGTCTTTTGATTCGAGATGTTTAGTCTATGACCTTGAAATTAAGGTCAAGGTCAAAGGTTAATTGGACGTTCTAGATTTTGACCTTTGCTCGAAATTCATATTTCTACATCATAAAGCCATAGGAACTGACATTTTCAACTGAATTTTAATATTTTCAAATCAAAATAGATCCTTTTTGGTTGAAATACCTTCAATTGTTCTCTGAACAATTGGTTTTTAATTATTATTATTATTATTCTTTCCGCCAAACTTTAACGAAATTTCCCAAAAAAAGTACGCGACATGTTGAAATGATATTAGGTATTTAGTATCGGTTGACCAAAAGCTATCTTGTGGTGAGGGCACGACCCGTAACATTTCCTTTATAGGAGTTATCTCCCCTAACACCAAAAAACTTGTTATCATTCTAACTCCATAACCATAATAGGTAGAAAAAAAACAAAGGGTGGAATTTGTTCAGGAACAGACCCTGGTGCTTCGTTACATTTGAATCGAAAAGATTCAACGACTCATTGGTAGGGTTATGCCCCTTTAAAAATTAACAAATGTCGGTTGGCCACTAAAACTCAAAAACTGTAAGTTGTAGCTACCTAGGATTATCACCAATGATCATCAATTCACATGAACATGGAAATTGACCTAAGGTCAAAGGTCAAGGTCATGACCTAGATTTTGACCTTAGCTTGTTATCGGATTTACTAAATAACCGTAAAAGATGGCTGATAAAATGTAACGGAGAAAATATGTGTCTTGTCGAGATCTACATTTGTTATGGTGGGTTAAAAATCATTGGACCAACTGTTATGGAACTAGGGCACCAAAACTGTTTTTGGGGTCCGAAATGATAATTGTTTGCTTATAACTCAAAAGTGGTTAGAGATAGAAAGAAACTTTGAATTGCAAAAATTATCAGCATAATAAGATCTACAAAGTTAGGTCAAGTTCAGAGGTCAAGTCCCTAGCAACGACATAAAACACCATAGCAACCATATATTTTTGAACTTAGAAGGCTATGAATAATATAAATATGACATTTTTATTACTGGAAATGACATTTTTGTCCCTAGCAACGACATACAAGTCCTTAGCAATCACTTATTTTTTTAACTTTAAATACTATGAATAGTACATATGACATTTTTAATAACTTATTTTAATATATTTATCCTTAGGAATGATTTTTGCCCTAAGCAACCATATATTTCTTAACTAAGAAGGCAATTAATAAAAGAAAAAAGGAAAGACCATTCAATTGTTCATGAACAATTGACTTTTTAATTTTGTTTTGAATATGTTCGATGTTTGTTTTGTATTTGCTATGATGGAGTCGGTTTGTTGGTTTGTTTATTTTGGTGTTGTTTTATATTCAAAGTTGATATTTTACTAACGATTTGCGTTTCGTTTGGCCTAGTATTGCTTACAGAATGAGAAAAACACGTTTCATAACACATGCATTTTTATTTCATGTAGGAAAAATATAACATTTATAACAAAGAATACAATATAAATCAATCTTCATTGGCTAAAATAAAACTGCACCATTTTATCAATAAGAATTCAAGTAGACATATAGATCTTTTCTTCATTTTTCATGACTTATGGTAATTTACGTTCTTTTCTGTCTATATAACTGCAGTATACAAATAAAACGTAGAAGAATGGCAAATACAATTTGAATATAGTGTTGACATATTTTTTTCTCAAGACTGCAACCTCGAACAAAGAAAAGAAAAATGCACCTGTTCTAAAATTTCATATTTTAGTTGCATTAGAAGTTGAGCCTTTGATCGCACTGGTCATGCTGTCGCTTCTAAATTTTATCCTGCTTATTTTTTCGTTTAACCCCATTTCCTCATTTTCACGCGAATTATACCCACATATAATCAATCAACCATATTAATTCAGATTAGTTTCTTCAGACAAGCCTGTCCATCAAACAAGTAGACATAATCATTTGAGAGATTAAAATGCGTGCACAGATTACCTATTACCTGAACGGCTATCTGACCGCCTGTATTGTAACTCTCTTAAAGGTGTAACGATTTGTAACAAATCATTTCTCTTAAAGGTGTAACGATTTGTAACAAATCATTTCTATCAATTATTTGTCAACCATAAAGTCTATTTTTACAAATTTAACAATATAGTTGAATAAAAATCTGGTATTGAATATAAAATACTTTAATCTATTAAATAAAATTTCTCTTCCACCAATATAAAAGCACCTAGACACAATATGAACATTTGAAGAAATAACAATATGTAAAAATATTATGATGAACAAGAAAATATAAAAAAAATACAATAGGGACACTTTGGCGGGATATAGAACATACTTAAGCTTTATGTATTTTTGGTGACCTTTAGATAGAAAATCAAAGTAAATAAAAAAGAGGGGTATGTATGATAAAAGTAATGGTCCCCCTCATACGAAAACAAATCCTCGTTCATTCTATAAAAATACGTTATTAATAAATGATTCCGAAATACAGTTTGGCAAGAGTTTGTTATAACACCATACAAATGATAAATATGATAAATATATGACAAAATTAAAATATGAAACAAAAATAGTCATTTTGATATTCATTATAAAATATTTGGTCTCATTAAGTATGAACAATAACTGAACTGAAATTTTAAATTAAAACGTCTTTATATGAAAATCAATCATCAATATATATCTCAAAGCATTTTCTTGTACCCTTAATTAAATAGTATTGAGAAGAATAAAAATGAGACAATTTTGGCAATAGGTACATAAACGGCGGAAATCATACATGAAAACATACAATTCGGACAGGTCTCTTAAAGACTTTTTATTAACACCTGAAGGAAAGATATAATTACTTAAACTGTGGATTCATTTATTTTCGTGGGTATCAATTTTCGTTGATGTCGTGTTGTAATCAATCTCTGCATACAAAGCCTATATAAAATTGAATTTATATGAACATTTAAATTCGTGGTTCACATGAAGCCACGAAACCAATTAAAATTGGTAGCCAACGAATAATAATGAATCCACAGTAGATCGACTTTCATTTTTTTATGATTATCTCGATTTTAAGTGTCATAATATTATATATCGCGTTTATTTACCATATTTTAAATATTAATTGTGTGATTAACATTTTTCAAGTATAATTGTCAGTGACTATTTAATCGTTTTTCTTTATAATGAATAGAATGTATAACTTTCTTTTACCTAAAGGGACCAATACAATGTACATTTGTATAGGACTTTATACTCAACTCACCCTTACTTTTTCTTTTCAACACTAGCCCTAATCATGAAAACTAATCCTGACAAAACAAACTTTAACCTAAGCTCATCTGCAAAGTGAGCACTAACTATAAAGCATGTGATCCCGTACAGTAAAAGAAGTTATTTTTTTGTAACTTATAACTTGATTTATTTGACTTGACTGGGCGGGGTTTAACCGGTTCGCTTGTCTCAATATATAGGTGTATTGGGGGGAAACTCATCAATGAAGTGTTGAGTCATTCTTTTCTAAAATTCGTTTGATGACACTGAATGTTGATTGGAAATCAATGATAATTATAACGGCTTATCACACACATCTTCAAATATATTGTCCTTATGCAAATTAAAATATCAGCTCCGCCCGATCAGTTGAAATAACATTGGTAATAGACTGATGACAATCCAAATACAACAACATCGATGACAGAATACACAATAGAAAACAATGTTAAATGAAATTTCAAATATTACATCTGGTATGATATAAACATGAATATGTGTTGTTTTATATATTAAACTTCTAAATAACTCCATGACACAACGTTGTATAATAGTATATTTTTAAAGCACTTTGGTACGAGATTAATGTAAATCATTCCGCCAGCAGAATGTATTCTCAAATCGTCTATTCAACATATATCTTTCAAAGAAACTGTATTCAATCGGTCAAATGTCTATGACACAATGCTGAAAATATAACACAAACATATGAACGATAGTTATACTTCAGCTGGGATACTTCCTATAAACAATTTGCACCGTTAATCGTGTGTAATGTCAATTTCGTTTCGCAACAACTCTCTTCACAATCAATGACAAATTTAGCATGTTTGGGAATAAAACTTGTGCATGTTTTCTGTTCTCAATTAAAGGCTATTTATGTAACAAATTATAACGGCAGCATAGCAATAGAAATACAAATGTAAGCAATATACCAATTTTCCCAATTTGAAAAATGTTGTGAATAACTAACACAAAGGCTTTGCTGATCTACACGTATCTCTCAAAGATACAATACAAATTGTGTGATGTGCAAAAAGACATTCACTGATCAGGTATTAACTTCGGAGAAGCACATATACATGTGGCAGTGTGAAATTTGTAGGTTTCGATACCCCATCCTTTACCAAAAAGATGCATGATTTTTTATTAGTAGTTAGTGGCTTTGAACTAGCTGTCAGATAACTGCGAGTACTCTCAGATCTGTTCATTGTGTCTTTTTGTGTCGGAATGTATAAGTACCGGGCCACACCACTTGTATTTTTGTCCATCTGATGAGTTAAGCCTTTTTCAACTGATTTTTATAGTTCGTTCTTATGTTGTACTGTTATACCACTGTCCCAGGTTAGGGGGAGGGTTGGGAT
>CM034362.1:18774685-18961856 GCA_019925275.1 Mytilus edulis
TTTTAAATGTAAAAAAAAAAAATCCTCTACCTACCTACCCACCTTCTGATAGTGTGGGTCGGCAATGCCAAACAAACAACTTTTTAAGGGTGGCCTTACTTAACATATTGTGTTTAGTACCACAGCTGGTAAAGTTATTATTTACCAGACAGACTGTGTTTAGTACCACTACTGGTAATGGTATCATCTACCTGGTAGACTGAGTTTAGTACCACTGCTGGTAAGAGTATCATCTACCTAACAGAGTGTTTAGTACCACTGCTGATAATGGGTAATATCTACATAACAGACAGTGTTTAGTACCACTTCTGGTAATGTTATCATCTACCTAGCCAACAGTGTTTCGAACAATTGCTGTTAAGGGTATTCAAGTGTACAAATTACTCAGTAGACAGTGTTTTATACCACTACTGGCAAGTGTTTAATACTAAGTGTATAATCCATTCAGTAGATCTGCTGGTAAGTGTACCAACTAATAGACAGTGTTAAACACCATTGCTGGTAAGTATACAATCTACCAAGTGAAGTATAAGCTGGTAAGTTCCACTGCTGGTAAGGGTATCCAGTGGCGGATCCAGAAATTTTCATAAGTGGGGTCCCACTGACTGACCTAAGAGGGGGCCGCTCGAGTCACGCTTCAGTGATTCCCTATATAAGCAACCAATTTTTTTCACAAAAGGGGGGGGGGGGGGGCAGGGCCCCCTGGGCCCCCACCCCCAAAATCCGCCTATGGTATCATTTACTCAGTTGGTGATGTCAAGTACGACTCCTTGTAAGGATATCCAAATTTAGGAGTGTTTTGAACCACTGCTGGTAAGGGTATCCAAGTATATCATATACTCAGTAGTCAGAGTACTTAACCTGGTCCACCTGGAAGAGTGGTACTAATACAAGCAGTGGCAATTAAAAAACCTTAGTGAGCGCGCTCACATACCCAACGTCCCCACATTGTCATTGGAGAAATAAAACATGCGTAAGAAAAAAAATTGTATAAGAAAACAAAATTGAATCATAATTTCCTGTCGATATGCACATCTACATAGTATGTCCTTATTAATTACAAAGTTTTATGAAATTATGTGTGGTTTCAGAGGAGTTGCAATGACAAACTGTTGCAGTAGTATATTGGGGCAAATAAGTTCAAAGGGTCGCAACTCCTAGAAAAAAAATTGAATCGTAATTTCCTGTCGATATGCACATCTATACAGTATGTCCTTATTATCTAAAAAGGTTTCATGAAATTCTGTTGTGTGGTATCAGAGGAGTTGTGATGACAAACTGTTGCAGTATTACATTGAAGCAAATAATTTCAAAGGGGCGTAACTCCTAGAAAAAAAATTGAATCGTAATTTCCTGTCGATATGCACAACTACATAGTATGTCCTTATTATTTAACAAGGTTTCATGAAATTCTGGTGTGTGGTTTCAGAGGAGTTGCGATGACAAGAACAGGACTGACGATCGGGTCAAAAACATCATACCCGTCGCAAGATTGTTGCGTGGGTTATAAAAATACGATTAACGTATGTCATTGTATTGTTTATACTATTTTGATACTTTCTAATAACTTTGTTATCATTGTCACGACAACAGATTGGTGTATTTGTTTTTTGACAGTTTGTTTGGTTTTAATGACAGCAAGTGCCATATTGCCCATTCTAATTTTGCATCAATTATTATTTTTTACATCAAAAACTATTTTATCCATTTACTTTTACCTTATAACCATTGCTTGTTTTCCCTTAAACTGAGATATTCATATAATTTGGCTTACAAATTATGGAATAATAAAATTATCCCCTTTTAGTATAACTAATCACCCAAGATAAGGTATGATTGCCAATGACACAACTCTTCACAAGAGACCAAAATGACACAGAAATCAACAATTATAGGTCACCCTAAGGCCTTCAACAATGAGCAAAGCCCATACTGCATAGTCAGTTATAAAAGGCCCCGAAATTACAAATGTAAAACAATTCAAAAAAGAAAACTAACGGCCTAATTAATGTACAAAAAAAAAATAAACGAAAAAACAAATGTGTAACACAGCAACAAACGACAACCAATGCATTACAGGCTCCTGACTTGGAGCAGGCACATACATACGGAACGTGGTGGGGTAAAACATGTTAGCCGGATCCCAACCCTCCCCTAACCTGGGACAGTGGTGTAACAGTTCAACATAAAAAGAACTATAAAAATACACCAGGTGCTCCGCAGGGCGCAGCTTTATACGACCGCAGAGGTCGAACCCTGAACAGTTGGGGCAAGTATGGACAAAACATTCAAGCGTGATACAGCTCTGAATTTGGATTGTGATCAAATTTTTGACATTACATGGTTTTTTTTTACACAAAACAAATGTCAAGATTTTACAAATCAATTAAAGATTTCTTCTTCAAACTTTTTAAATCTAAAATTAAATAGTTGACACAGCATAGGTTTCTGACACAGAATGAATGTGGTCTAATGAACTTAAAAGTTTTTTTTGCCTTTGAGCAATTCACTATGCTGTTGAATATTAATCCTCTCAAAAAAATGTTTGAAGAAATTTTCTTTTTATTTATGAAATCTGAAATGAGAAAAATTTAAACCCCCCCCCTTTTTTTTCACATCCCCGTTTCCCTTTTTCCAAAACTGATATCAATTCAAATTTCTAATGGAGTTTGCAACAATAACTACTCTTTTAAATACATCATAAAATATCAAAATGTAAAATAAAGTGCTTGTTATCACTGAATGGTAAAGATTGGTTGGTAGTAAAAGTGAATATACATTGTTTATTGTATAAAACAATAAAAAAAACTTCATCAGCAACATTTTATATTGGCAAATTTCCAATGAAGTTATTTACATAAAGTTATTGGCAAATAAAAATAGAAAATGACATCATAGTCATGTCTGGCAAATGTCCAACATACATTATCTAAAAACATTTTAGATAAGATAAGGAAAAAAAGCTTCATCAGCAACATTTTATATTGGCAAATTTCCAATGAAGTTATTTACATAAAGTTATTGGCAAATAAAAATAGAAAATGACATCATAGTCATGTCTGGCAAATTTCCAACATATATTATCAACTACTATTCTATACAAAGAAAGATAACTCCAATTGAAAATTAATTGCTATTGCACAATATTGTGCAATTAGATATTTCTTGCTATTGTGCAATACTGTGCAATTGAAAATTTCTTGCTATTGCACAATACTTGATATGGAATCCTGATTTGGACCAACTTGAAAACTGGGCCCATAATCAAAAATCAAAGTACATATTTAGATAAAGCATATCAAATAAGCCCAAGAATTTATTTTTTTTAAAATCAAACTTAGTTTAATTTTGGACCCTTTGGACCTTAATATAGACCAATTTGAAAACTGGACCAAAAATTAAGAATCTACATACACAGTTAGATTTGGCATATCAAAGAACCCATTTATTCAATTTTTGATGAAATCAAACAAAGTTTAATTTTGGACCCCCATTTGGACCAACTTGAAAACTAGGCCAATAATTAAAAATCTAAGTACATTTTTAAATTCAGCATATCAAAGAACCCCAAGGATTCAATTTTTGTTAAAATCAAACTAAGTTTAATTTTGGACCCTTTGGACCTTAATGTAGACCAATTTGAAAACGGGACCAAAAATTAAGAATCTACATACATAGTTAGATTCGGCATATCAAAGAACCCCAATTATTCAATTTTTGATGAAATCACACAAAGTTCAATTTTGGAACCTTTGGGCCCCTTATTCCTAAACTGTTAGGACCAAAACTCCCAAAATCAAACCCAACCTTCCTTTTATGGTCATAAACCTTGTGTTTAAATTTCATAGATTTCTATTCACTTTTACTAAAGTTATGGTGCAAAAACCAAAAATAATGCTTATTTGGGCCCCTTTTTGGCCCTTAATTCATAAACTGTTGTGACCTTAACTCCAAAAATCAATCCCAACCTTTCTTTTGTCGTCATAAACCTTGTGTCAAAATTTCATAGATTTCTATTAACTTAAACTAAAGTTATAGTGCGAAAACCAAGAAAATGCTTATTTGGGCCCTTTTTGGCCCCTAATTCCTAAAATGTTGGGACCAAAACTCCCAAAATCAATCCCAACCTTCCTTTTGTGGTCATAAACCTTGTGTTAAAATTTCATAGATTTCTATTCACTTTTACTAAAGTTAGAGTGCGAAAACTAAAAGTATTCGGACGACGCCGCAAAACAAAGAGTGGACGTGGCCGGGTACTTGTAAATCCCAACAAAAAAGACACAAAGTACAGATCTTAGTGTACTCACAGTTGATAATATGTGTATCTCTCTATTTATTTAGCTAAAAAAAAACAACAAAAAAGACTCAACATAATTTAATTTATTTAAACTTTTTTGTAGATCTTCTTTCCTCATCAATTAAGAATTATCAGGACTGTAGCTGATGAGTTGACGCAAATGCAAATAATCTATCACTTTTAAACAAAACAAACTTTTTTCCAAAAATAAAAGGTCAAATGTCTTCAACAAGAGTGTACACGCTGAAATGTCTCGCCTCCTTTACTGACCATTGATTTCTTGAAAGTCTTACAGATAAAGGTTTAACTATAAGTATTACACAAATTAAACATTAAAGATCTGACATTGAGGTCAAGGTCAGATAACAGACAGACAGACATATACACCTTATATTGTTTTATACAACAAATATAGTTGACTTTTGGCTTATGGTACTTGAAAAACAGACCAAAACAAAAACTTAACATTGACCAATAAACCATGCATGAAAATAAGGTCAAGGTCAGATTATACCTGCGAAACAGACATGCACACCTTACAATTATTCAATATACAAAATATAGCTGACATATTGCTCATATTGTTATAAGTATTTGAAAAACAGACCAAAACATAACAAGAGTGCACACGCTGAAATGTCTTGCCTCCTTTACTGACCATTGATTAAATGAAAGTCTAAAAGATAAAATTTAACTAAAAGTATGACACAAACTTAATATTTTAAAAGATCTATGAAATTGAGGTCAAGGTCAGATAAATCTTATCAGACAGACATTTAAACCTTACAATTTTTGGCAATTGAAAAACAAACCAAAACACAAAAACTTAGTTAACATTGCTTATGTTGCTATAATTATTTGAAAAACAGACCAAAACGTAACAAGAGGGCACACGCTGAAATGTCGCACCTCCTTTACTGGCTACTGATTTTATGTTGTTATTCCTAAATATAAAGCTTTACTTCAAGTATCACATAAACTTTACATGATCCAAGAAAATTTGGTCAAGATCAGATAAACCAAACCAGAAATACATGTACAAATCACAATCGTTTCAGGCACAAAATATAGTTGACCTATTGCTTATAGTTTCGAAGAAACATATCAACAAGGAAAACTGAACAGTGACCAATGAACAATGAAAAGAAGATCAAGGTCAGATAAACTATACAAGACATGTACACCTTACAATAGATATATGCATTAAATATAGTTGACCTATTGCTTTTGATATCTAAGAAAGAACCTTACCATTTACTAATTAACCATGAAAATGAGGTCGAGGTCAGATCATACCTGCCAGACAGACATATACAACTTACAATCATTCCATACACCAAATATACAATGTAGTTGGCCTATTGCCTATAGAATCCAAGAAAGAAACTTAACCATGAAAACTTAATATTGAACAATCAACCATGAATATGAGGTCAAGGTCAGGTGATACCTACAAAACAGACATATACAACGTACAATCATTCGATACATCAAATATAGTTGACCTATTAATTATAGTTCAAGAGAAATAGACCAAAACACAAAACTTAACAATGAGCAATGAACCATGAAAATGAGGTCAAGGTCAAATACACTTGCAAGACTGACATTTTCATCGTAATTTACTTCCATACACCAAATATTGTTGACCTATTGCATATAATATTAGAAGAAAAAAAACCACAAAAAATCAAATTACTCCACTGAACCATGAAAATGAGGTGAAGGTCAGATGACACTTGCCAGTTGGACATGTACACCTTACAATCATTTCATACACCAATTATAGTATAATTTTTGATTATTGTATCTGATATATGGACTTGACCATGAAAACTTAACCTTGATCACTGAACAATGAAATAAGATTGAGGTCAAATGAAAACTGTCTGACAGACACGAGGACCTTACAAGGTACATGTATTCACATACTAAATAAAGTCATCCTATGTATTTAAAATGAATAACAAAAGGTTTATCCAAGACATGAAATATTTAGTTTTTTCATATTGAAAATAAAGGCAATTTTTAGAATTTTTCATCAATTTAATCAGAATGTAATACTGTAAAAAAATCAGGATTAAAAGATGTTTTGAAAAGTAATTGATTAAATTAAATCACTTGTAATTTTTGGTTGATTAATGATTACAATGATAACTTAAAAAATTGAAATCAATTAAAGCTGACTATTTTAAATGATTACAATGATAACTTAAAAAATTGAAATCAATTATACAATGTAGCTGACTAATGATTACAATGATAACTTAAAAAATTGAAATCAATTATAGCTGACTAATGATTACAATGATAACTTAAAAAATTGAAATCAATAATAGCTGACTAATGATTACAATGATAACTTAAAAAATTGAAATCAATAATAGCTGACTAATGATTACAATGATAACTTAAAAAATTGAAATCAATTATAGCTGACTAATGATTACAATGATAACTTAAAAAATTGAAATCAATAATAGCTGACTAATGATTACAATTACAATTACCCCAAACCTGATCTTAGATGAGACTAGTTAACCATGAAAGGAGGTTATAGACAGACTGAATCTCAAATAGAATTTTGCAAAGCTTGTTTTCGCCTTAACACCCTTGAATGAAATAAAAGACATCTACTACTTTTGTTTAATATTGAAGAAATCACAAACCAATGATTTCCTGAATTCAAAATAGTGGCTAAGCTTTGTGAAAGGCTGGTAAAGAGTTAAATTTAGCGTCTCGAATATATGAATTTGGCCAATCAAAATCGTAATAACAAATAAATTGCATTAGAATTAGAAATTTTTATTTCAAGACATAAAGAATGTCCCCTGGAGTATCCTGGTTTTGTACCTGGTTTATTCTAAGTGTAAGCATTTGTAATTAAAAGTATGTGTACCTGTAAGTATTCCATCACTTCTTTGTTCGACCTGTATACTCCTGTTGCTGCTGCCAGATCGTATGGAGTCTTACCCTGAAATACAAATCTTTATATTGCCTTTATCTGATTATTACAAAGAAGACTTTTGTTACACATATCATACAATAAACAAGACCAGTAGCAGCTGAGTGGTGTGTTATTTTGTTTGTACAGGTGCTAACCATATTATTTCCAATTATAAAATATAACTCATGAACAACATTCTGATTATTTTTATAACTTTTTCTGTAGCCTTTAAGAAGGCTTTTAACTTTTTTTAAAAGCATATGAAATAACCTCAATCTGTCAGCAATTAGTTTTGAACTAACTAATTTTTTTAAAAAGTTAAAAGCATATGAAATAACCTCAATCTGTCAGTAATTAGTTTTGGACTAACTAATTTTTTTAAAAAGTTAAAAGCATATGAAATAACCTCAATCTGTCAGTAATTAGTTTTGGACTAATTACTGACAGATTGAGATTATTTCATATGCTTTTATTTTTTTCTACATGTTTTTTTTTAAATCTGTTAATGCATCCTTATGTCTAGATGAGGGTTGTAGGATTTGTTTTTGTTTTGAACTATTTATTTTTAATTTTTTGGACAAATTATTCCCAAGTTTTTTTTTTTATATTTTAGCACCCCACTTTTCTTTATTCTTCATATTTTTGCACCCCATTATTTTCTATTCATCATCTTTTTTGCCCAATTCTCTCTATTCCTGAAGTTTTTTTCTATCATTCATGATTTTCTATTCTGTATATACCCTATCCATATCCTCCTATAACTGTATATTGTTATTTTACAGATTTCATAGTTTTTAGTGTTAACACTGACATTGCATAAATAAGGAAATACATAATTACCGTAAGTACACGCTTATAAGTTGGAAGTTTGGGAGTAAAATTCAGAATCCAGAGAGGGGTACCGACTTATAAGCGAGATCCCGAGACCAGAGGAAAAATCCAAGCTCAAGAAAGGTGGTCAGATGTAAATTTCCTGACCAAAACTACATTTGTGATAGCCAAAACTACATAAATCTCTAAATAAATAGCTTTTGTGGAAAAGAAATGACTACAATACTGTCTTTGTGTTTTATTTGCTCTCTGTTAACATTTGTGTTGAATTTCCCAGTTTCCGTTTTATGTATTGACTTTTCATAGTCACATGGTTTTTGTATCATCCCAAAGGAAGAGCCAAGAACCAGAAATAAGAAGATATTACCAATGTTATTTCAACTGATCGGGCGGAGCTTACGTTTTAATTTGCATAAGGACAGTCTACTTGAAGATGTGTGTGATTAGGATGATTGCCGTTATAATTATTACTGATTTCTAATCACCTATCAGTGTCATCAAAGAAATTTACAAAAGAATTACTGGACACTTCATAGATGAGTTTATCCAAAAACACCTATCTATAGATGGACTGGTTTATTATGAGCGAACCGGTTAAACTCTGCCCAGTCAAGTGAAATAAATCGAGTAATAATAATGTACTTAATATATAAAAAGAATGTATCTAAGGGGTCATCCATAATTGTCAACCATTTTTCAAAGTGTACAAAACGTACACTTTATCAGACACCCTCCCTCAAAAAGTGTACATCAACCATTTTCAGATTTCAAGAGAAGAATCAGTCATTCTTAATAAAAAGAAGATCCTGTCTATTATATTTTAGTTTAATATAGAACTTTGCATTGAATAAAAACTAAAACATATCTGACTGTTTTATTTGAAGACATCTATCTGTGATGTTTGTGTTTTGTCAGAATAAAGAGTACAAAGATTAGTGTTTCCCCTATCACACAGTGGAAATGGTAACTCCAATAAAATAGGGCACCTAGAGCATGCAAAAGATTAACAAAAGGGCACATAAATTATGCTAAGAATCAAACAAAGGGAAATGCATGGTTTCATTGCATTGGTAAAGTATCATGAGTATGGACTGACAGTTGTTGATGGAATCAGAGCTCAAGACAGCAATCAATAAAAGTGTAATGTTTTAAAACATTTTGAGTTTTTAAATTTCCCGCCTGTATTTCTATTTAAATGGTCCCTGTAAATATGCCATTCATGGCACTATTATCGTTTATGTATATATACTGTAACGTGTACATATATTGGATATTTTCTAAGTTAAGGTTAAACTTCATATGGAGGTCCTCCTAATTGAAGGAGGCTTTTACTAAGAAAACTAAGTTTATTTCCGGTTTACTGGTTTACTATTTTGGAATGCATTACAAGGAAATTAATCGAAGGACCAGTTTAAAATCTTTTCACAAAATGGGGTCTTGTCAAAATCAAAACATTCAAAGAATTTAGTGTTTCAATCAATTTTGTTTATTAAACAGAGTAAAACGATATCGATCAATAATAAAGCAGGTGAAATTGAAAATCGGGGGTACTGAGAAATGCTTGCAAACTTTTTGTTAAAATAATTTTACTAGTTCACATTTTTGAAAGATTTCGTTTTCATATGATTTGATCTTTTAATCGTTCAATCCCGATTGAGTAGAATTATGATATCGAAATCAATATCATCAAAGTGAAAATAATAAAGAAGAAATAAGAAGAGAAACACACCCAAGCCAATTCTCGATTTTATAAATCGACTTTCCCTACGGAAACGATATAAATTCCGGAAATAAAAAAAAAGCGTACGGTAAAAATGTTGATTTTTTAACCCCCTCCCCCCAAGTGTACGTTTTGTACACTTTGGAAAATGGTTGACAATTATGGATGACCCCTAACAACTAATTGTGTTATTATTGTTTTATTAAAAATTACAACATTTATTGACAAGCCAATATAATCCAAGAATAACCCCTAATTAAGTGACAACGAGTTCACTATAGGTGTGAACCAGATGCTGCAGCAGGGCACAGCTTTATACGACCGCAGAGGTTGAACCCTGAACGGTTGGGGAAAGTATGGACACAACATTCAAGCTAGATTCAGCTCTAAATTTGGACTGTGATTAAATAGTTGACACAGCATAGGTTTCTGACACAGAATGAATGTGGTCTAATGAACTTAAAATTTTTGTTTTGCCTTTGAGCAATTCACTATGCTGTTGAATATTAATCCTCTCAAAAAAATTGAAGCAATTTTCTTTTTATTGATGAAATCTGAAATGAGAAAAATTTACCCCCCCCCCCCAATTTTTTTTTCACATCCCCCTTTCCCTTATTCCAAAACTGATCTCAATTTGAATTTCTAATGGCACCTAGCAATAACTACTCATTTAAATACATCATAAAATATTAAAATGTAAAAAAAGTTCTTGTTATCACTGAATGGTAAAGATTGTTTTAATTTATCAGTTGGTAGTAAAAGTGAATATACATCATTTTTTTGTACATTGTATATTGTATAAAACAATGATTTAAGTTGATTCAACTACTATTCTGGACAAAGAAAGATAACTCAAATTGAAAACTGTTTGCTATTGCACAATATTGTGCAATTAGATATTTCTTGCTATTGCGCAATACTGTGCAATTGAAAATACTTGCCATTGCGCAATACTATGCAATTGAAGATTTCTTGCTATTGCGCAATACTGTGCAATTGAAATTTCTTGCTATTGCACAATACTGTGCAATTGAAGATTTCTTGCTATTGCTGAATACTGAATACCAAGAAAATGCTTATTTGGGCCCCTTTTTGGCCCCTAATTCCTAAACTGTTCGGACCTCAACTCTCAAAATCAATCCCAACCTTCCTTTTGTGGTCATAAACCTTGTGTTTAAATTTCATTGATTTCTATTTACTTATACTAAAGTTATGGTGCGAAAACCAAGAATAATGCTTATTTGGGCCTTTTTTGGCCCCCAATTCCTAAACTGTTGGAGCCAAAACTCCCAAAATCAATCCCAACCTTCCTTTTGTGGTCATTAACCTTGTGTCAAAATTTCATAGATTTCTATTTACTTATACTAAAGTTATGGTGCGAAAACCAAGAAAATGCTTATTTGGGCCCCTTTTTGGCCCCTAATTCCTAAACTGTTCGAACCTCAACTCCCAAAATCAATCTCAACCTTCCTTTTGTGGCCATAAACCTTGTGTTTAAATTTCATTGATTTCTATTTACTTATACTAAAGTTATGGTGCGAAAACCAAGAATAATGCTTATTTGGGCCCTTTTTTGGCCCCTAATTCCTAAACTGTTGGAGCCAAAACTCCCAAAACCAATCCCAACCTTCCTTTTGTGGTCATAAGCCTTGTGTTAAAATTTTATAGATTTCTATTCACTTTTACTAAAGTTAAAGTGCGAAAACTAAAAGTATTCGGACACCGACAACGACGACGCCGACGTGATACCAATATACGACCAACATTTTTTTAATTTATGCGGTCGTATAAAAATATCAGTGGCAGGTTAATAGGCTAATTAGTTAGTGTCCCTTGATTTCTATAATCCATTAATTGGTGGTGTCTATCCTGTGTCTCAGTTTATTTATTACTATGACTGGTCTGTTATGAATGATTAACTGGATTAATTTATTTTTTCGTTTGACTTTTATTTTGTTAAGGTTTATGTTGGTTTATATTTGATTTTCTCAAACAATAGGTGTTTGGTCATACACTACAAAATCACTGATGCATTACGTAAATAGTATGAGGCAAAACAGTGAATAACAAGAATGTGTCCATAGTACACGGATGCCCCAATCCCACTATCATTTTCTATGTTCAGTGGACCATGAAATTGGGGTCAAAACTTTAATTTGGAATTAAAATAAGAAAGATCATATCATAGGGAACATGTGTACTATTAGTTTCAAGTTGGTGTAACTTTAACTTCATCAAAAACTACCTTGACCAAAAACTTTAACCTGAACTTTGCACTATCATTTTCTATGTTCAGTGGACCATGAAATTGGGGTCAAAACTATAATTTGGCATTTAAATTAGAAAGATCATATCATGGGGAACATGTGTATTAAGTTTCAAGTTGATTGGACTTCAGCTTCATCAAAAACTACCTCGACCAAAAACTTTAACCGGACGGACGAAACGAACGGAGGCACAGACCAGAAAACATAATGCCCCTCTACTATCGTAGGTGGGGCATAAAAACAAGAAACAAGAAATGAATACATCTTTATTATTATCAACAGAATAAATTATCAGGATGAACATCAATTCTACATGTACTTATTTAAAGAATCAAACATTCATTCAATACATGAATCTCAATTTAATTTCTTGATTTTGCCAATGATCAGTTACTTTCTGCTGCCAAAAAAAGTCCCAATTTAAACCGACTTATAAGCGGATCGACTTATACTCAAGTATCTACGGTATGGCACAGATGAGTTTTTTCTGCAACTATTCCAACTATATAGATTAAAAACAAGAATTTAAAGAAATTTGCAGTCTTAAGGGGGTACAGAACACCTAAGAAAATATAACTCTCACTCATGGTCTGATTCATTGCTACGTTTTAAAATCATGTGCAATATGCAAGCTTTTAAAAGATCATGATTAGAATGTTTACATTATTGCTAAGAGCAGCTGTACATCTATTGTTATTCATTTAATCTACTTTTAATCCATTTAAAGTTACTCATTTTCCATGAATGAATCTTTAAAGAGACATAATAGGGAGATTTCAGAGTGAAATACATTTTCCAACAGAAAACCTGGACGTTAGAAAAAAGAAGGAAACAGAAAGGTCAAAGGACCATGACAACTGTTTTCGTTTTTTACTTGCCAATGACTAGGTCTTACATAAAATGAAATAAAGTACAAAAAGACAAAACTCTAAGGATGCTACCATTTGATTTTATGGGGGGAGAGGAGGGCTAGAAAATGTTGTCCTGCATTTTTCTAGCTGTAATCATTGGGGAAGGGAGGATTGGAAAGGGATATTTTTTTAAGCTCAGAAATTTCGGGATCCAAGAATTGTTTTTTCGAATTTCAGGATGTCGGGATTTAAATTTATTTAAACTCAGGATTTCGTGTTTTAAGCCCTAGATTTCGGGATCAGGACCCCTCCTACCCTCCCTTATCATGCTTATCTGACATCATTTTCCTGCATTTTTATTTTTCATTCTTTAGGGACCTTCAATTTTCATTAGTTTGTCCTGATATTGTTTACATAAATTGTAATCTGCTTGTTGTGCCAAATTACTGTTCCTGCCTTTGTTCGCTCAAACGCCTGTCTTGCCTTTTTTTCAAATTTCATACAAGCCCCCCCCCCCCCCCCCCCTCCCCCTCCGTAAATGGTAGTTCCCTCTGACAATACGATTTTAACAAAATAAATAAATAAACCATGGACAATTATACAATGCTTCTGTTCGAAAATCTTCGTATCAAATTGATCATTGTTGATTAAAACAAAAATGAATTGACTCCACAATACTTATTCTTTAATAACTATACCTGTAGTATTTAATGAAATACACTATGGGCTTAGTAATACACGTAGTAATGCTAAATAGGTGATGAATAATTTTTAATATTAAAATTTCTGGCATATTTTTAAAAAGTGCAATTGAATATTTTATTACATGATTCATATATATTATTCATGTAAAAAGTTAGAAGATACCGAAGGGGGATAATCAAACACCAGTGCATTAATTACATGTCACGGAACAATGACAAAAAGAAGAGAAACAAACATCCGATTCAGTCCACAAAACACTACACATTTTTATGCACTCTCACTTTCATCTAAATAAATACTACATCTTTCTAGTATCTTTTTTCAACATTTATCCTGACAGGTGTAGAAAATAAACGGGTGTCTTCTATTCCGTCCGCAATTTTAGGGAAAGTGAAGTCTATATTTAGAATCATGGTTAAAACTGAAACTACACATACATGATATAAGCAATAGAACATATTATTTTTGCTTTATCAAAATTTAAATTTCGAAGGGATAGCAAAATTTGTTATTTTTCTTTTGTTGTGCTTTTGTCATGTTTGTGTATCTTTCCGAAATTTTTAAATCAAATGCAATTTTGAAATAAATATAAAAAAGAAAGTGTGGTGTTTTTGCAATTGACAAGTGAAAATGTTTCTTCTCAAGTTTCAATTCAAGATTATTACTGAATACAATAATCATTCTCTTTATTAATAAGAGGCCCAAAAAATTATGTGAAACTTGTTACTGCCGTGCTTTTTTTAAATTTTATTTACAAAAAACAGTTGTATTTAATTTTCATAACCTCTGCTGAAATGCTAAAAAAGTTCTATGTTTAACGAACTAGATTTCACAGTATAAGGATTTTGCACAGTCAGCTCTATTTCATCTCTCATGAACCGTGGTTCTTTGCACGAATAGTTTTGTTCTTAAATTTTGAATTGTATATTTTTGAATCTGTGGACCAATAAAGTGAAAATCTTGATCATGTAAAGCAACTGCCAACTTTAAAGCTTTTCCTTATATATGTATCATATGTATTTTTGGCGTGTCATGCTTTTAATTTCAACAGCTTGTATCTCAAATCAAAAATCAGTTACATCCTTTGGAGGGAGGGGGGGTATTGTTTTACCCCTGTCCGTCTGTCCTTCCGTCCATCCCATTATTGGTATACAGTTATTCGGCATAACTCCTCCTACTGTTTGATTCCTAGGAAGTTTTCACTTTGCTGTCTGTTGAGTAGTTAAGTATGTGCATTGCGCTTCAATAGAAACTATTCATTTTTCAAACATTTTTATGTGACTACCTGTCCATTATGTATTCCCTGTGCATGGAATGGGTTGAAATGTCATAAAATGTGTCTATATTGTTGTATGGTCGATTGAAGCTTGTGTAATATGTTTTTTTTAAATAAACATGAATTCATAACTACATAAAAGTCATGGCCCATACAAATGTTTCTTACCAAAAAATACAATTATCATCCTCAAGGTAAAAGTTCAGGGTCACATGAAGGTCAAAATTTAAAGAAGGCACACCACTTTATGATGATACATCCACATGCCAAAGATGTAAGGCCTAGGTCAAAAGGCGAAGAAGTTATGGCCTACATGGTTGTGTTTTTCACGAAAAAAACTCAACATTGACCTTGAGGTCACATTTGAAGGTCACAAAAAGGTCATTATGATGCAAGACACTCAACCCCGTGATGATACATCAGCATGCAAAATATATATGGCCTAGTTCAAAAGACGAAAAAAAAATATGGCCATTATGCACTTTTTGAATAGATTTTGCTCTTATTTACTGAATCAATTTGAGGGTGGGGCATATTTTAAACTTAAATACCAAAAAATCTAACGGTTAAATTTTAAAAAGATTTTGCAAGAACAACCGACTAGTATAGCACTCCAAATGCTTAGTTTTTCGAAAAAAAATTAAATGACACATTTTTTTCAAAAAAAAATTCTTCTTCAAATACTAGATGCACAGCATTCACTTTTTGGGGCTGATTCTGATAACCCTTTTAAAATTCGGACAAAATTGTAAATCCGGAATAAAAAACTTACAAGAAAAGGGTATAAATGACCTAATATTCACCTCAGCTATCATTATTAGCTATGCTATTGTCAATTTAGGATTTAATTAAAAAATGGCCATTACTAGTATGTAAAAGATGCAATGTTTGAGTTGCCAAATCTTTTAAACCTATGGTTCAAATCTTTTAAATTTTTTAGAAGATGTTCAGGTTGGCCTAGTTTATCAATGAAAAAAATTAAGAAAAACAAGTGAAACTGAGAGCTACTGCTCACTGATGATACCCCCGCCGCAAGTGGATAATATTAATAGTGTAAAAAAATGCAAGTGTTCGGTAAACAGGAAGTTGTCGAGTGATGAATCTGAAAACGCATCACACAGTATAGCTGACTTAGATAAACCCTGAAACCAAATTTCAGAAATCCTTGTATTGTAGTTCCTGAGAAAAATGTGACGAAAATTTTCAACTTGGCTATCATGTGTAAAATCATACAAGTGTTGGGTAAACAGGAAGTTGTCAAGTGATCAATCTGAAAACGCATCACACAGTATAGCTGACTTAGATAAACCCTGAAACCAAATTTCAGAAATCCTTGTATTGTAGTTCCTGAGAAAAATGTGACGAAAATTTTCAACTTGGCTATCATGTGTAAAATCATACAAGTGTTGGGTAAACAGGAAGTTGTCAAGTGATCAATCTGAAAACGCATCACACGGTATAGCTGACTTAGTTAAACCCTGAAACCAAATTTCAGAAATCCATGTATTGTAGTTCCTGAGAAAAATGTGACGAAAGTTTCATGGGACGGACTGACTGACGGACGGACTGATGGACGGACAGACAGAGGTAAAACAGTATACCCCCCCTTTTTTAAAGCGGGGGTATAACCCTTTTTTAAAGCGGGGGTATAATTAAACGACAGGATTTTTTTGGGGTATAGTGTTGGGTACCCCCTTAAGGAGGCTGGGGTGTCTTCCTCCATATTGGATTTTGAAAAAAAACAGACAATAAACAGTCGAGATCTTTAATAAAATTTGCAAATTTCGAAAGTTGTATGTAATTTATGTGTAAGACTTTTCATGTTTATATAGAAAATAAAGTGATTTATCATATTTACTGCTATATTTTACAAAAAACAGATTGATTAATTGTTTTTCAACTTTGCCATATAAGGAGAGATAACTCCGATAAAGTAACTGTTACAATCATATGTTTTTTTAACTATTAAATTATAAATATATGATGAACTTGTACGTCTGGCGTATTAAATTTTTAACCTGGTACCTTTTGTTGGCTATTATTCATTTGTTTCTCTGTCCTATATTTTCTCCAATTTATTTGTATTGTAGTCCTGTTTTGTAATGTTGTCAGTTAATTGTTATAATTAACATCGCCAATAAAGCCGGAGGTTTGGCATGCCCACCATTTTTATTTTAAAATGCCCTGTACCAAGTGAGGGAAATGGCCATTGTTATATTATAGTTCGTTTCCTGTGTGTGTTACATTTTAATGTTGTGTTTCTGTTGTATCGTAGCTCTCTTATATTCGATGCGTTTCCCTCAGTTTTAGTTTGTAACCCGGATTTATTTTTTTCTCTATCGATCTATGAATTTCTACTACTGTTTCCTTTATTTAATGTATTGCTTAAGACTATTTTGATACTACAGTTATAACAAGATGGAATTTGTTATCGTTTATTAGCCTGCCTGAGCCGGTGTAATTCATACAATCAAATACACAAGTATATATACAAAATATAACGGTGTCAAGGTTTCTATTAATTTGACCATTATAGTCTTAAATCAAAAGATACAGGGATGAATATCTATTAAGTTGTCTCTAAATGACATGTTTTGACATGTTTTGACCAACCTGGAGATTGATGGTCAAAGAATGCACGTATTTCTCGTGTTTTAACTAATTGCTACATGTCACCATCTGGTCTGAATGTAAACATGTATATATATATATATATATATAACCTATAGAGGTCAATTGAACAACCTTTTACAAGGTCATGTTTTTCTTAATAGATATTCCCCTGAATTCTATTCAATTTAATAAACATTTTTGAGAATATATAATCCTAAATATAAATATAAATATATATAATATATATTTATATATATATTTTAAGCCATCATATTGTCACATTCCTCCCTTTCTTAAGAAATATAATTTTATATTTTAGTTAAAATCGGTGACAATATGAATGCTCGCAATTTCCCTAAAAACAACAAAAAGTATTCATAAACAAAATCATTTCAAAAGTTCAACAACATCTAAATGTTCAGCAATGTATAGTTCGTACAATTCTTGTGTGAATAACTAAGTTCGTAACATCAAATATCGGAACTTCTTATTTCCAGAAAAAGGCGCAACCATTAACTGCGGACCGTCTTCATAACCCCGACTCCAGTGAACTGCTCCTCTGATCGTCGTTGTCAACTCCAACAATCCCTTTGTTTATCTGCAACGCCAATTCCCATCATTTAGAAGTACTGCAATTACTCCGACCTGCATGTGATCCACCATCCATCGTCGAAAATCCAACTTGCATGTGATCCACCATTCATCGTCGAAGATCCAACTTGCATGTGATCCACCATCCATCGGCGAAAATCCAACCTGCATGTGATCCACCATCCATCGGCGAAATTCCAACCTGCATATGATCCACCATCCATCGGCGAAAATCCAACCTGCATGTGATCCACCATCCATCGGCGAAAATCCAACCTGCATATGATCCACCATCTGTCGTTGATTTACTCCTAACTGACCTAGCTTTCCTACTCTGTTAATTCAGAGTCCCTGACTAGGTTGCTCAGTTATCACCGGCTGAAACATTACAGGCAAATCTACCTGTGATGCTGTAGAACGATTCCCTTTACCAATATAAGTTATGTGATCGTATAGTTTTATGTACATCTAATCGTCTGCGTTGTGTCCAATGATCAAAGCCAATATCCAATACTGGATAATGGTTCTTAGTGGCTGGTTCTTGTAATGGTGCAGAAGCTATTTTAACATCTCTGTAGGCAGTACCATCGCCCTCAACATTAGTTGACACCATTTGATCGCCACCAAGGTATCGTGTGACTATTTGAACCTCTCTTTTACTAAATTCTCTTGGCTAAACACCTATTATTAAACTTAAGAATATTTTAATAACAAAATACCTATAAATATAGCAACAAAATGAATTAATACATTTACTAAATTTGATAGTTCAAAGTCGTCCTCAAGTTCTAACTGCTTTAATTTGAAAAAAATTAAATTATCGATATGTTATCTATTTTAAATAAGAACAAAAAATAAAAATAAACTCAAATACAAAAACAATAAACTAATAAGATAAACTTTTCTCTAGTTAGGATTGAAAAATTATTTAAATAAGGTTTGACATCCAACCAACACTTTCCTTCCTTTTTCATAAACAAAGCTGTGATTCAGAGATTACTGATATTTATAGGATTTCTAAACAATCAACAATTTTTCAGCGATCAATCTGAAGCGAGAATTAGAATGATTAATCAAAACAAAATTATTTTATATACACATATTTTAATTTAAAAAAAACAATAATCACGAAGCCTACGTCTACGACATGTTAGTCGTGCATTTTATTAAGATAACTAGAAATGTTTGAGAGAAAACTTAATATTAATTCGTCTTTCTTTTCAGACTTTTTAACTGTTTGCTTATGTTTCTTTGGTATTTTAACTTCATCAACAGACATTTTTTGACTGCGGTCTGAATTATACGCATCAGAATTATTATTATCCGACATTTCGCTTGAACCGGAAGTGACAGAAGATTTGTCTTCTTCGTTTTCACGTCGGTTTCTATTTGCTATTTTTTGTTTAAGTTCAGCGAGCGGAATATCATCCTCGTCGGAAGATGTTTCTCGTTCTTGTCGGTAACGATTTATGAGTCTTTCTCGAGGATTAGCGACCGGAAGTTCACTATCACTTTCGTCACTATCTTCGGGAGGTACAACATAATTTGTTTTCCTTAATTGCCTACCTTCTAGATTAGTTGGAATAACCCATTCATCGATCTTAGCTTTTTTAAGGTGTTCTAAATGGACTTTCGTAGCGACAGACCCATCTAATTGGTTTTTAAGGACAAAGGTTACCGGAGAAGTTTTTTCAATTATTCGGTAATAAGGTTTCCACTTAGTGTCTAATTTACTTTTTCTTAAATGATTTTTGAAATAAACCGGATCCCCAATTTCTAAATTAATTTCTTGTCTATTTTTATCTGCGTTTTGTTTTTGTTTTTCTTTAGATTTTTTCAAATTTCTGTGAACTAAAATGAACGATTTGTGCTGTTGTTCTAACAAAATCTTGTGCGGATCTTCACCTACATATTTCCTTCTAGGTTTCAATAGGTTATCAATTGGAAGAACAGGGTCTCTATTGTACAAAAGAAAAAATGGAGAAAATTTTGTTGATTCATTTTTCTGAAACCTAATAGCTGCTATTGTTTGATTTAGGCACACGTCCCAAGTAGACGCGTCACTTTGTAATTTCTTTGCCATGACGTCATGAAGCGTCCTGTGAAATCTTTCTACTTTCGCGTTTCCCTGTGGATGATAAAAAGAAGTTGTTATGTGACTTATATTTAATTCTTTTAAAGTTTCTTCAAATATTTTAGAGGTGAATTCACCGCCATTGTCTGACACTATAACTAACGGCACAGAAAAGTTTGGGATTATTTCTTCAATTAATAAATGAACCACATTTTCCGAAGTTTTATTTGGAACAGGAAAAGCCAAAGGCCACCACTGTAATGACAAACAAAGCTGACAATATACTTATTTCCTGACAATGATGTAGGATAAGGTCCAGATAAATCTACCCCTATCTTAGCAAATGGAAATGGTGGTATATCAGATATTTGTAATAAAGGTTTTGTTTTACCTGCACTTTGAGATTGACAGATAACACAGGAATTAATATAGGAATTAAGTTCCTTATATAACTTTGGCCAAAAATATTTTTGCCTAATTGAATCATGACATTTGTCGATTCCTAAATGACTTAGATTATCATGATAACTTTTGATTACCTCATTTCGTAATTGTAATGGAACATAAAGCCTTAACTTTAAATCATCATCAGGGTGAGAAATGTAATAAAGTATATCATTGATAATAATATGTTTATTATCAACACTTCTTGAAGCCTTACCTGTGTTTATTTGATTAATAATTTCCGAAAGTTCTATGTCTAAAGATTGTTCAATTTTCATGTCATAACCAGGAATCGTACATTCCTTGACGCTAAGTTGGTCATCTTCTTTATATTCACAACTTGCAAAATCTTTTGGATTGAACTCATTTGAATTCAAAGTATTGATTTGAAAAGCCTTGTCACTTATATCTACTTCAATTGTTTCACTTTGATTTTGATTGCCTTCTTGACCCGGAGGCCTTCTTGAAAGATAGTCAGCAATAGTATTATCAGTTCCCGCTAGCCATTCAATCTTACAATTGTAACTTGCAATACCTAAAGCCCAAAGTTGTAATTTTTTGTTACATTGTGGCGAAAGCAATAAGTACTTTAAAGGCTTGTGGTCAGTTCTGATAATAAATTCAGCTCCATGAAGATAATGATCTAATTTTTGTAAGGCATAATGAATGCTAAATGCTTCTTTTTCAATAGTAGACCACCTAGACTGTGTGTCTGACAGTTTATGAGATAAAAAGTAAATGGGTTTTTCTTTTCTTAAACATGATAAATGAGTTTCTTCTTCTTCGCAAGGTTGCGTAAGACATGCACCTATGGTATCATTAGACGCGTCAGTATATAAAACATAAGGTTTCTTCAAGTCTGGGTATGCTAATAAAGGAGTCACAGTTAAACTATATTTCAAAAAATCAAAAGCTCTTTGACATTCCTCATCCCATTGAAATTTGGCATATTTTTTAGTTAAAGCAACTAAAGGTATAGAAATCTTTGAAAAATTCGGGATAAAGCGTCTATAGTATGAACACGCCCCTATAAAACTTCTTACCTCCTTAACAGTAACAGGGTTTGGTAATGTTTTTATTGCTTCAACTTTGGCATTGTCCGGTTTTACACCGTCGATATTGATTTTAAAACCTAAATAATTAGTTTCTTCCTGCAAAAATTGACATTTCTTTAATTTCAATTTCAAATTATGTTGTCTTAATCTGTCAAATACTTGTTGAATATGATTGAAATGTTCTTCCAAAGTTTCAGAAAATATCAAAATATCGTCTATATAGGAGATAGCAAAATTTAGATCTTGTAAAACTATTTCCATTAGTTGACTATATATATATAATATATATAGCTAAATACAGCAGGACTATTTTGCAATCCAAATGGCATAACATTAAATTCGAAAAGTCCCTTATGACAAACAAATGCTGTTTTTGATTTATCTTCTTCCGCCATCTTAATCTGCCAGAATCCTGCCCTAAGGTCAATTAATGAATAAAACTTTGCAGCCCCTAAAAGTGTCAATATATCATCGATAACCGGAAGTGGATATCGGATTGCTAATGTAGAAGAGTTCAGGGACCTGAAATCTATGCAAAAGCGTGTAGTTTTATCTTTTTTATCAACTAATACAACTGGTGAGGAATAATTACTATTAGATCTTCTTATAATGTTTGCTTCAAACATGTCAGTTATTGCTTTATTGACTATTTCTCTTTTGTGTAATGGAGTTCGATAAGGTTTCAATTTAACCGGGGGATTATCCCCTGTATCGATTCTCATTTTCACAGTGTCAGTTTGACCTAATTCAGTATCCTTAAAAGCAAAAACATCTCTATTATTATTCAACAGTTGTAACACCCTACCCCTATGAACATCAGGAACATTAAGATCAGTTTCAAAAACATTCTCAATTTCAGAGTGCTCTTGAGTAGATTCAAGTGAGACAACATTTTCTTCTAAAACTGGTGAAGCCCTTCCTATTGCTATGCCCCTTCTAAACTTATAAGTTCTATTCGTAGTATTAACTATAAGTACTGGCATTTGACGCTTTTCATTAATGTTTGCAACTGAATTAGCAACCATTAAACCTGGTTGATAACTCAAATGCCCCTTGGTAATTGGTGAAATTTCAAAAGATTTAGAACTTGAGAATGTATAATTTTTATTACCTTTTACATAACAAATATTACTAGTCTGAGGTTTGAAGACAGTGGTTTGAGCAAGTCTAACAATTGAAGCTATATGAATATCTTCTACTAATGGTACATAAGTTTTATTTATCCTTAAACATCCCAAATCAAAATAAACTCTAACACCAAATTTGACTAACCAGTCACGACCCAAAATTGCATTTCTGTTCATGTCAGATACTACATAAAAAGTATGATTCATTTTGTTTCCTTTCATGTTAAAGTCTAAATTTATACTTCCTAAAACATTTAAAGAAGCCCCGTTAACTCCTTGTAAATTGACTTTCTTTTTTTCTAATTTTGGTAATCCCTTAATTGAATTGTAAATCTTATTATGCAATAAAGATACTGAAGCTCCACTGTCAATTAAACTTCTAACTTTCATATGTGCAATTTTAATCAAACAAGAATTTGGATTTCCCGCTAAATTAATTTCAAATGTTTCTACTTGTTCAGATTCATTTTCAATTTTGTTTTCTGATGCCTTTTCAAATGATTTTTGTTCTTGATAAGTTTCAAAATTTCTATTTTGTATATTTGAATTTCGCGCTCTAACCTTTTTATTTCCGTTGAATTTTGAATTTCGCGCCATATTTCCTTTGTTTACTTCCGGTTTTGATTTGAAATTTCGCGCCATTTCTTCTTTATTTGTTTCCGGTTTTGATTTGAAATTTCGCGCCATTTTTTCTTTATTTGTTTCCGGTTTTGATTTGAAATTTCGCGCCATTTTTTCTTTGTTTACTTCCGGTTTTGAATAACGATTGTTGAATCTTTTATAATAACTTTTATTCCCGTGATAGGTAGAATTGTTAGAACATGCATTGTTAAAGTCTGTTGATTTGTTATTTATTTTTTTTAACCATGATTCATATATATTATATACAGGTTTTGTATATCTATAATTAATTTTTCTCTCAAACCTCTTATTTCCCTTAATTCCCTTAAAAGTCTCCCTATTGGCTTCAGCATAAAGAGACAGTCTTAGTTTAAATTTTCCCTTGGTTTCCTAAATTGTTCATTTGATCTTGCCCTACAATTTCTTTCATAATGACCTGGTTTACCACAGTTCCAACAGAAAAATGTTCTTCTTTGTTGTCCTGTCGAGTCAGACTTGTTTTGTACAGAATTAAACCTTCTAGGATATGTATTTGCATTATTACCTATCGTGTTGTCATTAAAATTGTTTTGTACAGAATTAAACCTTCTATGATATGTATTTGCATTATTACCTATCGTATTGTCATTAAAATTGCCTCAGGGTACATGTAATTCGGCACGCGAACTTACTGTGTTGACATGAAATTTAGTTTTATCCCGACAATATTTTGCCTTATGGCCAAATCTGTTACAATTGTTACATTTCACACCTATTTCTCGGTAATGCGATATGTCCATTGGAGTTATATTACGCTCATTACCGTTATTTTTTTTTAAGTCAAATTTTCGTCTTAATTGTGTTTCAGCCATTGCCGAGTTTACTGCTTGAGCCAAAGTTTGTGGATTTTCACGCATTATTTTCATTCTCAAATAATCCTGATACAACCCATTTATGAAAAAGTTAACTAATTGAAGTTGAACTATTGGTTGATTGATATCTTGCCCTCTAAAAGCATCTGTTGCTAACGTTAAAATTCGTTCTCCAAATATGGGAACATTTTCGCCTATTTTTTGATTAACCTTGTTCAAAAGTTCAAATGCATATGATGCATCAGGAATATGCCCATAACGAAAATTCAATTGAGTTTTCAGATTATCCCAATTATTATTCACCTGATCAGTTTCTCTTAACCACCTAGCAATGAAATCGCTTACTGGACCTACCGATGTTTGATAACATATCATTTTACAATCATTCGGACCTAAATTTGTTATCATTGCGTATTTTTCTATAGATCGAATCCATTGAGAATATTTTTCTGAATTTGAACCGTCAAAGCCTTCAACTATCGAATTGACACCGTTTGCAGTTAATTTTTGAGTAAGACCTTGAACTTGTGTTGCTAAATTTTGAAAAACTAACCCTACATTAAATTCTTGTTCAGCCATTTTTCGAGAATATAATAATTAAGATTATCAAATAAAATATCACACGTACCTTAGTATTTTTTAGAATTCGTCCTGAAACGGTACACCAAAAAGAGTTTATAACAAGATGGAATTTGTTATCGTTTATTAGCCTGCCTGAGCCGGTGTAATTCATACAATCAAATACACAAGTATATATACAAAATATAACGGTGTCAAGGTTTCTATTAATTTGACCATTATAGTCTTAAATCAAAAGATACAGGGATGAATATCTATTAAGTTGTCTCTAAATGACATGTTTTGACATGTTTTGACCAACCTGGAGATTGATGGTCAAAGAATGCACGTATTTCTCGTGTTTTAACTAATTGCTACATGTCACCATCTGGTCTGAATGTAAACATGTATATATATATATATATATATATAACCTATAGAGGTCAATTGAACAACCTTTTACAAGGTCATGTTTTTCTTAATAGATATTCCCCTGAATTCTATTCAATTTAATAAACATTTTTGAGAATATATAATCCTAAATATAAATATAAATATATATAATATATATTTATATATATATTTTAAGCCATCATATTGTCACACAGTGAAACCTGTCTAAACCGAACACCCTCTGGACTTTGCGTTTTGTTCAGTTTTCACAGGTGTTCGGATTGTAGAGGTAACGGAAGTTGACACCAAAATAATTTTCGCATTTACTGACAAGGGATAATAGGTGACAAAACAGAGGACAGTTTATTTTTGTGTTGATTTAGATGTAAATGTAAAAATATAAGATGACGTTTCGCTTCATTTTTGTTTATAAATCAAACGCCACTCCGTCCATCACGCTCGTCGTTATAAGATGTCCGACGTGGAGCGATTTTGCTTTTTATAATTATTTTCTCATCCGTTCATTCACTAACCAATTCAGATTCAGTCACTGTCAAATGACGATTCCGTACGGTTGAATCGGGAACGTCATTGTACACAGGAGTTCTCGGACTAAACTGGTCACCCACTGATTGATACTTCGGCACACGATAAGAGTGAAACAACAGCAAGGGTCCAGTTTATTCTTGAACTTTATTGTTGCTAAATAGCTAACGGAGGTCCTCGGGAGCATTCGAATCAAATATATAGGGCCTCTAAAGGGAATTCGGATATCGAAATCCATTGACATTGTTGTGTTGCACAACTTCTGAATCCAGTGAAAGGCTTTAAAACTATTATTTAATTAAACAGTTTAGTTACAGAATGGCAGTTACGATTTTGTGGCAGTAATTATTTGAGTAACATGCATTTAATTAATCTGAGGGAAAGTTTCTTTCTTGTCATTATGGGCGATGGGGGTACCTGACCAGTTTTACGTTTCTTTACCAAAAATATCACTTTATACATGGACACAGACATGCTAATTAGTTTGTAATAACAACTCACAAGTTCATTAAACCTCAAATACCCCCGGGGATACTCTGCCATCCTGTGTTTGTTTAATTAAATCATGCAAATAATTAATAATATTTTAGTGTTTTGATTGGTAATGATCGATTTTGACAGGTAATTTTAAATATAAATTTACTAAAGAGCCTTCAAAAAGCGTTCGGAATTCGGTGTTGACAGGGTTCGGTTTTTTCAGGTTAGATTAACGTTAATTGATAGGGAAATTTTGTGGGACTTTGAAAATTGTTCGGTTTAAACTGAAATTCGGATTAATTAGGGTTCGGTTTACCCAGGTTTCACTGTATCTAATAATTTTGTTATCATTGTAACGACAAAGGATTGGTTTATGGGTCTTTTGACATGTTGTTTGTTTCCATTTTGTTTAATGACAACAAGTGCAATATTCAGGATATTGCCAGGTCTAATTTTGAATCAATACAAATTATTATTTTTGATATCAAAAACTATTTTATCCATTTACTTATAGGTTATTACTATTGCTTCTTTTCCCTTAAACTGAGATATTCATATATTTTGGCTAACAAATTATGGAATAATAAAATTATCTCCTTTTAGTATAACTAATCACCCAAAATGTATTAGTGGTCTATAAACAAAATCATTTTATTTTTGAAGATTTTGAAAACAAATACTGGATTTCTTTTATATGAAGGTCTATGTTCATGTGTTTTATACTAAAAACTAAGCCATGAAAGTCTATAAAACATTTCATATTTTTAGCTTAATTTAAAGGATCTTATGAGTAACTATAACCTTGAGAAAAAATATCCATTTGACCAAAAATATCTTAAACATCATTTTAGTGATGCATTATTTACTAGTTGAACACAGAGCATAGACTATAAAATATTACCTCATGTGTTTTTACAAAGGGACTGATGCCTCCTTCTTCTACAAGACATCTTGTGGTCTGTAGACATCCAAACTCAGCAGCATGATGTAGAGCTGTTTTACCATCTCTCTATAATTATACCAAATAACATGTAAATATTATGGATACTACTTTGTTATCAATATAAATAGTATACAACATATCCTACAACTGACATAAAACTTGTCTGATAAACAGAATAATGTTGTGTAATAAATAAAAATCAAATGTATATCACATGAATCAGTGGTCAAAACTGAACAAAATGACCAGTCAAACTTGTAGTCATATTGTACATAAACAACAAATAAACAACAAGTTTTTTTTGTGGGATGTCAGAACTTCCATCAGAAATGTCATGTTAACCTTTTTTCAAGAAATGCATAAAATATTTTTATCAATGGATTCAGTAAAATGCACAGAGATAAATGAGATCTCACTTTATATAATTATAGCAAGTATTTGTTGATATAATAATGAAATCTGTCTGATTAACATGATTCAGAATAATGATCAATTTAAAAAAAAAACTTTTTCAAAGAAATATGAAAAATAGTTACATTTCCTGATTTAGTATGAGGAGACAAGTAAAATGAGACCCCACTTTATATGATTTTAACAAATATTTGTTCATTAAACCTGTCTGATTAACAACATGATTTTGTGTTGATTAAAAGTAATGTAATCAGATTTAGTAGATAACATACATCTCTGATATCTTTGTTACATTTGTTCTCCAGAAGTAGTCGAGACACTGCCACATGTCCCCACCTGGCTGCAAACATTAATGCTGTCCATCCATCATCCTGGAATAATACAATTTAACTGACATCAAAACTTGTCTGATAAACTGGACAATGTTGTGTAATAAATACAAACAGAACTAAACGGTCACATTAATTAAAACTGTCTAATTAACAACAGGATTTAGTGTAGATTCAGTAAAGTAATAAATTTTATAAAAGTAAATTTTTCAAAGAAAAATGAAAAAAGTTATATTTTCTGATTTAATATAATACTACGAGTAAAATGAGACCCCACTTTATATGATTATTACAAATATTTGTTCATTAAAACTGTCTAATCAACAACATGATTTTGTGTTGATTAAAAGTAATGTGATCAGATTTAGTAGATAACATACATCTGTGATATCTTTGTTACATTTGTTCTCCAGGAGAAGTCGACACACTACCAAACGTCCATTATAGGCTGCCAACATTAATGCTGTCCGTCCTCTAACCTGGAATAATACAACTGACATCAAAACTTGTCTGATAAACTGGACAATGTTGTGTAATAAATATAAACAAAAATGACCAGTCACATTAATTAAAACAGTCTGATTAACAACAGGATTTAGTGTAGATTCAGTATGATCATAAATTTTAAGAAAATAATTTTTTTAAAGAAAAATGAAAAAAAGATATATTTTCTGATTCAGAACAATACTATGAGTAAAATGAGACCCCACTTTATATAATTCTGACAAATATTTGTTGTCCATTAAACCTGTATAATTAACAACAGGATTACGTGTAGATTCCATTAATAAATTATTCAAAAAAGCATGAAAAAAGTTTTATTTTCTGATTTAGTACAACATAAAGAAGTTGAGATCCTCTTTAACATGTTTAAATAAAGATTATTATTAAAGTCATTATTATTATTCATACAAGCATTTGTTGTCCATTAAACATGTCTAATTAACAACAGGATTTAGTGCAGATTCAGTATAATCATTGATCTAAAAAAAAAAACAAAGATAAGTGAAAAAGAGTAGTATTTTCAGATTCAGAACAATTATATATGAGTAAAACGGAAATACATTTTATATGAATCTAACGACTATTTGTCCTTTTTCCAAGATATTTCTACATTAGATCTTTACACATATCACTATCTGACCAAAGTCGTTAACACAACATCAAGTGAAACATAAGTGTAAAAAATTGTTTCATGTCAAGAAGCAAAATAATAACTTCACCATCCATAATTCAAACAAAAAGAGAAATATTTTAAAATCAAACCATGCATGCATTTTTCCATGAAAACTGTCTAATTTAATTCAGAATTTGATTTAATCTTGACTCAGTATAATGACTAAGTATCAGTTAACATACAGACCAATGGTAATTGAATAGTGCAGGTTTTATTATTGTGTGTTTTATTTTTAATACCAATGGTCTAGATAGGCCAAAGGGGAATGGTAAAAAAGCAAATATGGTTTAACCCCTCCACATTTTGTGCCCATACCAAATCAGACAACCTGGACCATGTGTTGTTTGTTGTTATATTTGTTTGTCTATTTACTGAGTAGTCAGGTCAGGTCTGGGCCATGTGTTGTGTGTTGTTCTATTAGTGTGTCTATATTCTATGAGTAGTCATGTCCAGACCATGTGTTGTTTGTTGTCATATTTGTTTGTATATTTACTGTGAGTAGTCAGGTCCAGACCATGTGTTGTGTGCTGTTATATTTGTTTGTCTATTTACTTTGAGTAGTCAGGTCCTAGCATGCATTGTTAGTTGTTATATTAATTGTCTATTTACTGAGAAGTCATGTCAGGTCTGGGCCATGTGTTGTGTGTTGTTATATTTGTTTGTCTATTTACTTTGAGTAGTCAGGTTCAAGCATGCGTTTTTAGTTGTTATATTAATTGTCTATTTACTGAGAAGTCATGTCAGGTCTGGGCCATGTGTTGTGTGTTGTTATATATGTTTGTCCAATACTATGAGCAGTCAGGTCAAGACCATGTGTTGTGTGTTGTTACATTTGTTTGTCTATTTACTCTGCGTAGTCAGGTCCAGACCATGTGTTGTGTGCTGTTATATTTGTTTGTCTATTTACTTTGAGTAGTCAGGTTCAAGCATGCGTTTTTAGTTGTTTTATTAATTGTCTATTTACTGAGAAGTCATGTCAGGTCTGGGCCATGTGTTGTGTGTTGTTATATTTGTTTGTCTATTTACTGTGAGTAGTCAGGTCCAGACCATGTGTTGTGTGCTATCACATATGTTTGTATATTTACTCTTGAGTAGTCAGGTCCAGACCATGTGTTGCGAGTTGTTATATTAATTGTCTATTTATTCTGAGTAGTCAGGCCCAGACCATCTGTTGTAAGTTGTTATATTTGTTTGTCTATTTACTCTGAGTAGTCAGGTCCAGACCATGTGTTGTGTGTTGTTGTATTTGTTTGTCTATTTACTCTGAGTAGTCAGGTCCAGACCATGTGTTGTGTGTTGTTATATTGATTGTATATTTACTGTGAGTAGTCAGGTCCAGACCATGTGTTGTGTGTTGTTGTATTTGTTTGTCTATTTACTCTGAGTAGTCAGGTCCAGACCATGTGTTGTAAGTTGTTATATTTATTTGTCTATTTACTCTGAGTAGTCAGGTCCAGACCATGTGTTATGTGTTGTTATATTTATTGTCTATTTACTGTAAGTAGTCAGGTCCAGATCATGTGTTGTGTGCTGTTACATTTGTTTGTCTATTTACTGTGAGTAATCAGGTTAAGACCATGTGTTGTGTGCTGTTATATTTGTTTGTCTATTTACTGTGAGTAGTCAGGTCCAGACCATGTGTTGTTTGTTGTTATATTTGTTTGTCTCTTTACTCTGAGTAATCAGGTAAGACCATGTGTTGTGTGCTGTTCATATTTGTTTGTCTATTTACTGTGAGTAGTCAGGTCCAGACCATGTGTTGTGTAAGTTGTTATATTTGTTTGTCTATTTACTCTGAGTAGTCAGGTTCAGACCATGGTTGTTGTTGTTTATATTTGTTTGTATATTTACTCTTGAGTAGTCAGGTCCAGGACTATGTGTTGTGTGTTGTTATATTTGTTTGTCTATTTACTGTGAGTAGTCAGGTCCAGACCATGTGTTGTGTGCTATCACATATGTTTGTATATTTACTCTTGAGTAGTCAGGTCCAGACCATGTGTTGCGAGTTGTTATATTAATTGTCTATTTATTCTGAGTAGTCAGGCCCAGACCATTGTTGTAAGTTGTTATATTTGTTTGTCTATTTACTCTGAGTAGTCAGGTCCAGACCATGTGTTGTGTGTTGTTGTATTTGTTTGTCTATTTACTCTGAGTAGTCAGGTCCAGACCATGTGTTGTGTGTTGTTATATTATTGTATATTTACTGTGAGTAGTCAGGTCCAGACCATGTGTTGTGTGTTGTTGTATTTGTTTGTCTATTTACTCTGAGTAGTCAGGTCAAGACCATGTGTTGTAAGTTGTTATATTTATTTGTCTATTTACTCTGAGTAGTCAGGTCCAGACCATGGTTTGTGTGTTGTTATATTTATTGTCTATTTACTGTAAGTAGTCAGGTCCAGATCATGTGTTGTGTGCTGTTACATTTGTTTGTCTATTTACTGTGAGTAATCAGGTTAAGACCATGTGTTTGTGTGCTGTTATATTTGTTTGTCTATTTACTGTGAGTAGTCAGGTCCAGACCATGTGTTGTAAGTTGTTATATTTGTTTGTCTATTTACTCTGAGTAGTCAGGTCCAAAGGATGTGTTGTTCTGTATTATATTGGTTTGTATATTTACTCTTGAGTAGTCAGGTCCAGACCATGTGTTGTTGTTGTTATATTTGTTTGTCTATTTACTCTGAGTAGTCAGTCCAGACTCATGTTGTTGTTGTTATATTTATTGTCTATTTACTCTTGAGTAGTCAGGTCCAGACCATGTGTTGTGTGTTGTTATATTTGTTTGTATATTTACTCTGAGTAGTCAGGTCCAGACATGTGTTGTGTGTTGATATATATTGTTTGTTATTTACTCTGAGTAGTCAGGTCCAGACAATGTGTTGGTTGTTGTTCTATTTGTTTGTCTTTTACTCTGAGTAGTCAGGTCCAGACCATGTGTTTGTAGTTGTTAATTTGTTTTCATATTTACTCTTGAGTAGTCAGGTCCAGACCATGTGTTTTGTTGTTGTATTTGTTTACTCTATTTACTCTGAGTAGTCAGGTCAAGACCATGTGTTGTGTAGTTGTTATTTGTTTGTCTATTTACTGTGAGTAGTCAGGTCCAGATCATGTGTTGTTGTTGTTATATTTGTTTGTCTATTTACTGTGAGTAGTCAGGTCCAGACCATGTGTTGTTTGTTGTTATATTTGTTTGTCTATTTACTGTGAGTAGTCAGGTCCAGACCATGTGTTGTTTGTTGTTTTATTTGTTACTCTATTTACTCTGAGTAGTCAGGTCAAGACCATGTGTTTGTTGTGTATATTTGTTTGTCTATTTACTGTGAGTATCAGGTCCAGATCATGTGTTGTAGTTGTTATATTTGTTTGTCTATTTACTGTGAGTAGTCAGGTCCAGACCATGTGTTGTTTGTTGTTATATTTGTTTGTCTATTTACTCTGAGTAGTCAGGTCAAGACAATGTGTTGTATGTTGTTATATTTGTTTGTCTATTTACTCTCAGTAGTCAGGTCCAGATCATGTGTTTGTTTGTTGTTTTATTTGTTACTCTATTTACTCTGAGTAGTCAGGTCCAGACCATTGTTGTTGTTGTTATATTTGTATGTCTATTTACTCTTGCAGTAGTCAGGTCCAGATCATGTGTTGTTGTGTTGTTTATTTGTTTGTCTATTTACTCTGAGTAGTCAGGTCAAGACCATGTGTTGTTAGTTGTTATATTTGTTTGTCTATTTACTGTGAGTAGTCAGGTCCAGATCATGTGTTTTGTTGTATTTGTTTGTCTATTTTATTTGTTACTCTTTTACTCTGAGTAGTCAGGTCCAGACCATGTGTTGTTAGTTGTTATATTTGTATGTCTATTTACTCTCAGTAGTCAGGTCCAGATCATGTGTTGTTTGTTGTTTTATTTGTTTGTCTATTTACTCTGAGTAGTCAGGTCAAGACCATGTGTTGTTAGTTGTTATATTTGTTTGTCTATTTACTGTGAGTAGTCAGGTCCAGATCATGTGTTGTGTGTTATTTATTCTCTTTTCACTGTGAGTAGTCAGGTCAAGACCATGTGTTGTGTGCTGTTATATTTGTTTGTCTATTTACTGTGAGTAGTCAGTTCCAGACCATGTGTTGTTTGTTGTGATATTTGTTTGTCTATTTACTTTGAGTAGTCAGGTCCAGACCATGTGTTGTGTGTAGATACATTTGTTTTTATATTTACTCTTGAGTAGTCAGGTCCAGACCATGTGTTGTGTGTTGTTATATTTGTTTGTCTATTTACTCTGAGTAGTCATGTCCAGACCATATGTTGTTTGTTTTTTATTTGTTACTCTTTTTACTCTGAGTAGTCAGGTTCAGACCATGTGTTGTTTGTTGTTATATTTGTTTTTCTCTTTACTCTGAGTAATCAGGTTAAGACCATGTGTTGTGTGCTGTTATATTTGTTTGTCTATTTACTGTGAGTAGTCAGGTCCAGACCATGTGTTGTAAGTTCTTATATTTGTTTGTCTATTTACTCTGAGTAGTCAGGTTCAGACCATGTGTTGTGTGTTGTTATATTTGTTTGTATATTTACTCTTGAGTAGTCAGGTCCAGACCATATGTTGTTTGTTGTTACATTTGTTTGTCTATTTACTCTGAGTAGTCAGGTCAAGACCATGTGTTGTTAGTTGTTATATTTGTTTGTCTATTTACTGTGAGTAGTCAGGTCCAGACCATGTGTTGTGTGCTATCACATATGTTTGTATATTTACTCTTGAGTAGTCAGGTCCAGACCATGTGTTGCGAGTTGTTATATTAATTGTCTATTTATTCTGAGTAGTCAGGCCCAGACCATGTGTTGTAAGTTGTTATATTTGTTTGTCTATTTACTCTGAGTAGTCAGGTCCAGACCATGTGTTGTGTGTTGTTGTATTTGTTTGTCTATTTACTCTGAGTAGTCAGGTCCAGACCATGTGTTGTGTGTTGTTATATTTATTGTATATTTACTGTGAGTAGTCAGGTCCAGACCATGTGTTGTGTGTTGTTGTATTTGTTTGTCTATTTACTCTGAGTAGTCAGGTCCAGACCATGTGTTGTAAGTTGTTATATTTATTTGTCTATTTACTCTGAGTAGTCAGGTCCAGACCATGTGTTGTGTGTTGTTATATTTATTGTCTATTTACTGTAAGTAGTCAGGTCCAGATCATGTGTTGTGTGCTGTTACATTTGTTTGTCAATTTACTGTGAGTAATCAGGTTAAGACCATGTGTTGTGTGCTGTTATATTTATTGTATATTTACTGTGAGTAGTCAGGTCCAGACCATGTGTTGTGTGTTGTTATATTTATTGTCTATTTACTGTAAGTAGTCAGGTCCAGATCATGTGTTGTGTGCTTTTACATTTGTTTGTCTATTTACTCTGAGTAGTCAGGTCCAGACCATGTGTTGTGTGTTGTTATATTTATTGTATATTTACTGTGAGTAGTCAGGTCCAGACCATGTGTTGTGTGTTGTTGTATTTGTTTGTCTATTTACTCTGAGTAGTCAGGTCCAGACCATGTGTTGTAAGTTGTTATATTTGTTTGTCTATTTACTGTGAGTAGTCAGGTCCAGACCATGTGTTGTTTGTTGTTATATTTGTTTGTCTCTTTACTCTGAGTAGTCAGGTCAAGACCATGTGTTGTGTGCTGTTATATTTGTTTGTCTATTTACTGTGAGTAGTCAGGTCCAGACCATGTGTTGTAAGTTGTTATATTTGTTTGTCTATTTACTCTGAGTAGTCAGGTCCAAAGGATGTGTTGTGTGTTATTATATTGGTTTGTATATTTACTCTTGAGTAGTCAGGTCCAGACCATGTGTTGTGTGTTGTTATATTTGTTTGTCTATTTACTCTGAGTAGTCATGTCCAGACCATATGTTGTCTGTTGTTATATTTATTGTCTATTTACTCTGAGTAGTCAGGTCCAGACCATGTGTTGTTTGTTGTTATATTAATTGTCTATTTACTCTCAGTAGTCAGGTCCAGACCATGTGTTGTTTGTTGTTATATTTGTTTGTCTATTTACTCTGAGTAGTCAGGTCAGGACCATGTGTTGTGTGTTATTTATTCTCTTTTCACTGTGGAGTAGTCAGGTCAAGACCATGTGTTGTGTGCTGTTATATTTGTTTGTCTATTTACTGTGAGTAGTCAGGTCCAGACAATGTGTTGGTTGTTGTTCTATTTGTTTGTCTATTTACTCTGAGTAGTCAGGTTCAAACAATGTGTTGTGTGTTGTTACATTTGTTTGTATATTTACTCTTGAGTAGTCAGGTCCAGACCATATGTTGTTTGTTGTTTTATTTGTTACTCTATTTACTCTGAGTAGTCAGGTCAAGACCATGTGTTGTTAGTTGTTATATTTGTTTGTCTATTTACTGTGAGTAGTCAGGTCCAGATCATGTGTTGTGTGTTATTTATTCTCTTTTCACTGTGAGTAGTCAGGTCAAGACCATGTGTTGTGTGCTGTTATATTTGTTTGTCTATTTACTGTGAGTAGTCAGTTCCAGACCATGTGTTGTTTGTTGTGATATTTGTTTGTCTATTTACTTTGAGTAGTCAGGTCCAGACCATGTGTTGTGTGTAGATACATTTGTTTGTATATTTACTCTTGAGTAGTCAGGTCCAGACCATGTGTTGTGTGTTGTTATATTTGTTTGTCTATTTACTCTGAGTAGTCATGTCCAGACCATATGTTGTCTGTTGTTATATTTGTTTGTCTATATAATATGAGTAGTCAGGTCCAGACCATGTGTTGTTTGTTGTTTTATTTGTGAGTCTATTTACTCTGAGTAGTCCATAGATGCCAACCCCCTTTTGACACAATCAGTAACAAACAATCAAATTTTCCGTATTTTTTAAAAGTTTCAGTAATCATTCATAAACGTGCATTTACCAATAAAAATTACTGACTTAGTGGTTGCAAAGTGATGTACACTAAAATTTGTCATTTAACATGTTGTTTGTAGTATGTATTCCATTCATTAATTGTTCAGATGTTCTCGACTCAAACATTTTTGTTTTGTCAAGGAGAAGTAGAGAAAGGGGGAAAGCTACTTAATAAAATGCAAGTTTGCCTCTTCGGAAGTCAGTTAGTTACCCAACAATAGGTTGATAACTCCCGAGAAACCAGAAGCATTACATTGGCGTTTCCTAAATACTGGACCAGGACGGAAAAGTAATGATATAAATCCGCGTTTTACAAAATTGAACGTCGATGATTGGGAATCCGTAACTATTCGACTTTGACCGTAATAGCGTAGTTTTTATCACAAAATCGGAAAAACTACGTAAAAATCGTAATGGTTGGCATCTATGGTAGTCAGGTCAGGTCCAGACCATGTGTTGTAAGTTGTTATATTTGTTTGTCTATTTACTCTCAGTAGTCAAGTCTAGACCATATGTTGTCTGTTGTTATATTTGTTTGTCTATATACTATGAGTAGTCAGGTCCAGACCATGTGTTGTTTGTTGTTTTACTTGTAAGTCTATTTATTCTGAGTAGTCAGGTCAGGTCCAGACCATGTGTTGTTTGTTGTTGTATTTTTTTGTCTATTTACTCTCAGTAGTCAGGTCCAGACCATGTGTTGTTAGTTGTTGTATTTGTATGTCTATTTACTCTGAGTAGTCAGGTCCAGAACATGTGTTGTGTGTTGTTGTATTTGTATGTCTATTTACTCTCAGTAGTCAGGTTCAGACCATGTGTTGTAAGTTGTTATATTTGTTTGTCTATTCACTCTCAGTAGTCATGTCCAGATCATGTGTTGTTAGTTGTTGTATTTGTATGTCTATTTACTCTCAGTAGTCAGGTCCAAATCATGTGTTGTTAGTTGTTATATTTGTATGTCTATTTACTCTCAGTAGTCAGGTCCAGACCATGTGTTGTATTTTACTCTGAGTAGTCAGGTGCAGACCATATGTTAGTATTAGTGTGTCAGTGTTATGCTTTAAATGGTTTAACATCAGTTTTGTGTCATGATATGTCTCATGTTCTGTGTTGTGTCACGATGTGTATCATGTCATGTGATGAACACCAGTGTCATTATGTGGCTCTTGTTCTGTGTTGAACACCAGTGGTGTGTCATGTATCTCATGATATGTCTCATGTTTTGTGATGAATATCAGTGTTTTGTCATGGTGTGTCCCATGTCCTTTGTTGAACATCAGTGTTGAACATCAATGTTGTGTCATGATGTCATATTTTGTGCCGAACACCATTGTTGTGTCAAGATGTGGCTAATGTATTGTGTTGAACATCAGTGTTGTGTCATGATGTGACTCATGTTTTGTGTTAACCATACCAGTTGCTCTAGTGTCCTGATGTGTTACATGTTCTGTGTTTTACACCAGTGTTGTGTCATGATGTGTCTCATGTTCTGTGTTGAACATCTTTAAGTCATAATGTATCATGTTTTGTGTTGAAAATCAGTGTTATGTCATAATGTATCATGTTCTGTGTTGAACATCTGTGTTATGTCATAATGTATCATGTTCCGTGTTGAACATCTGTGTTATGTCATAATGTATCATGTTCTGTGTTGAACATCTGTGTTATGTCATAATGTATCATGTTCTGTGTTGAACATCTGTGTTATGTCATAATGTATCATGTTCTGTGTTGAACATCTGTGTTATGTCATAATGTATCATGTTCTGTGTTGAACATCTGTGTTAAGTCATAATGTATCATGTTCTGTGTTGAACATCTGTGTTATGTCATAATGTATCATGTTCTGTGTTGAACATTTGTGTTAAGTCATAATGTATCATGTTCTGTGTTGAACATCTGTGTTAAGTCATAATGTATCATGTTCTGTGTTGAACATCTGTGTTAAGTCAGAATGTATTATGTTCTGTGTTGAACATCTGTGTTAAGTCATAATGTATCATGTTTTGTGTTGAAAATCTGTGTTATGTCATAATGTATCATGTTCTGTGTTGAACATCTGTGTTAAGTCATAATGTATCATGTTCTGTGTTGAACATCTGTGTTAAGTCATAATGTATCATGTTCTGTGTTGAACATCTGTGTTATGTCATAATGTATCATGTTCTGTGTTGAACATCTGTGTTATGTCATAATGTATCATGTTCTGTGTTGAACATCTGTGTTATGTCATAATGTATCATGTTCTGTGTTGAACATCTGTGTTAAGTCATAATGTATCATGTTCTGTGTTGAACATCTGTGTTAAGTCATAAAGTATCATGTTTTGTGTTGAACATCTGTGTTATGTCATAATGTATCATGTTCTGTGTTGAACATCTGTGTTAAGTCATAATGTATCATGTTCTGTGTTGAACATCTGTGTTAAGTCATAATGTATCATGTTTTGTGTTGAAAATCAGTGTTAAGTCATAATGTATCATATTTTGTTTTGACATCTGTGTTATGTCATAATGTATCATGTTCTGTGTTGAACATCTGTGTTAAGTCATAATGTATCACGTTCTGTGTTGAACATCTGTGTTAAGTCATAATGTATCATATTTGTTTTGAAAATCAGTGTTATGTCATAATGTATCATGTTCTGTGTTGAACATCTGTGTTAAGTCATAATGTATCATGTTCTGTGTTGAACATTTGTGTTAAGTCATAATGTATCATGTTCTGTGTTGAACATCTGTGTTGTCATAATGTATCATGTTCTGTGTTGAACATCTGTGTTAAGTCATAAAGTATCATGTTCTGTGTTGAACATCTGTGTTATGTCATAATGTATCATGTTCTGTGTTGAACATCTGTGTTAAGTCATAATGTATCATGTTCTGTGTTGAACATTTGTGTTAAGTCATAATGTATCATGTTCTTGTTGAACATCTGTGTTGTATAATGTATCATGTTCTGTGTTGAACATCTGTGTTAAGTCATAATGTATCACGTTCTGTGTTGAACATCTGTGTTAAGTCATAATGTATCACGTTCTGTGTTGAACATCTGTGTTAAGTCATAATGTATCATGTTCTGTGTTGAACATCTGTGTTATGTCATAATGTATCATGTTCTGTGTTGAACATCTGTGTTATGTCATAATGTATCATGTTCTGTGTTGAACATCTGTGTTATGTCATAATGTATCATGTTCTGTGTTGAACATCTGTGTTAAGTCATAATGTATCACGTTCTGTGTTGAACATCTGTGTTATGTCATAATGTATCACGTTCTGGTTGAACATCTGTGTTAAGTCATAATGTATCATGTTCTGTGTTGAACATCTGTGTTATGTCATAATGTATCATGTTCTGTGTTGAACATCTGTGTTATGTCATAATGTATCATGTTCTGTGTTGAACATCTGTGTTAAGTCATAATGTATCATGTTCTGTGTTGAACATCTGTGTTATGTCATAATGTATCATGTTCTGTGTTGAACATCTGTGTTAAGTCATAATGTATCACGTTCTGTGTTGAACATCTGTGTTAAGTCATAATGTATCACGTTCTGTGTTGAACATCTGTGTTATGTCATAATGTATCACGTTCTGTGTTGAACATCTGTGTTAAGTCATAATGTATCATGTTCTGTGTTGAACATCTGTGTTAAGTCATAATGTATCATGTTCTGTGTTGAACATCTGTGTTAAGTCATAATGTATCATGTTCTGTGTTGAACATCTGTGTTAAGTCATAATGTATCATGTTCTGTGTTGAACATCTGTGTTAAGTCATAATGTATCATGTTCTGTGTTGAACATCTGTGTTAAGTCATAAAGTATCATGTTCTGTGTTGAACATCTGTGTTAAGTCATAATGTATCATGTTCTGTGTTGAACATCTGTGTTATGTCATAATGTATCATGTTCTGTGTTGAACATCTGTGTTAAGTCATAATGTATCATGTTCTGTGTTGATCATCTGTGTTAAGTCATAATGTATCATGTTCTGTGTTGAACATCTGTGTTAAGTCATAATGTATCATGTTCTGTGTTGAACATCTGTGTTAAGTCATAATGTATCATGTTCTGTGTTGAACATCTGTGTTAAGTCATAATGTATCATGTTTCTGTGTTGAACATCTGTGTTAAGTCATAATGTATCATGTTCTGTGTTGAACATCTGTGTTAAGTCATAATGTATCATGTTCTGTGTTGAACATCTGTGTTAAGTCATAATGTATCATGTTTTGTGTTGAAAATCAGTGTTATGTCATAATGTATCATGTTCTGTGTTGAACATCTGTGTTAAGTCATAATGTATCATATTTTGTTTTGAAAATCAGTGTTATGTCATAATGTATCATGTTCTGTGTTGAACATCTGTGTTAAGTCATAATGTATCATGTTCTGTGTTGAACATCTGTGTTATGTCATAATGTATCATGTTCTGTGTTGAACATTTGTGTTAAGTCATAATGTATCATGTTCTGTGTTGAACATCTGTGTTAAGTCATAATGTATCATGTTTTGTTTTGAAAATCGGTGTTATGTCATAATGTATCATGTTCTGTGTTGAACATCTGTGTTAAGTCATAATGTATCATGTTCTGTGTTGAACATCTGTGTTAAGTCATAATGTATCATGTTCTGTGTTGAACATCTGTGTTAAGTCATAATGTATCATGTTCTGTGTTGAACATCTGTGTTAAGTCATAATGTATCATGTTCTGTGTTGAACATTTGTGTTAAGTCATAATGTATCATGTTCTGTGTTGAACATCTGTGTTAAGTCATAATGTATCATGTTCTGTGTTGAACATCTGTGTTAAGTCATAATGTATCATGTTCTGTGTTGAACATCTGTGTTATGTCATAATGTATCATGTTCTGTGTTGAACATCTGTGTTAAGTCATAATATGTATCATGTTTTCTGTTGAACAATGTTGTTGTGTCATGATCATGATGATAAGTTTACCTACTATGTTACAAGTTTACCTTCTTGATATTCAATGTTACAAGTTTACCTACTTGATATTCAATGTTCCAAGTTTACCTTCTTGATATTCAATGTTACAAGTTTACCTATTTGATAGTCAATGTTACAAGTTTACCTTCTTGATATTCAATGTTCCAAGTTTACCTTCTTGATATTCAATGTTACAAGTTTACCTATTTGATAGTCAATGTTACAAGTTTACCTTCTTGATATTCAATGTTACAAGTTTACCTATTTGATAGTCAATGTTACAAGTTTACCTTCTTGATATTCAATGTTACAAGTTTACCTATTTGATAGTCAATGTTACAAGTTTACCTTCTTGATATTCAATGTTACAAGTTTACCTATTTGATAGTCAATGTTACAAGTTTACCTTCTTGATATTCAATGTTACAAGTTTACCTGTTGATAGTCAATGTTACAAGTTTACCTACTTGATATTAAATGTTACAAGTTTACCTATTTGATAGTCAATGTTACAAGTTTACCTATTTGATAGTCAATGTTACAAGTTTACCTACTTGATAGTCAATGTAAGCTCTGTTTGCTAGGCAAAGCTTCAATTCTTTTACACTTCCCTTTTCAGCAGCTTCAATAAGATTCTGTAAGTAAGAAATGGAGTTAACATTTAACAGAATGTAAAAAGTGTAGTAACTTAAATGTTTTTCACGCTAACGCCAGACAATAACTATTGAACACTTTAGAGTTACCAATTTTTATTGGTTAATACAAGGGAGACATTGTACTCTTAATACAATTATGTGACAAACAATATGTGTGTGTTGGTGGGGGGGGGGGGGGGGGCGATTGAAAGCAGCCAAAAAATATTTTGTTTTGGCAAAAGAGGTGGTGAAAAAGAAAATAGACCCAGAGGAAACCCTGCTTATGGATTTTAATGATTACATTGTATACTGATCCTAAGTTTTGAAGAAGAAAAACACTTTTTTTTAAAAACATTTGATCCTCACATAAAAAAGCTAATCTGAGTGAAAATTGTGTTTCAATATTTTCTATATAAACATGCAATTTATAACAACTTGAGCAGTGTAATATTTGTATGTTTTTGATGATATATTTTTATTTGACAGATTTACTTTGAATGTCTCTAAGCTTTCTCTGTTAAAGAAATAACAGTGTTGTTTTTACTATTTTAGCCTAAAAACATATTTTCAATCAAGAAAAAGAAATCAATAAATAGTGAGTATTTAATGATCAAGTAGCCTTTTTGCCAGTGGGGACATATTTGACACTTAATGTGTTTTTACAGATGTTAATCACTACTTCCAAGTTTTATGACAAACAATAGGTAAGCTTGGGTAATTAAAATGAATAGACCTCTTTTGAGTTGGTTGCATTTCTGTCAAAAACTTTTTGTTTTAGTGAACATCATTCATGCACTTAGGGGTTTTCGTCACTTCTTTCCCATGTTGAGCGAGCAGTTAAAAAATATAATGCTTTATTGCAGGAGTTATAATGGTTACAGTATTTTGTTAATAAAAAAGCTTCTGTCCAAGTTTTTTTAAATTCCATGAAGGTTTGACAAGAAAAATTGATGTCTAAAAAAAATTTAACAACAGAATGAACCTTACTGTTGACGCCGTTGAGGGAATCTAGGATCACATTGTCTCGCTTTCGCTACACAAATGTTGCAGGCTCGACAAAAATCACTCGACTGTTTGACTATAAAGAAGAAAAAATCTTACCTTATTCCAATCTTCCATATTTCCTAAAATAGAAAAATAAATGTATAAATCTGTTGAGTAATTATTGCGTTTAAACCCGCCGCAATTGTTTGCACCCTTCCTAAGTCACGAATTTGATGTTCAGTAGTTGTCGTTTGTTGATGTGGTTCATATAAGTGTTTCTCGTTTCTTGTTTTTTTATATAGATTAGACCGTTAGTTTTCCTGTTTGAATGGTTTTACACTAGTAATTTTTGGGGCCCTTTATAGCTTGCTGAGAGGTGTGAGCCAAGGCTCCGTGTTGAAGACCATACTATAACCTATAATGGTTTACTTATAAATGGTGACTTGGATGGAGAGTTGTCTCATTGGCACTTATACCACATCTTCATATATCTATATACAGCAATACTATTCGGGTTGGACAGATCATTTACACATCCTACAGCTCATCAGTCTTACAAAAGTCAGACTACGAAAGAGTGTATGGTACTTTGACAAACAGACAAGTTATTGCACAGCTTTCCACAATGAGAAGTGAATACTTTAGTTACCTATACCTTTTTGTCTTACTAGTATTCAGAATATTTTAAGTCTATACAAAATTATATTCTTTTTTATCATGAAATCAACAAAGTATTAAACAAAACAATCCATATTTGAATTATAAACCATCTGAGCCAGGTTTTAACTTTTGACTTCAGATAGAAAGGCATAGTAGCAACAAATATAAATTTTTAATTATGGGTTTAAATTTACAAGACAATGGATTTACCCATCAGCCTCCCAAACATGAGGCGGATTTTTACAATTTGAAACCAGGTGCTCCGCAGGGCGCAGCTTTATACGACCGCAGAGGTCGAACCCTGAACAGTTGGGGCAAGTATGGACAAAACATTCAAGCGTGATACAGCTCTGAATTTGGATTGTGATCAAATTTTTGACATTATATGTTTTTTTTTTACACAAAACAAATGTCAAGATTTTACAAATCAATTAAAGATTTCTTCAAACTTTTTAAATCTAAAATTAAATAGTTGACACAGCATAGGTTTCTGACACAGAATGAATGTGGTCTAATGAACTTAAAAGTTTTTTTTTTGCCTTTGAGCAATTCACTATGCTGTTGAATATTAATCCTCTCAAAAAAATGTTTGAAGAAATTTTCTTTTTATTTATGAAATCTGAAATGAGAAAAATTTAACCCCCCCCCCCCCTCTCCCCCTTTTTTTCACATCCCCGTTTCCCTTTTTCCAAAACTGATATCAATTCAAATTTCTAATGGAGTTTGCAACAATAACTACTCTTTTAAATACATCATAAGATATTAAAATGTAAAATAAAGTGCTTGTTATCACTGAATGGTAAAGATTGGTTGGTAGTAAAAGTGAATATACATTGTTTATTGTATAAAACAATAAAAAAAACTTCATCAGCAACATTTTATATTGGCAAATTTCCAATGAAGTTATTTACATAAAGTTATTGGCAAATAAAAATAGAAAATGACATCATAGTCATGTCTGGCAAATGTCCAACATACATTATCTAAAAACATTTTAGATAAGATAAGGAAAAAAAGCTTCATCAGCAACATTTTATATTGGCAAATTTCCAATGAAGTTATTTACATAAAGTTATTGGCAAATAAAAATAGAAAATGACATCATAGTCATGTCTGGTAAATTTCCAACATATATTATCAACTACTATTCTATACAAAGAAAGATAACTCCAATTGAAAATTAATTGCTATTGCACAATATTGTGCAATTAGATATTTCTTGCCATTGTGCAATACTGTGCAATTGAAAATTTCTTGCTATTGCACAATACTTGATATGGAATCCTGATTTGGACCAACTTGAAAACTGGGCCCATAATCAAAAATCAAAGTACATATTTAGATAAAGCATATCAAATAAGCCCAAGAATTTAATTTTTGTTAAAATCAAACTTAGTTTAATTTTGGACCCTTTGGACGTTAATGTAAACCAATTTGAAAACGTGACCAAAAATTAAGAATCTACATACACAGTTAGATTTGGCATATCATAGAACCCCAATTATTCAATTTTTGATGAAATCAAACAAAGTTTAATTTTGACCCCGATTTGGACCAACTTGAAAACTGGGCCAATAATAAAAAATCTAAGTACATTTTTAGATTCACCATATCAAAGAACCCCAAGGATTCAATTTTTGTTAAAATCAAACTAAGTTTAATTTTGGACCCTTTGGACCTTAATGTAGACCAATTTGAAAACGGGACCAAAAATTAAGAATCTACATACACAGTCAGATTTGGCATATCAAAGAACCCCAATTATTCAATTTTTGATAAAATCAAACAAAGTTTAAATCTGGACCCTTTGGGCCCTTTATTCCTAAACTGTTGGGACCAAAACTCCCAAAATCAATACCAACCTTCCTTTTATGGTCATAAACCTTGTGTTTAAATTTCATAGATTTCTATTTACTTATACTAAAGTTATGGTGCGAAAACCAAAAAAAATGCTTATTTGGGTCCCTTTTTGGCCCCTAATTCCTAAACTGTTGGGACCTAAACTCCCAAAATCAATACCAACCTTCCTTTTGTGGTCATAAACATTGTGTTTAAATTTCATTGATTTCTATTTACTTAAACTAAAGTTATTGTGCGAAAACCAAGAAAATGCTTATTTGGGCCCTTTTTGGCCCCTAATTCCTAAAATGTTGGGACTAAAACTACCAAAATCAATCCCAACCTTCCTTTTGTGGTCATAAACCTTGTGTTAAAATTTCATAGATTTCTATTCACTTTTACTAAAGTTAGAGTGCGAAAACTAAAAGTATTCGGACGACGACGACGATGACGACGACGCCAACGTGATAGCAATATATGACGAAATTTTTTTCAAATTTTGCGGTCGTATAAAAATAAGATATGATAGCGAGTACTTTTATTCAGTCATTTGTATTTAAAATTTTTAGAATTTTAGCATCTGCATATAATTCCCTGGATTTGTGCATTTTTATGCCTCCTGAATATTGTAGCTTCCTGAATATTGTATTTAAATAATCATATGTTATGGAATGAAATCAATAGAACTTTGAAAATAAGATTTTTCAAAAAGGCAGAAACATTCAAAACCCAAAAGACACTAGCAAATAATTTATAAATATATCATGTGTGTGGAAATATTATTTGTTAGCTCTTGTCCCTGGGGAGGTATAATTGTAAATTTTTATATCCCCGGTCTTTCTCTGCCTGCATTTTCTGTTTTTTACTCAAGTCATCAAATATTATTTTCATTCCTTTTGTCCTGATTACCTGGTGTATCTGTTCTTATAAGGTTTTATCCATCTCGATAGAAACTCAGTCGAGAAAAATTAAAATGACACCTCCCTTGGATAAGGCATACATCCTAATAGACGATTACTCCTCAATGGACTAAGATAATGTAATGTTAATGATAATTGGGTGTGCATACTTATTTTTTATTTTATTTTGGTTATTAATCTATTTCCTGTTTTATTTAATTCATGAGCATAGCTGTTTTGACTTAAACATGTCTTTCACATGTTGATCATAGATTTCAATGCCATAAAAAAGAATAGGTTTGTTTGCCCAAACGCTACCTACCCAGAAAAAAGCTGCCTACTCAAATTCTTTTGTTGTCCTGATTTGAAGAAGTTTTTTTTTAATCAGATAGGCATGAAGACTAATAAACACCCGATACTTCAATTTCTCTTTTTGAAAAAAAAAAAGACAAGAGGCTGTCACAACGACAGCAAACCGGATTTATTAACATTTTTTTGTATCCTGCCAATATCACAAGAACCATAACTCACTCAGATGAACGGTGAAAGTGAAAATCGTCAATATCAAATTTGACCTCCATTTTGTCATCAGTATCAACATATTAAATTTGAAAAGCTAAGGTTGAATGGTTCATGAGTAAATGTACGGACACAACTGGAAAAGCCATTTTTCAATCTTTCAAGAACCATAACTCCTGAACGGTAAAAGTCAAAATCGTCATTATTGAACTTGACCTCCATTTTGTCATCAGTAACAAGATATTAAAATTTGGGAAGCTTTGGTTGAAGAGTTCATGTGTAAATGCACGGACACAACTGGAAATGCCATTATTCAATCTTTCAAGAACCATAACTCCTGAACGGTAAAAGTCAAAATCGTCATTATTGAACTTGACCTTCATTTTGTTGTCTGTAACAACATATTAAAATTTGAAAAGCTTTGGTTGAACAGTTCATGAGTAAATGCACGGACAACATTTAGATACCGGCCGCCCGGCCGCCGGCATACATCCCCAAATCAATAACTGACATTTTTGTCACAAAAATCCGGTTAAAAATGCCTACCTACCTACCCACTGTCTCAACCTTTGGGTAGGGTTTGGGAAAACCAAAATATTTTTAATTGTGGCCCAATTACCAAAAATAATATATCTTAATTTCTTACTTGTCCACGGGCAACCCAGACAAAAAAAGTAACTTGTCAGGTTGTTTAAATGTACGAGCTGGGGATAGCATTTCCACATCCTGCCATACATAAACATGGTAAATACCCCAAACTTAATTAAAAAAAAGAGTATATTTAATAAAATAACATAAATAAAGTATGACTCTTTTGCAAATGTTTTTCAACATAACATAAGATGTGGTAGATTGCCAATGATGCATGTCTCCACCAGAGACCAAATAACATAGAAGTTACCAACTAAAGGTCACCTCACAGCCTTCAACCGACCATTTACAAGGCTTGATAATATGTATTATCTTTTCGTGTGTATTTGAGTCCTGACGGCATTCAAATAAGTATCGAGTTGACCTCGGAAGACTGCCGACGGTCATATAAGCGATTTAAACATCAGTCAGGGGTACTACTTGTACAAGTTATTTTTATTTACTTGAAGAAGTAATATAAATATACTTATATAAGTAAATTTTATTTACTTGTATAGGTAAAAAAAAATATTGGCTGAGTTATGTCCCTTTGACATTCACATTTTTTTTACTTGAAGAAGTAAAAAAGTCATTGTATCTTCTTTTATTGAATTCTTATGATTTCTTTGCTCTAACATGTCTAATAGAATTTTAAAATTATCTGTCCTTTGCAGATGTCTTTACTAATCATTTACAGCTACTAAACCACTCAACGTTCCCTCTTACACGGAATGAAAACGGAACGAACACGCGAATGGAATGGAATGAGAACGAACGAATTAAATCAGTCAGAATCGTGTTTCTCCACTCATTTCATTCATAGAAGTCAAATCGTGTGTTTCCGCTCACAGTCGTGTGTGAACGAAACGAACGAAGCGATCAGTATATTCCGTGTAAACAAACATGTTCAATTCAGAAACGATACTATCTCACCTGATTGGTTGTTTGGCGATTAGGCTAGTTTTCAAATTTCCAAATGAAACGAATAAATATACTAAAATTAATCGGTATATTATACTACTCATTATATTTATATATGAATAGTTTTATTCATTACATTATTTCGTTATTGCATTTAAAATAAAAGTAATAAGTCTGAAATTAATGTATAAAAAGACAAGTAACATAAAAAAAATATTTAAATTATGAAAGGCTAACATGACCAACCTAAATATTAAAATACTTTCTCTTCTTTTGCCGGCTTGTTATACGAGTTCTTTAAAAAAAATGCATATTACTTGTAAAAAGTTGTCATTTTTTCTATTTATTTTGTTTAGGGATCTTCATATCAGTTAGTGAAAATCAGAAATATATATCGTAAAAGACGTGAATAAATTTAAAGAGTATCTCAGAAACATAATTTAGTAAAAGTCACTCTCCCTGGTTAAAATAAATAGAAATTATTATATTAACATTTGTGTGTCAATCTTTTTCGTTTTCAACGTCAAACGATTTGCATAGTTTTCTTTATTAAAGAAATGAATGACTGTATTCGTGTTTATAATTAAACAAACACCTATTACGGTTTTTCGAAAAATAAAATAAAAAATCTTCTTATTTCGTTTCACGTAGGGAAACCATGTCTTACGATGACTGTAGTGAAACATCTCCCATTTTTTTTTTTATATAAGCGTATGAACGGTATACATGTATTTAACCGTTTTTAAACCTAGTACAATAATATACTGCAAACGACATTCTTCAATTACACCATAACCAAATTCTGTTAATATATCTGCATTAGCAGGTCAAGTGCAGTATTATCTACATATACAATGTATTTGTTTTTATTCCTGTGCAAACACCGGTAATGATTGGTTGTTGGTTTCTTAACGTCCAGTGGCACATAAATCATGCATGCTCAGGACGAATCACGCTCACTGATATACTTAGACTATTCAGTATTCAATATATATACTGAGTGCCAATGAAAACGCAACACTTTTGTTTTTCAAAAAATCTTATAATTTTTATTTTATTTATATTAGAACTTTGTATCGTTTGTTTAAAATGACTTTGAAGACAATTGACGACAACTTTACGGTTGATTGATTTTCGGAACAAATGCGAAGTAATGGTTATTTTGAACGGACATAAACCGAGTTCACCGCTTTCCAACATACGCACCATTTTCACGATTTTGTCATTTAAAGCTTGGCTAATGTCACGAATTTTCCCATCCTTATTGTAAGGAAACTGCAATAATTATCTGAGTAAATGTCAGGACTTTCTGACAACCAGCGACTTGCAGTTTTGGGCATGATCCAATGAAGCCTTTCACAGCATACAATTACGAGAAGACTGCAGTTGTAGCCTCTACAATAACCCAAATCATCCACATATTCAACCAAAATGGATCATTAAATGGTCAGCCACATCCCAGGGTACAAAAAGCAAGAAACGCTCAGTCAGACCGATACATTTGGTCTTAAACCAATTCAATATTGACTCTGTTTGCCGTCCAAAGGTCACGAGAGTTCAATGGTGGTCATGGTAGATCTTTTGGAGCATTTTCAGTAAAGCACAATTTGCGCAGAAATTGTTAAAGAGCACCAAAGTCTTTCCTCAGTGATATCTAAACGGCCGTCAGGCGTAAACATCGAATTCTGTAGACCAAAAATCATTCATTATGTACAAACACCCGTCAGTGGTGGTTACATAGACATTTGTCACCCATCTTGGCCAACAGTAAAGTGTTTTGCCAGATTTTGGTCCGATCGAGGAAATTTTGCATCAGATTGGACATGGTTTAGACGATGAAAACCACCACCAATATCATAACGTCAGCTAGAGTTTGCTTTGCGGGACAAGTGGAATAATCTTCCTCGAGATCACATTGAACGCCCTGGATTATCAATTCCACGGCGCTGTCGAGATTGCGCTGCAAAACGGGGTTGTAACATGTATTGTTAGGACTGTGAGTTGATGATTCGACATTGGATGTTTCTTTTACCTATAGCATCTGAAAGATGACAATGAAACATTTTTGTTTGATATCGATCTATTGTTAGAATTGTTAATTTTCAAGAATAATTTATTTGGAAAAATTATCATATCTAATATAAATTTTATTTTAGAAAAACCAAGTGTTGCGTTTTCATTGGCACTCAGTATAGTACTTTCTGTTTACCTAAATGGCTCAAAACAATTAAACGGTTGATATTATTAGAAAATCTATCTAACGGAAATTACAAAACAGACCTTTATAAAAAAAAACCTGACAATTAATTAGACACAAGAGAAGGGAGTCATTCTAACAGTGTTTGAAAAAGAAATAAAACTGCTTTGAATATCTAAAAATACTATGAAAATATTGGAATTGTCTTGGACAGTAAAATAAATATCAAATATGAAGAAAAAAATATACTCTTATAAGATATTTGTTTTTATGTAATATGCAAGTAAGTGACGATTGGCTGGAAATAGAAATAATCATGCTTAAAATAAACTTTATGAACTTTTAAATTAATAACATCACTCTTTATTTGTGCCTTTTATGCGTTCTTCGCCGACCGCAAATACAAAGCTATGATCGGAATCTCGCTAATTGATAACAGTTTCCAGAATAACTTCATACATGTACACCTTTTTATTTCTCGTCCATATAATGTACATGTACATGTTGTTTTTTAGCATCCGTATATCACATCGTCACTCTTTGAAGTTTCCCACCTTGGGAGAGAAATAACAAGTCGCTATCTATTTCACAATTAAGAACTTTTAGGTGTTCAAACTAAAATCGGAATAATGTTACAGTTTAATCACGTTTATCATCGATAATTTACCATTATTATGATTTAGTTTAAACTGTAATAAATCAGAAAATTGATATTTTTTTTTAAATTTGTTTCATTTAGATTTAATCGTTGCAAAATTGTTATAGCAAACTTAAAAAATGCCAAAATGTCAATAAATGTATATATAAAGGGGCCCTTTAAAGCTTGTTTAGATAGAATGCATACTAGTATGTTATTTGTCATGTCATAAGCTTTGACATATTAATATATACCTTCAGAGACATATAATACATGTATTATATGTCTCTGATACCTTTAATATAAAACATGTTTAGCCCCTCCGTATTTTGTGCTTGTCTCAAGTCAGGAGCCTCTGGTCTTTCTTAGTCTTCTATGCTTTGTAATTTTAGCTCATTTATATATTTCGGAGTTGAGTATGACGTCCATTATCACTGAACTAGTACACATTTTTTGAAGGCCAACTGAAGCACGACTCCGGGTGCGGGATTTTCTCGATGTCTTGAAGACCCATTGGTGGCCTTCGGCTGTTTTCAACTCGTTAGTCGGGCTGTTGTCTCTTTGACACATTTCCCATTTCCATTCTCAATTTTACATCAGGTTAAGTTGGAAATATCCAGGATATTCAAATCATGGTCATATAAATACACGTATCTATGATGAAAATAGAAAATTTTCATGGTCGGATCAAGCCATTTAAAAAAAGGGGGGTTCCAAGTTCCAACACAGAATAAATAAGAGTTCCAATCATATGACCCCATCCAAAAGCATTGATCGTCAAAAATAGTTGGTTCCAACCCCCGTAACCCTACTGAATAAGATTTGAAAGACTCCGTTATATTTACGACAGATAGTTACTTATTCAAACTTTAAAACTAAAACATATTACTTCGAAAAAAAAATAATTATAATAAAAACAAATTATCAATTCTTTTTATTTTGTCAAGTAACATAATGTATCATAGCTTTGTGAATCGATTCTTAGCTTATTTTGTTACGTTTTCCTAACGTACAGTGGCAAATATTTCACTTAAATTCCGGATGAAATAGTGGTAATAACAAAATCTTTACAATACTAAAATGTGTTCATCAAAATAGGGTAAGAATTTTGACAGCTACTAAACATTGGAGAAATATTATAAAGGGGCATACATTTTGAAAGTACAACATGCAGGCCACATATATAAGATCATTCAAAGTGTTGTTGTAATGGTTCGTTAACTCGCATAGTGCACAGTAATGTACCTACTCGATGTTACACGAGTCGTCGGTTTTAGCGTCCATGTTCAACGAAACTTGGATGTCTATACTGCCTGCTCATTCATACTTATATATATCTCTGTTCGCGGCATTTGACTTTACTGCTAGATGGAAGGTTCGATGATGTTTTTCATTTTAGACATATACATACATGTATGTACTATGAAGAAGACGAAATCGAAGCCATAATAATTTATCAATAATAAAGCGAAAAGGGTGCTCTCAGAATTGTTAAATGGTTTTCTTAATCAAAGACCAATTAACAGATTTTTTTTAAATATTCGGGATAAATTGCATGACAAGCAAGTATCATCAACGATCTATCCTCTTTTTCTAATGGTGAAACAGACTCGAAATAAAAGATATAGTCATTTATACTGCACTCGTTCTATTTGAGCAGTCAAAATGCGTTGACCGTATATTTCTATTTATACTGCACTCGTTTATTTGAGCAGTCAAAATGTGTTGACCTTATATTTTTATGTCTATGTCATATTTTTAGATTGCAGTATAAAGACAATAATAGTGCATTGACTTGACATATCAACGATATAAGGATTTGGCCCGAAACGGGGGAAATGCTCGGCGCAGCCTCGCATTTCCCCGTTTCTAAGCCTCATCCTTATATCGTTGAAAAAAAAGGGGGGGGTCCCAACCCAGAGTAAAAAGGGGGATCCAACTATATGCTCCCATTCAAATGCATTGATCGTCCAAAAAAAGGGGGGTTCCCCCCTTGGATCCGCCACTGGTTGGGTAGTTGTTTCGTGCAAAATATAGCTTTTTTATTCGTTTTCTCGTCCTCAATACACTTTTTAAAAGTATTGACCAGTCGATAAAATGCAACTGTAGTATATTTCTAAGGTTTTGCACGAATTTGCAACGACGCATTTTGTTTAATATTTATTGAATATCCTTTTCTACGCTATCATTGCGATTTTTGTTATCCTGGTTTAATCTTAATATTACTTATATAATATATGAATAAACGAAAATTCAAAACTCTAAATACACTGTGCACTTTACACTAACTGACACAAAAGTGCAATATTTGAGATGATTTGTTGTAAAATTTCATATTGCTGTAAGTCATGAGTACAATTGATAAGAAAAAGAAAAAACTCTTTTTTGTACTAGTTGCTTGTTTCAAACAGTTTTGATTCATTATTTGTAGGTACTTTTTTATTGAAAATTTAAAGACAAAGCTGAAATATCTACACTACATTATTCATGGTTTTCTAAAATCTTTCATCGGCAACGTTTAGGGCTGAATACCAATTTCTGGTTTATGGGAATTTGTAAAAGATCAAATGCTTTTTAGAAACATCAGCATAAGCTATAATTTTAACCCCCCCCCCCCCCCCCCCCCACAAAAAAAAACCAAACCCCATTAATGATGATTAAATTTTTTTTTACTGACTGGCTATACAGCCCTTACATACATGTATGTACAGGTATGCTATGCGTATTCAAATTAATTTTAAGCGTCAAATTACGGTAGTAGTAAAGGTTTGAGTAACTGAAAGAGCAACTATCAGTGAATAAATCGACAACTTGTTCTGATTAAAACACATATAATGCATATATAAAAAAGAAGATGTGGTATGATTGCCAGTGAGATGATTCAGAGGTCCACAAGACACAAAATGACACAGAAATTAACAATGTGTTATATATATATAGCCCAGGTGGTCGTGTGGTCTAGCGGGACGGCTGCAGTGCATGCAGGCGATGTGGTGTCACCATATCACAGTAGCATGGGTTCGAATCCCGGCGAGGGAAGAACCAACAATTTGCGAAAGCAAATTTACAGATCTTACATTGTTGGGTTGATGTTTAGACGAGTTGTATAACGGTCTTCAACAGTGAGCAAAACCCATTACACATTGTAAGCTCCCGGTGATTATTTTTCATGTGACTTCTATTCTTGTGTTTTTTTTCCTGCGACTTCATTTCCTAGAGACTTTGTGTGACTTTTTTCGCTGACTTTTTGTTCGTTTATCGTTCTCTTAACATGTATCACGTTATAACTACACTAGCTGTTATTGTCAGATTAGCTGAAAGCTAAAACATTTTGAATAAAAGAAATTATAATTCTGAATCATATTACTGAACAACATTTTGAACACCAAAAAAAAAAATCAAAATCTGTTTATATTCATATATCTTTATCAGTCTCATTTGCTAAAAATAACAAAAATAAAAGATCCATTTGATAAAAGAAATTTAAGATGATTGGCGGTAGAATAATTATCTGTTGAACAACTAAGTGTGAAATGTCTGGCAATTTCTCTAAAGATGTCCTGTAGAGTTCGCCCGCTGGTTATTTAGAGTGTTTCAAAAATGCATTCTTACCTCGAAAGCATTTTCGTTTCTTAATTATTACACAACTGTTGCAATAAAATGTTGTTATAGCCATGTTAATTAAGTGATTTTAGCCTTACAGAAATATTTTATTTTTAATAGTCCACTAAACCCAAACACAATGCTGCATAAACTTGTTTCATAATATGCATGCTATTTATAATATGTAAATAAAACAGTAAGATAACAGTAACTGAATTAAAAAAATGATCTACCTTGTTTAATTTAACGAAACACAGACTTACTGAAATATGGTCCCTATTTTTTAAGCAATCGTAGATACATTTTATTTAGCATTTACTTCATTTAATATAGAAAGAAAAATAAACAAACTACCACACTGCAATTTTGTACAATCGGTTTTTTTTGTAAATTAGTTAGACAACCATAGCTGAAACTCGGCGTATCCAATAAGCCATGTTTATAATACACTTTTAAGATAGATATATTTTAAAACATCCTTTTTTACTAAAAAAAAAAATAAGGAACCAGTGAATACATTTAATCTCAATATGGAAGTAAAATATATAATATTTCCCTCGAGATATTTCCATGTCTCAACAAGTTTTAATGGCTATACTGTGAACCAAAAAGCTTTACCAAATTTCACATCATTTTATTATAATAAACGGTCTATTCAGACCTGAGCCAGTGACCATCATTATCACTGTTGAAATTGCGTTGTCCAATCTTTAATTATAATCCCATCCTCATTCTAGACACGTTCTTAGATTTTTTTCTTTCACGTTCTTTATACTTTTGTGTTTTCATGACATATACATTTAAAGATCGTGATAAACATTTTCAATAATAAATCGTATGGGAAGAGCTAGATAAGTTCATAAGAGAGAGACAAAAAACACAGTAAAGAGAAATCGAGTTTTTTTTTTTAAATCTTTATCAGAAAAGTATACTGTAGTCTAAAGTATGTATTGAACAATGGACATACATTTGAGATTAGTTTTTTATAATTAGAAAAATAACACACATAATTTTGCAATTAGAATATAAAAAAACAAGTTTTTTTTTTGCTAAACATATCTTCCGCAATTAACGAAAACCTCGGAAAAATTTAAAAGAACCTATACGGAAGCAAGTATATAAGTTTATATGTGTTTCAAATAATTTTCATAATATGCGTTATAATGTCAGGACTTACCAGTGTGACTGCTACATTGTGATCGTGTTATTTTTTTTTGTATTCAGTTACGAATCATGGGTTTGATCATAATTAATAATAAAAAAATGACTGGTATGACTTTTTGTGGACTGTTATCCTGTGAACCTTTAGAAGTAGAAGTCATATTTATAACCCATCGACCTTTTTTCGCGTTGATTTACATATATATTTGCCACTGGACATCAAATATAAATTAATCATCACCCTTAACGGTGTTATCTGAACACCCAGTGACAAATTTTACATTGCTACATTGTATCTATTGACATGCATATGTGCAACAATCCCATAAAGATATACTGTGTAACGTTCCATGCAGAGACAGCAATCCAACAATTAACGTTATAATATAAATCTATACCGCAAATTTGACCTATAGATATAGAAAAGTGTCCACAGTTTATTATACATCCTTGGCAATTCATTTTAAATTTAGCAGAAGCTACAACATACATTGTCCATGATATCGGAATGAACACCAATTCTTTGGCATGCAAACTTTTATCTTGTTTAGTATTTAACTATAAAAGTTATAAGTATTATATTTTACAAAAGCTAGTGCTCTAGTAAAGAGATTGTGTGCAGTCGTTTTATAGTCTTTAACTGATTCTAATCATTTTTTTTATTTCATACAAATAGTAATTTATCGCTTTTATTGTTTAACTAAATAATTATATTGTTACAGAAATGGCTTCATTTAAAATAAATAAAGAAGTTGTGGTGGTCGTCGGTTTTGTTGATGAAGAAAATACATGTGATGATGTGATTATAAAATACGAAATTTGACTGTAAAACGAACCAAATTATATTTCGCTTTAGAATGATATAATCGTTCACACACGCTGTAAACGTTCGAAATGATTAGCTTCACGCGTTTACCGAACAACACGCTTGATATCATTCTATGTCGTGTATAAACGGAATGGAACACGGAATGTAACACGGAATGAACTCAAACGAAATGAACGAAATGAATGAAATGAATGACACGGAAACGGAATGAACGAAACACGCAAACGGAACGAATAAAAAACGAAGCGAAAACGGAAAAACGGGAAACTTGAGTGGTTCAGTAGCTGTAATTTCATGGACAATGAAAATCCCATTTGTCTGTTATCTTCAGAACACTGCTCATTTACAAGCCCCAAGGAGCAATTTTTGAAGGCCTTGCGCAAATATTCAAGATCTTTGCGTAATCAGTTTCTTTGTTGAATTAATGAGATGAAACATTGAACTCTAATAAAAAAAAAATGAGCAAACCTGGGAAAAATTATTAAAGGCATAAATTTACATCTCAACACTTGAGGACTTTTGTGGGATTGTAAGAAAAGTTTACTTATACAAGTAAATTTTTGAGAAAATTAAGGGTAGATTATTCAAACGTTATTTATTTACTTATATGTGTATATTTTATTTTTTACTTCTTCAAATAAATATAAAATAACTTGTACAAGTAGTCAATAAATATAAAAAACTTGTACAAGTAGTACCTCTGACTGAAATATAGATATAAATAGATATATAGCGAATTCATGACCACAACCATTTTCTATAAGTACGCTTTAAAATTTGCTTAAAAGAATGTTAAGTCCTGGACCATGTAGACCATTTGAAATTTCAAGTGAAAGGCCCTCCTCAAGAAATGTAATGGTCCTGAAAAAGCACTAACGTAAAGGATGGGTGGCCTTGGACCTTTGTTTTCCAATTTCATAGGTTACCTCTCAGAAATTAAAGGACCCCGACCATTGGGCCCACACTAATTCAAACCCCTGAAAAGTATTTAATGGTGTGTTGTTTTGCTTAGGCCTTCACTAAAAGCCCTTTTCAAAATATGGCACTAGCCTATGCTCTGAGACCCTAGCGTAACTTGGACAAAGACAAAACAAGTGAAACTGCGAGCTACTGCTCACTGATGATACCCCCGCCGCAAGTGGATAATATTAATAGTGTAAAAATATGCAAGTGTTCGGTAAACAGGAAGTTGTCGAGTGATGAATCTGAACACGCATCACATGGTATAGTTGACTTATATTAATCCTGAAACCAAATTTCAGAAATCCTTGTATTGTAGTTCCTGAGAAAAATGTGACAAAAATTTTCAACTTGGCTATCATGTGTAAAATCATACAAGTGTTCGGTAAACAGGAAGTTGTCAATTGATCAATCTGAAAACCCATCACACAGTATAGCTGACTTAGATAAACCCTGAAACCAAATTTCAGAAATCCTTGTATTGCAGTTCCTGAGAAAAATGCGACGAAAAATATTCATGGGACGGACGGACTGACGGAAGGACAGACAGAGGTAAAACAGTATATCCCCCCTTTTTTAAATACCTGCGTTGCTGCATGTAAATACTGTGAATTCAGAAATTTTTTAGTATATATATATAATCGGTAAAATCTATAAAAAAAATGGTTATAATCAGAGCGCTGTAAGCACTGTAGGCAGTTAACCAAAAACCAAGGCAAACATAATTATGAAAACTGTGACAATGTTGCTTCAATTTTTGTTTAAAGATTTAAAAGAACAAACATTAAACATTCATATATAATTGTACATTGATGGCAAATAATTCATAATTTATCAAGGTCTTCAATAGCAACGTATATATCAAGTATATTTTTTTTCGTGGTCATGAGTCTTGAGTCAGCAGTGGTACAAATTCGCAATGATTGCAGTTTTTCTAGTTGATCGTAATTGTTCGTATTAGTAGACTGTTAGTAATTCAAGTTGACTTTAGTACGAGCTTGTAAAAGTATGAATGGACTTGCTTCCCTGGAAAGAAAACTGAGTTGGTGTTCTACAGTACAAAAGTTACGAGACACAAATCAGACAAATGTTTACTACTACAGGGATCAACGGTGAGGTCTGACTGACCTGTCCATAGTAAATGTAAATGACTCCCACCTTCACCCCAAGTCCATGATGTCTAAGTTTTGAATAAAATGACAGGTGTTAGGTCTAGCAAAGTGATATGCATATGTGACGCCTATGAGATTGACCTTGTATGTCATTCAATCTTTTTGAAATGACAAACAGGAATGAATATGGTTTAGGAGTTGGTATCTCAATCTTTTACAAGTTCTCAAAACACACACAAGAGGGTGTGGGGTGACCCTAGGGACTACCCCTATTTTTCATTTGATTTTTTATATTGTCCCATACATGAATATATATGGTTTATGGGTGGGGATCTTGACCATTATCAAGTTTTCAAACAGGAGGGGGGGGGGACCCCAGTGACTTCCCCTATATTTCATTATTTGTTATATTGTCCAATACATGAATATATTATATATGGTTGAGGGGTGAGGATCTCATCTGTTTCCAAGTTATCAAACAGGATTGGGTAGGGTGACCCTTAGGACTCTCCCTATATTTCATTTGATTAGTTCTTTTGTCCCATACATGAAAAGATATGGTTTAATTTAAAGGTGGGGATCTCGACTGTTTCCAAGTTCTCAAACAACAGGAGGGGTGGGGTGACCGCAGGGACTCCCCCTATAATTTATTTACTTTGTTAATAAGTCCCATACATGAGTATATATGGTTAAGGGGTGAGGATCTCGACTGTTTCCAAGTTTTCAAACAGAAGGGTGCAGTGACCCTAGGGACTCCCCCTATAATTTATTTGATTTGTTATATTGTCCAATACATGAATATATATGGTTTATGGGTGGGGATCTCAACCGTTTTCAAATTCTCAAATAGGAAGGGGTACAGTGGCTCCACCAACTCCACCTATAATTCATTTGATTTGTTATATTGTCCAATACATGAATATATATGGTTTATGGGTGGGGATCTCAACCGTTTTCAAATTCTCAAACAGGAGGGGTGGGATGACCCACAGGGACTCCCCCTATACTTCATTTGATTTATTATATTGTCCCATACATGAATAAATATAGGTTGAGGGGTGGGGATCTCGACTGTTTCCAAGTTCTAAAGCAGGAGGTGGTCGGTGACCCTAGGGACTTCACCTGTATTTCATTCGATTGGTTATATTGTCCCATACATGAATAAATATAGGTTGAGGGGTGGGGATCTCGACTGTTTCCAAGTTCTAAAGCAGGAGGTGGTCGGTGACCCTAGGGACTTCACCTCTATTTCATTTGATTAGTTATAAAGTCCCATACATGAATGTATATGGTTGAGAAGTGGGGATCTCATCCGTTTCAAAGTTATCAAACAGGAGGGGGTAGAGTGCCCCAAAGGATTTCACATACATATCATATGATTTGCTTACATTCAGGTATCATATAATCTAGTTGCACTATTTGTGTAAAATAAGAAACTTCCAGCTATTTTAACTGACCCATCAAAATTGAGAAAAAAAAAATACCCATTGAAATTGCAGTAAAATGTTTACACTTTAAAAGCATCTAACTTGCTTTACCAATATTTATTACTGATTAAGATAATGTATACTATCACCAGGACCATATATATTGTTAGATATACTGTTCCCAGCTGTCACAAAGACTCACAATGTATTGGATTTTGACATTAAAATTTGTCAAAAAGTACAAAATATTTCAGTTTTTTCATTCTTTTACATATATCTTAATTTTCAATTCTAGTTTTTATATTTATTTACCATGCAAAGATGTATTTTGTCATCTGTCTGATTTTTTTAAAAGTTGATCGCCAAAACCCGGAGTTACCCATATCCGCTTCCAGAATCTGATTCGATATTGTAATTTTCTTCTCATGTCAGCCATTTTGTTTTCAATGTTGTTTTGTCAGTTACGATTTTACTCGAATTTACACATTATTTGTCGGCGATTTTCTGTATAAAGCTAGCGGTTGAACAAAATGAACATCGCTGTCTTTGGTAAAAAGGTTTGCAAAGTTGTTTTTTTAGTTCAGGCCTCTCAAGTCGGGCATGTCGAGCGTAGCTAGTAACCAAGTCGAAAGTCCGACTGCAAAAGTCGAAGGTCGCAGACCTCGGACAACCGCTAATTTGAACTCCTGCCTCTAAATTGAAAAGATACAAAAATTTCGTCTTATAATTTTAAATTGCCGCCACCAGCATGAACAGTGGAACTTATTTTAAGACTCCTGACGTAGTTGACTACGTATTGACGACATACAATATTCCTACGACGTTTGCCATTTGGGAAATCTAAACTACTTGTCTTTAGAGATTTTCGGCGATTGAACATTTCATACATTTGTTCTTTGACAGCTTGGCCAAAATCTCAGGGGATAATAAACTACATAAAGATTCCTAATGTGCCCTACTTCCTATGTGTAACTTTAAAACTTTTGGATAAATCGACGATCATTTAAGGTTTGTCTGGTCATATTTTTTGTAATCAAGAATTAAAAGTATGAAAAAAACTGTCCAATTAGTTATAAATAACATAACATCAAGCTAGATAATAACAATGGCACATATTTCAGCATTTATCGGGTAGAACACAAATCTAGGGTGCTCGCATAAGGCAGCTTAACTGCCTTAAAATAATAACTCCATTTAAGCCATCATGACTTATTGTAGATCATGTCTCGTTGATATTTTGGCCCTTTAAAGTGTCTATCTATCTATTACAGTTTTTTAAGATATACAAGGCAAGAACGCAAAAAAAATTGTAAAACTGCAGTAAGGAGTCACTTGAAGTTTCAGACATGTTGGCTTATTTGTAGATCTTCTCTAACTGATCACTTTTCCTAATTAAATATTCTTTCTATCTGATTATCATGATTATAGTTTTCAAATAATCAGCCAAAATGAAAAAAAAAAAGAGTAAAATTTTACATTTAAGAGCAATAACTCCCGTAACATTCAGAACATGTCAGCCACTGTCAAGAGTTTTTCTCTTCATAGCAGTTTTTAAGATACACAAATTTTGCATTTTCCGCATGTTCTTTTTTTAGCCAAGTCGGCCATGTTTGTTTGCAGACAGAACCATTGTTCACATTAATTTGTTTAAATATATACCATAATAATGACTGTGGCCAAGTTTGGTTAAATTTTACCCAGTAGTTTTAAGAGGAGAAGATTATTAATCAAAGTGGCAAAACACAGGATAAAAGGTCATAAAAGGGCAATAACTCAAATAAGGAGTCGTCTGACGTTTTCAGTCATATTTGATTTATAGTATGAAGATTTGTCAGTCTGAACATTTTTGCTTTTAAAAGTCTCTCCCTATCTATTATAGTTTGGAAAATAATCGGCAGAAATGAAAAAAAATCAGTAAGTGCAATGACTCTTTTTAGAAGTCCTGACAGTTTTGATGTAAATAAACGTTCTGAAAATTTCTGTCCCTTTTCAGATTTTCTCTATTCAAAGCATTTTTTAGATAATAGACACAACTTATATTTTACACCAATGTTCTATGTTTAGCCATGCCCGCCATGTTGGTTTGCAGGCAGGGTCATCTGACACATTTTTAAAACTAGATACTCTAATGATGATTGTGGCCAAGTTTAGTTTAATTTGTCCCAGTAGTTTCATAGGATAGGATTTTTGTAAAATTTAACAACAACAACGAGAGACAACTGACGCTAAGTGATGAGAATGTCAGGTGAACTAAAACATATATGATACAATACATACTAATTTGATTAAAACTGAGGTCAGCTATAGTTATCAGTAAGAAAGTGCCTTCATCAAAAGCATCTCTGAAAAATATTGATAAATCATGATCATATTTACTTGTTTAAGTCTGATATATGTAAAATATATGTATCACTTAATAATACTTTATCGGTACTTCTTCAGTAACTGTTGTGATATATATATATATGAATGTTTCTTTATCTTATAAACATATCAATGTTTGTGTGTTATTTCCTGTTTCAACAAAATAACTATGAACAGTAAAGGTATATATTTTTTAATTATTTCATTAACATGAATAAATCCATACCGTATGGCCAGCTTCATGAAAATGTAGACCTTGTCATTTGAAGATATTTTTTTTTCGTTACCTATATATTGACATCTACATATTTCCGTTCTTACTTTTTTGGGTTGCGTTCTCATTGACATATACTTTTGAAAATATTGCGGGAGTTATGATTTCTTTTACCTGTTTCATATAGGCTTGATGTCAGTGTGGGATGTAGCCTTAGCACTCCATTTAGATGAAGTAAACGTTTAACAGTATGGCTGTGTTCTGCTTTCTATATTACGTTTATAGTTGATTAAGCTCCAGCAGATACATGTTTGTGTACCTCACATTTTTTGTTTTCCTTTACCCCAAGTTCATACTTACGTTCAACCAATCTATTTTTTAAGGAAAATAATTTTGCAATGATGTCATCATTTTCTCTGATTTTTGTCTTGTTTACTATGAAGTATTGGTTTTTAGTACATTGTATTTTGAATGTTAAAACTATCTATTGATTATCTCCCCTTTAAGAGCTTGAATATTCGACTGAACACTTACCTATAACATCATCTTGACAGGACAGGGATCAACTTGACTGGACAGGGATCAAATCGGCAGGACAGGGATCAACTTGACCGGACAAGGATCAAATAAATACAGATGACAGATGCTTAAAATGAGAATATAAATGTTTCTATTTCAGGTTGAAATAATAAATGCATGTAATAAAGATGCTTGTGTATTGTTTGACCTCTTTTATTGATTGGTTGCTGTCTCATTGATATAGGCCTCTAAATCTTCACTCATACAGGATGCATTCTTTGTTTTAACTAGAACACACCCGTGATATCGCGGGTCCGTGACTGAATTAAAGTATATAACTATGCGCAAGCCTTATTTTAGTATTATTTTTTATCTGATAAAGTCATGCCGATTATAAGATACACAGTTTTCTCTGCTTTCAAATCTTTCTGTTTGAACCCATCGAACTGGAACTTATCAATTATTGGTAATATTAATTATTTGGATAACAAAAGGTCCTGGAATGGAGTATTTTTTAATCAACAGCATTGTCCTATGTTAGTTATAAATAAAGTTGAATTCTTTGATTCACTGTTTTATGTCATGCCCGCTAACGAATTGAAAACGGTTCCTATATACACCTTATTTTTAGTCCAGATTTTTAGTATTCGTATTGTTATCTTAGAAAGTCTTACTGATTAAAATACTACAATTAGGTAACAATTTGACAATGATTGAATTTAGTAGTGTCAACCCTGTGATTATGATCCGTGTATATAGCATAATCCTAAATACACCGTTTGGTGGTGCACCTGTTAGATGCAGAACGTACAGATAAGGATAGGTAACAGGTGAATATACTATTGGTATCGGTATCGGACTCGACCCGGAACTTCTTAATGATTGGCAATATTAATTACGTGGAAAACAAAAGGGCCTTGAGTGGTGTAATTTTTAATCTACACCTTTGTACTATATTAGTTATATATAAAGCTGAATTCTTTGATTCGTCGTTTTTACGTTTTTACGTGATGACGGCTGACAAATTGGACCTCGTAATTTTAGTATTATAGATGTCTTGTTTACTGTATAAAAACACAGGTCTTGTGTTATTTTAAAAGTAAAATATATTGGTTAATTATCTCCCACTGTCAGAGTTAAAATTCAACTCTTTTGAAATAAATTTCAATAATAAAAATAAATATAAATGATTGTATATAGTTCACATACAATGTGCACTTAACTATAATAACAACTCAACTGGACAAGCATTAAATTGACTGGACAGTCAATGATCACAAGAACTGGACAATAATTACGAGGACTGAACAATGATCAAATAAAAATTAATAATAGACATTATAGATGTTAAAACTGAAAATATGAATCAAATAAAAACAGGTTACAGACACTTGTCTATTGTTAAAAACCATTTTGACCTCTTTTATTGATTGGTTGCTGTCTCATTGACATAGACCTCCCATCTTACATTCTTACAGCACAATTTGATTTCTTAGTTAACAACTCTATTTGTAATGCTTGCAACAATGTGCAATGTTTAATAAGTTTCAACTTCCAAATGCAATTAATTTTGGAATTATGTCATTTTATTTTTTGTCTCCCCTTGTACAAAAGCTGCAGAATGCAAAATGTTAATCTTTTTCAAAAAGAATTAATAAAAAACACTTGTTTAATGCTTTTTTAGAATGAATCCTATAGCTCTGGATTATCTCCCCTTTAAGAATTTTCACATTTAAAATTTCAATATATTTCTAAGTTTCAATCGATACAGTCTCTACAATAAAGTTTGAGTCCACAAGCCCTAAGCTCAATTTTTTAAAACTTTTAGTTGTCTTCTGTCGGCTTGTAGAGAAGAAATGTACAAGCCTCCAAGCAATTTTACAAGCCTGGGTCATCATGGTCATAGGACTTGTGGTTAAGCATGAAGACTGTTGATAAAATATATCATTAAACGTTGCAATACAATTTGATTTGTGCGTCTTGTTTACTATAATGTATTGGTTTTGGGTATTTTGAATTTCAAACTATTTCTTGATTATCTCCCCTTATAGAGTTTGAATATTTTACATTAGAATTAAATTTCTGTAGTAAATGATCCTATATAGTTAACATATGAAGTACTTACCTATAACAACAGTCTGACTGGACAGAGATCAAGTTGACTGGACAAGGATCAACTTTACTGGACAGGATCAAATCCACTGGACAAGGATCAAATCCACTGGACAAGGATCAACTTGACTGGACAAGGATCAACTTGACTGAACAGGGATCAACTTGACTGGACAAGGATCAACTTGACGTGACCGGGACCAAATCGACAGCATGTGAACGAATACTGATGATAGATGTATAAAATGAGAATGTTTCTATTTTAGGTTGAAATAATTATTAACATGTTATAAAGATGCTCGTCTATCATGTCTATTGTTTGATTCCATTTTGACCTCTTTCATTGATTGGTTGCTGTCTCATCGGTATAGGCCTCTTAACCTTTACTTTTACAAGATGCATTCTTTGTTTTTAGTGTCTTGTTTACTATAAAAAGACAGGTGTTATGATATTTTGAATGTGAAATATATGATATCTGTTAATTATTGCCCCTGTCAGAGTTAAAATTCTACTTTCAATGATCCCAAGGACTGGACAATTATCAAATAAATATCGATAATAGACATTATAGATGACGTTCAAACTGAAAATATAAATGAAATAAAAACAACATGTTACAGACACTAATCTATTTCTAAATAAAATGTTGACCTCTTTTGTTGATTGTTTGCTGTCTCATTGACAAAGACCTCCCATCTTACAATCATAAACAACAATTGATTTCTTAGTTTACATCTCTATTTGTAATGCTTGCAATGTTTAATTAAGCTTCGATCAACTCCAAAATGCAATTATTTTTGGAATTATTTCATTTTATTTTTTGTCTAGATCTCCCCTTATACAACAGCTGCTGAATACAAGTTGTGTTAATCTTGTTCCAACAACATTAACCAGATGCTCCGCAGGGCGCAGCTTTATACGACCGCAGAGGTTGAACCCTTAACGGTTGGGGCAAGTATGGACACAACATTCAAGCTGGATTCAGCTCTAAATTTGGATTGTGATTAAATAGTTGACACAGCATAGGTTTCTGACACAGAATGAATGTGGTCTAATAAACTTTAAAATTTGTTTTTTGCCTTTGAGCAATTCACTATGCTGTTGAATATTAATCATCTCAAAAAAATGTTAAATGAGAAAAATTGAGAAAAAAAGTGTTTGTTATCACTGAATGGTAAAGATTGTTTTAATTTATCAGTTGGTAGTAAAAGTGAATATACATTGTATATTGTATAAAACAATGATTTAAGTTGATACAACTACTATTCTGGACAAAGAAAGATAACTCCAATTGAAAATTTCTTGCTATTGCGCAATATTGTGCAATTAAATATTTCTTTCTATTGTGCAATACTGTGCAATTGAAAATACTTGCTATTGCACAATACTGTGCAATTGAAGATTTCTTGCTATTGCGCAATACTGTGCAATTGAAAATTTCTGGCTATTGTACAATACTATGCAATTGAAGATTTCCTGCTATTGCTGAATACTGTGCAATTGAAAATTTCTTGCTATTGCACAATATTTAATATAATAATTTTGGATCCTGATTTGGACTAACTTGAAAACTGGGCCCATAATCAAAAATCTAAGTACATTTTTAGATTCAGCATATCAAAGAAGCCCAAGAATTCAATTTCAGTTAAAATCAAACTTAGTTTAATTTTGGACCCTTTGGACTTTAATGTAGACCAATTTGAAAACGGGACCAACAATTAAGAAATTATCTACATACACAATTAGATTTAGCATATCAAAGAACCCCAATTATTCAATTTTTGATGAAATCGAACAAAGTTTAATTTTGGACCCTTATTTGGACCAACTTGAAAACTGGGCCAATAATAAAAAATCTAAGTACATTTTTAGATTCAGCATATCAAAGAACCGCAAGGATTCAATTTTTGTTAAAATCAAACTAAGTTTAATTTTGGACCCTTTGGACCTTAATGTAGACCAATTTGAAAACGGGACCAAAAATCAAGAATCTACATACACAGTTAGATTCGGCATATCAACATGATCAAAGAACCCAATTATTCAATTTTTGATGAAATCAAACAAAGTTTAATTTTGGACCCTTTGGGCTATTCCTTAACTGTTGGGAACTTGGGACCAAATCTCCCAAAATCAATCCCAACTTTCCTTTAATGGTCATAAACATTGTGTTTAAATTTCATATATATTTCTATTTACTTATACTAAAGTTATGGTGCAAAAACCAAGAAAAATGCTTATTTGGGCCCCTAATTCCTAAACTGTTGGGATCTCAACTCCCAAAATCAATCCCAACCTTCTTCTTGTGTTCATAAACCTTGTGTTTAAATTTCATTGATTTCTATTTTCTTATACTAAAGTTATTGTGCAAAAACCAAGAATAATGCTTATTTGGGCCCTTTTTTGGCCCCTTTATTCCTAAACAGTTGGAACCAAAACTGCCAAAATCAATCACAACCTTCCTTTAGTGGTCATAAACCTTGTGTCAAAATGTCATAGATTTCTATTTACTTAAACTAAAGTTATAGTGCAAAAACCAAGAAAATGCTTATTTGGGCCATTTTTGGCCCCTAATTCTTAAACTGTTTGGACCAAAACTTCCAAAATCAATCCGAACCTTCCTTTTGTGGTCATAAACCTTGTGTTTAAATTTCATAGATTTCTATTTACTTTAACTTAAGTTATAGTGCGAAAACCAAAAGTATTCAGACGACGACGACGACGACGCTGACGCCAACGTGATACCAATATAAGACCAAAAAATTTTCACTTTTTGAGGTCGTATAAAAACACTGGTGTAATGCTACTTAGAATTAATGCGCCAGCTCTGGATTATCTCCCCTTAAATAAAACAAACACTGGTGTAATGCTACTTAGAATGAAAGTGTCACCTCTGGATTATCTCCCCCTTAATACAAAGACTGGTGTAATGCTACTTAGAATGAATGCGCCAGCGCTGGATTATCTCCCTTTTAATACAAACACTGGTGTAATGCTACTTAGAATGAATGCGCCAGGTCTGGATTATCTCCCCTTTAATACAAACACTGGTGTAATGCTACTTAGAATGAATGTGCCAGCTCTGGATTATCTCCCATTTAATACAAAGACTGGTGCAATGCTACTTAGAGGGGTAAATTCAGTAAATAAATATACGTCATCAGGGACCGCCCATTTAGGGGAGAGCTTTCTGTATAACACTGAAGTTATATGCTCTTCTGATTGGCAGATAATGTTTGTAATAAATATTTTTTGGTAGATGGATCAAAACTAGAGTTGAAAAAAAATAAAAAATATATGCTGAATGTACTAATTTTTTCCCCTTCAGGGTTGAAAAGTAATGGGGGTCATTATAGGAATTCAGTGCGAATCTACATGGTTTGTAAACAAGGCCATGTGAATGCCCAAAAATGCCGCATGACCCTATGTTTTTATTGTTGCAAAAGATAGGGCTACATTTGTACTTTCATGAATGATATATGAAAGAATTTAATTTCTAAAGGTAAATCAGGTATAAATTTATTTCCACACATAGATTAGCATTAAAGTCAATGGGAAATTTTTTACTGAATTTACCCCTATAGGAAAATATGCACTTTTTCACTGTACTTGTCCAAGGCCACACAATAATCACAAAACTCATTTCCTGTAAATGTTAATGTAATGGAAGGATTTTGGAACCATTTAAAGCTGTTTTTTACACAAATTTCTATCTTTAACTGCGGCTATCCAGGATGCACTCATTGTACTGTGAGAGAAGCATGAAGTATATTGTAAAAATCAGTTTTTGTGTCCAGATTGAAAGAAATAATAGAAATTACACTTGAGAGTTATGATATCAATGAAAGGCATGAATATTCTCCCCATTTACATCACATTTTGCACATATTTCTCCTCATAATGTATAAAATCATATGAAAAAAATGGATTACCTCCCTTTGACATAGTGGTTTTTTTTTTTTAGCTGTGTTCCCCATGTTAAGTGTAGAACAAGTGGTAAATAAGCATTCTAGTATTACACTCGAATACGCGCATAAGTATTCATTTATTTTTACACACCCTTGCTTCTTATTGAAAATATACTAACAAGTTTCATGATTACAGTCCTCATCATGAAGCAAGTGTTGAAATGTTGTAATTGATTTTTATGTTAATAATTTGCTTTTTATATTCAAATTGTACTTCAATCTCCCAAATGAAAGTTTGTCATACCTAATCTTATTTTTATATTGGCACTTTTTTCTACTTCATCAGCTGTCAGTTTGGAAGAACCCATCTGATGTTGGTAACAGGAATTTCTGCAGAGTGATTATCAATGACATTTTTGAAATTTACAAGTAATTAAACCAGATTTTTAGTATACTGAAACATAATTGGTTTTTTATTTGGTATGACTAGCTTAAAAAAGCCTTTGAAAACTCTTTTTGTGGTCTTATCATGGAATTTACCAAGAACTTTCCATATAATTTGGATAAAAACAAACTAAGAGTATACAAGACATATTTGTTTTTTAGTTAGTCCTTGCAATACTAGTCAAAGCAAACACAGAAAACAATTCATATTTATTAAACATAGTATTTTACACCATTCTTTTAAAAACAGTCAATGCGCAACTTTATATACCAAATATACATTGGCCGCAGTATGGGCTGTAGTATAAATTTTGCTCTATCTTTACAAATTCAGCATTTATGAAGGTTGTATTGAAACTGGAACTTGAAAATTGGATACATTACATGTTTATTACAAAAAAAGTTGGAAAAGAAGTAAAAAAGTCCCTTATAGGGGTAAATTCAGTAAATAAATATACGTCATCAGGGACCGCCCATTTAGGGGAGAGCTTTCTGTATAACACTGAAGTTATATGCTCTTCTGATTGGCAGATAATGTTTGTAATAAATATTTTTTGGTAGATGGATCAAAACTAGAGTTGAAAAAAAATAAAAAATATATGCTGAATGTACTAATTTTTTCCCCTTCAGGGTTGAAAAGTAATGGGGGTCATTATAGGAATTCAGTGCGAATCTACATGGTTTGTAAACAAGGCCATGTGAATGCCCAAAAATGCCGCATGACCCTATGTTTTTATTGTTGCAAAAGATAGGGCTACATTTGTACTTTCATGAATGATATATGAAAGAATTTAATTTCTAAAGGTAAATCAGGTATAAATTTATTTCCACACATAGATTAGCATTAAAGTCAATGGGAGATTTTTTACTGAATTTACCCCTAGGGCCTAGAATGAATGCGCCAGGTCTGGATTATCTCCCCTTTCATACAAACACTGGTGTAATGCTACTTAGAATTATTATCTCTTTTTTAAGAATTTTAACATTTAAAATTTACAATATATTTCTGAGTTTCAATTGATAAAATAAATCATCAAATGTCCAATATATAAATATAATGTTCACTCACCTATAGAATGTATAGTAATTAATTATATGGACCATGAATCAAATAAATATCAATAGCAGATCTTCAAACTGAAAATATAATATACATGTAACTTAATTATCATGATTATACATGTTATATAGCATGTTATATAGGTGGGAGGAGGGGGGTGGGGGTGGGGGTAGGTAAACAATAACTGTCACTTACATTTTTGACTTACAAGACAACCGCTGAGACAAGGTCAATTTGGTGAACAAGGAAAGAAAGAGCTTATTGATCTCCGGATATTTCATGGCAATAAGAACTGTATTGAAGAAAAGTCCATACAAATAAATTTAAACGTAACACCATAATTTTGGTCCAAAATTCGAAGCAATAACAGTAATTCAACCAGTTGACATCTATGTAAATACTTTATAAAAGCTTGACTGTACCTAAAATAGAATTCATATTTCCAAATCTAATTATTAAAGTAGTTTATCTTGCATTGGAAGCATCCATGATATTGAAATTTCTTGACTAACACTAGAGTAAAGACAGTCGGGTGGAATCAGAAAAAATGAAGATTTTAACATATTGGGGCATATTGTTTCCCCCATTATATTTAGGAAAGTAAATTAAATGTCAAACCAACAAGTTCAATACCAGCTAACTTGCAGCCAAATTTCATTTAGATATCTTGTACCAGCCAAAAGTTTTATTAAAAAAACATGTCAAATTTGTCAGGAGTGTGACGCTTTTTGTGTGACAGGATTTTTTTTTAATAATTTACATGTTGAGTAAAAATTATTATGATGAATGCATGTATATGAAGATGGTTTATAATCATTCTTCAATACTAGGTTTTGTAGATTATAGATTGGTGTTATCATTGCACAAATATTATGTAAATAAATATACATTGTGAAATTAGGTATGTACCAAAAATTAATATTGGCAAAATTTGATAATTTCTAAATTAAAGTGTTATGGTTGTATTTTAAAGGAGTATTTGTGTGTAAAACTGGTAAGTATTTATTGTATACATGTATAAGCTATCCATAAAAGGCTATACAGACATCCTGAGGTGCATAATTCACATATTGGATTAACTTCTATACAAGCACCCAAAAATGTCAGGAGTGTGACAACTGTCTTTAAACATGTACCAAAGAATACATAGGACTTAAATATGTTCTTCTTCTTTATTTTTCAGTAGTGGCTATTCCAAAGAGAAGAAAAAAATTTATTACAACTGTGATATGTTTATATCATAGATGTGGGAGTGCATTATATATGTCAGGAGTGTGACGCTTTTTTAAGGCATAGTGTGACGCTTTTTTTAAGGCATTTTCTGTCAATTCATAATTTCACAAGGACAAGTTCAACAGGTTTCTTTGTGTTAGAAATGTTAAAACAAAGTTATATTCCTATCATTTACCTCTTAAATGTGTTATTTATCATGATTGTTTTGACACAATAAGTTTTAATTAGTCATTTTTCTATTTTTTGTGCACAGTAATGCAAATTTATCAAAGGAAATAAGTGTGTACAACTATAAAATCATATAGGAAAGTGAGGAAATGAATTTTGTACAAAATAGAACAATTATTTTGATTTAAAATGGTATATTTAAAGATGTTTCAAGGATTAACCATTCAGATGTAATTCGTCACACTCCTGACATGATTTTTTTTCTTCTCTTTGGAATAGCCACTTCTGAAAAATAAAAAAAATAAAACATTTAAGTCCTTTGTATTCTTTGGTAGATGTTTAAAGACAGTTGTCACACTCCTGACATTTTGGGGTGCCTCTCTTTGTGTTTTTTTTAAATGGTCCTAAAAAGAAAGTCCTGTTCTATGGGTAAAGATATCAGAAATTGAAATCAATGATATAGCAAGGTGTTTAGTGATTTTTTGTGAAAGTTTAAAGCATTTTTCAATCTTTATAAAATATGTCAGGAGTGTGACAAAATACTGAAAATAGAAGGCTTTTTCTACATACAATTACATTAAAACGGTACAATGAAATGACATTTTGTTTTTTGCAAATGATCACAAAATCTCAGGGCTTTCAAAGTTTACTATTGTAACTGAAATATATTAAGATTCTTTTTATTGGCAAAAACTTCAATCACTAGTTACTATTATTTTTTTCAAATTAAGCTATTCAATTTGATTGTTATTATATGATTTAGCAGAAAAGATGGAAATTTTGGTTTTAAAATTTTCCTTTTTATATTGACTTTCATTTGGAAAAGGTCTGAGCAATGTTTTCTTGACTGTTTTATTACCAAACTTGTTTTTAAGTAGTATGGTTTCTGTTAAATATTTTTGAGATGTATGCTATTAAAATTTAAGATTATTCAATGTGTCTGTTTCGTTCGGCCTGAAACTTTGGAATTATAAAATTTAAAGTATTGGTAATAGGGCAAGACAAAAAGAAATACAAAATATTAAGTTTGAAATTGGACCCCCCATGTCACACTTTTGCTTCATTTTTTTCTGATTCCACCCAGTCATCAAAATTAATGTTTATAAAATTTACTCCTGGGAAAAAAAGTCAAACAAGTATCATTAAGAATCATAGGATATCATATTTTAAAATGAATATTGTACGGGCTGATGAACATTTCCCCCCCCCCCTCCCCATGTCAGATTTGCTCCTATGCTTTAGCTTTCAGAGTTATAAGCACATAAAATGCTCGCTGAGCGCAGCCTGATACAAATGCAGAGTTCGAACCCTGTACAGTTTGGGCAATTTAGGCAATATTCAAGCTTGATACTGTCTGAATTTGGATTGGGATCAAATTTTTAACATAATTACACAAAATAAATGTGGTAAAAGATCTTAAAAATTTGAAAAGGGACATTTAACTAGTATAGACTGATATCCAAATTCGAAAAACATGGTTTGATTCAGCATATAAAAAAACACTAAAAATTTTAATTTTGAACCCTTCAAACCTGAATATGGACTAATTTGAAAACAAGAGTCACCAATAAAAAATCTAAATAGACAATAAGATTCATTTTAACATGATGACATCCTTTAAACGCTTTGAGTACACACCCCTGGTAAAATATAAATATATTGCATTGGCTGTTCTGATCATACTCCCACGTCATTATTAAATAATGTTTTTTTATAAGAATGAATTACCCAACGTCATAGAAATTGATGTAAAAATTTAAGCATTTAACAGGAAAATACATGCTTCTGATACCAAAAATCATCACAACAAGCAATGCTAAAATGTGGTATAAGCCCATTTTTTTTATACATAGAAGACATATAAGTAAATTATCATTAAAACTCATCAAAATCTATCTAAATACGTTATTGTAAATAGTTTGAGCATGTCACTAATTCTGTTTGCTCCGTTCATTTACGCCAATCTAAAAGTGAGTTAATTTAATGGAACAGCAAACATATTCCGCTTTGATCCAAAAGAATTGCCTTATTTGACCTAATCGAAACAATTCATGAGGGCTTGAATATATCTAGATTTTACCATGGGTTGTCCCTTTATGCCGATATTTTACCCCTCGCTATCGTTCAGGGTAAATTATTTGTCATAAAGGGCCAACCCGTGGTAAAATCACAATATATTCAAGCCCCCATGAATTATTTCTTAAGTATATCATAGAGCTGCAATAATTCAGTTTTTGCTGAAATCAAACAAAGTTTAATTTTGGACGCTTTGGACCTCAATTTAGACCAATGTAAATATGGGGCCCAATATCCAAAATCGTATTACAAGGTTAGAACTCCCAAAAATAAAAGACTTTAAATTAATCCCATTGAAATTTGTTAAAAGATTTGTATTAATTTTCAATTGAAGATTTCTTGCTATTGTGCAATACTGTGCAATTGAAGATTTCTTGCTATTGTGCAATACTGCTATTGTACAATACCATGAATACCCTGCAATTGAAGATTTCTAGCTATTGTGTAATACTGTGTTATTGAGCAACACTATGCAATTGAAGATTTCTTGCTATTGCGCAATACTGTGCCATTGAAAATTTCTTGGTATTGCGCAATAATGTGCAATTGATGATTTCTTGCTTTTGTGCAATACTGTGCTGTTGCACAATACTGTACTATTGGGCAATACTGTGCAATTGAAGATTTCTTGCTATTGCACAACACTGTACTATTGGGCAATACTGTGCAATTGAAGATTTCTTGCTATTGCACAATACTGTACTATTGGGCAATACTGTGCAATTGAAAATATCTTGCTATTGGGCAATACTGTGCTGTTGCATAATACTTAGTTAATCTGTTAGATATGTATCTCCTGCCATATCAGTATTTGTTGCTTTTATATATATATATGTATATATATATGTATTCCAGACATTTTGATTAAACTCTCCAACAATAAAATCATCATGATCATTATGGATATTTATTACAAGAAGACAGATACACACCAATATTTAAATTTTGAATCATGCAACCCATCACATACAAAAAGAAACATTCCATAGTTGAAAACATCATATCCGTACAAATTTGTTGCAATTCACCCTGTGGAGTATGTTCCAGAGACAATTATAATTAGTTAGAAATCAGTAGTACGAAATATTTCAATAACGGTAAGAAATTTACAGTAAACGCAAACATGACTTGCAAATCAGAAAATTTACTCTATTGTATAACATGTGTCAACTGTAAACAGTAAAGAAAATTACAAAAGTCAAACAGGAAATAGTGTGTGTGAACGGGTCAGGATCCATAAAGAGCAAATACAGCAACCTGAGTACAGACGAATTCCGTTGAGCGAACATTTAGACATTTGTGCGGGAGGAAAATTCAAGTTTTTCCGTTCTTCAAATGTACGGAACCAACAGAAGAATACTGTAAAGAACTAGAGAGAAAATTCATAAAAGTGTTTGATGCCAAACTTAATGCTTAGTAGATACATGAACAATAACATCCCGTCATACTACTTATATGTTACGAACAATGACGTTACGTCATAATACTAATGTGTTCCCCATAACGACGTTCATAGTCTTGAAAAGTCCCAAGATGGATGAAAGCGCTAGACAATGCTGCTTTTAAAACTCTTTTTGTGTATTTAATTTTTAATATATAATTCTGCACACCGCTTGAAAATAAACTTTTTTTGTGTACATGTACATGTATATACATTTGTTATTTAATTAAAAATCAAAATCAATAACAGAAAAAATGCTTGTTTTGCTCCTTTTTGGCCCATAATTTTTGATGTATTGGGGCAAATACCCCCAAACTCAATTCCAGCCTTCCCTTTGTGATATGGAACCTTGTATAATTTGCAGATGGCAGTTAGGTCCGCTGCTGTATGCCCTGAGGTAATCGGTGCCCTCAGGTAATCGTGGCAATAGTGCCCATATGCGTAGTAATAACTTGATCTAAAAATAGAATAAACTAAAAATACATCATTGTACTTTCTATTTCGACTGACAGTATATGTGCGAAAAATAGGAGAAAACAGGAACACATACAATTTTTTACAATTATAAGTTACGACAAATAATTCACGAAAAACATCCAAATATTTGGTTAATTTGTGATCATTGCAACGTGAACAGATATTTATTTAGTGAAACGTAAATGACTTAAAATAATTAAAAAGAAAACACTTTTTGAATGGCGATTTAAACTTTTATAATGATAGTTGTCAAAAACTGGTTTCTTAGAGATTTATGTAAATAAATGTTTACAATTATTTTAACTAACTATTAAAGAATGAAAGTTATCCACACATGCCTAAGGCAGCAAACATTTGATTTTCGGGGGAGGGGGGGGGGGGGGGGGGTTCTATGGATTTTTTTCCTTCGGCGAAAGACAATTTTTTTGGAGACAGGTCGAAAACATTTTTTTCTTTCATTTCAAATTTAGCATTACATATAGTGGCAGCTGAGGGTGAAACAAACATTTTTTTTTCTCAGGGTCAAAAACAAGTTATTTGTTTCTCAAACAATGAGAAACAAACTTTAAAAAAAAACTATAGCCACCAACCCCCCTGAAAATGAAATGATTGCTGCCTAAGTTTCGTGAATGTCCTGTTGGAACTTTGACTATCATTGTGTTTGGTAATATATGACACTTACATATGGACAGATAACGCATATATTGATTTTGGTTACTTCTTTTAAAGTAACATAAGTAGAAAATGATAACATTTAATAGATAGGTTATTAAAATCAGTCCATCTTGTCCGACTGCATGAGGGGCAGTGGCGGATCCAACTATTTTTTAAAAAAAAGGGGGAGTTCCCAATCCAGGACACAAGGAGGGGGTTCCAACTATATGTTCCCATTCAAATGCATTGATCTCCAAAAAAAAGGGTTCATATCCCCAGAACACCCCATGACCCGCCACTGAGCTGTTACAAAAAATATCGCTATAAACTGTCACGGCATTATTTGAATTTAAGTGTACTGCATGCATCTTGCACTGTAAGATTAGTTAGCATTAACACTAATGCAAAATTGTTAAATAATTACCACTTTCGTTGGTTTTTTCTTATCTTTGTTTGAAATGTATTTTATTTAAAGCTTCTTTGTGTACCATTCTTTGTTTATTCGAAAGGGGTAGTAGATATATATATATATGTATATATATACACAATTAAAATAGAAGAACCTAGATAACGATATGTATGCGTTCAATAATGATACATATAAAAAAGAAGCTGTGGTATAAATCCCAATGAGACAACTGGCCACAAAAGGACACAGAAATTAACAATTGTAGGTCACCGTACGGCCTTCAACTATGAGCAAAGTCCATACCGCATTGTCATCTATAAAAGGTTCAGAAATAACAATGAAAAACAATTCAAACGAGAAAACTAACGGCCTTAATTATATAAAACAAATGAACAAAAACAAATATGTAGCACATACTAGTAAACAAACGACAACCACTGAATTACAGGCTCCTGACTTGGGGCAGGCACATACGTTTTTTTTCATAAAAGTTGTACAAACAATCGATATGTGAAAAGTATTCCATCAATTATATCAAAGTATAAATAATCATAAATCTTTATCATTTAGGCAAAGCATACATTTATAGATCCGTATTTTACTCGATTGGCTTTAAAATAGTTAATAATATATGACACTAACATATGGACAGATAACGCATATATTGATTTTGGTTACTTTTTTTAAAGTAACATAAGTAGAAAATGATAACATTTAATAGATAGGTTATTGAAAATCAGTCAATCTTGTCCGACTGCACGAGAGGCAGTGGCGGATCCATCCATTTAAAAATAAAGGGGGGTTCCCAATCCAGGACACAAGGAGGGGGTTCCAACTATATGTTTCCATTCAAATGCATTGATCTCCAAAAAAAGGGTTCCTACTTAGAACACCCCTGGACCCGCCACTGTCCATTGTTCAACTACTAAATTGTCTGTTTTACTTACTAGTACACTTGGTACAATAAAAAACCTGATAATAAATTGTTCAAATAAGTCCTTTGAAAATAGTGGAATTAATTACTTTTGGAGTGTCAAAAACTCGTTGGAAGTACTTGATAAATTGCATGCATATATTGGTGATTTTAAATCTGTTCAAAGTTTTGATTTTTCTACCCTATATACCACTTTGCCTCATATTCTTACTAAGAAAAAATTCACATCCCTAATTAACTGGGCATTTAAAAAGTCGGAATGCGAGTACATATGTTCAAACTCTTTGCGATCATTTTTTAGTAGCAATAAACAAAAGAACTATGTCAATTGGACATGCTTTGATACTATTTATGCGCTTGAATTTTTACTTGATAACAATTTTGTTCGCTTTGGAGATTCCGTATATCGTCAAGTTATTGGAATTCCAATGGGGACTAACTGTGCACCACTTATTGCGGACCTGTTTTTGTATTGTTATGAGTTACAATTTATGACTTAAATTAGCAAAGACCCATCAAAACAACATTTGATACAAAAATTTAACAATACTTTTAGATATTTGGATGATATATTGGCTCTCAATAATGACGACTTCCGTATGTATACTAAAGAAATTTATCCTGTAGAACTTACTTTAAATAAAGCTAATGATAACAATGACCACTGCCCTTTCCTCGATCTTGATATCTATATCATAAACGGGAAGCTTAATACAAAAATTTATGATAAGAGAGATAATTTTTCATTTCCTATTGTTAATTATCCATTTGTAGATGGTGACGTTCCCTTGTCATCATCTTATGGTGTTTATATATCTCAACTTGTACGATTCTCTCGTGTATGTAACAACGTATTAGATTTTAGCGAGAGAAATATATGTATTACTGAAAAATTATTACACCAGGGTTTTCGATATCACAAACTGGTCAAAACATTTACTAAATTTTATCATCGGTATAAGGAAATAATTCGTAAATATAACTCAACATGCAGACAGCTTATACGTTCAGGTATTTCACATCCAATTTTTTATGGAAATATTCTTTATAAAGAACAAAAATGTCAGTATTCTCCTCAGAAACTAACAAAACCTTTAAATAGACTTATTAAAAAGGGATATAGTTACGATACTGTTGTCAGGTCATTAAAGATTGCATATTTTGGCTTTAATATTGATTCACTGATAGAGTCTTTGAATCGGAACTAAACACATCTATTTCTTAAAAACAGTTGTTGGCATGACACGGGTTATGTTCTTCTCATATATTTTATGATAGTATGATACTAAACCCCTAACGGGAGGGATTGTGCCTGATATTCATATGATGAACACATAATCTTTCAATCAGTTTAATTGAGGTCTGGAGCTGGCATGTCAGTTAACTGCTAGTAGTCTGTTGTTATTTATGTACTATTGTCATTTTATTTATTTTCTTTTGTTACATCTTTTGACATCGGACTCCGACTTTTCTTGAACTGAATTATAATGTGCGTATTGTTATGCTTATACTTTTCTACACTGGCTAGATGTATAGGGGGAGGGTTGAGATCTCATAAACATGTTTAACCCCGCCGCAATTTTGCGCATGTCCCAAGTCAGGAGCCTCTGGCCGTTGTTAGGCTTGTATGATTTTAAATTTTAGTTTCTTGTGTATAATTCGGAGTTTAGTATGACGTCCATTATCACTGAACTATTATGCATATTTTTAGGGGCCAGCTGAAGGACACCTACAGCTGCGGGAATTCTCGCTACATTGGAGACCCATTGGTTGCCTTCGGCTGTTGTCTGCTCTATGGTCGGGTGGTTGTCGCTTTGACATATTCACCATTTCCTTTCTCAATTTTAATAACTATGTTTCTGATCTAATTTTGTATTCTATAAACGGTATCTATATATTTACACTACAAATCTACAACTCTCAGTCTATGGCTACACGTGCTGATCTTATCTATATTCATGCATAATATTCATTAGCGACATTAGCTGTGTATGAGTATCAAAATCGTATCATACGCGATGATGACCAGCCAGTACACACTGTAAGGATTTTATTTACCAGTATTAAAAAAGAGAAACATTGCAGTACGAACAGTAATCTATTTTTTTTTCATTTGACATTACTTTGAAAGTAAGTAGTTACAAGCACAGGTTATATAGTATATAACTGCTTTTTTAGAATGTTAATTGTCTTAATTAATCTTATTTGAGAGATGTTGGATATTTTCAAGGAAAAACCTCACATCTCCAGTGTACTTTTGTACATGGTCAGATAACCTTAGGTCATCTCTAAATTACTGTGTATTTCCTGTATCTCAGATCATATCTATGATTGCTCACATGGTGAGGTTACCTCAGTTCACCTCTGTATGATGGAACATTGTGAGGTTACCTAATATTACCTCTGTATTGCTGTACATGGTGAGGTTACTCTGTATTACTGCACATATTCATATTACCACAGTTTGTATAAACTTTACAAAACACTATTTTTTTAGTTTTCCTCAGGGCACTTATGCATTTCTATACATGGCCAAGTGCACATGTTAACTAATGTCATTTCCTAACTACTGTATATAAATATGTAACCTCTGTATGTTAGAATATGGTGAGGTTACCTAAGGTCACAACTTCATGGTCATTGTACCAGCTGCATGTTACCACAGATAAACTTTGCAAAACGCTAATTTTCTACAAACCACAATTGAATGTTCATAACTCCCTTCGTCAGCTTAGTCCAGATTACATCTATGTTCTTTTTTTTTCACGGACAGGCTACCTCAGGTCATCTGTAAATTACTGTACATGACCAGGTTACCTCAGGTCATCTGTAAATTACTGTACATGACAAGGTTACCTCAGGTCATATGTAAATTACTATACATGACCAGGTAACCTCAGGGAACCATTGTACTACTATGCATGGTAAGGTTACCTCAGGGAACCATGGTACTACTGTGCATGGTCGGGTTACTTCAAGGAACCATTGTTCTACTGTGCATGGTCTGGTTACCTCAGGGATCGATTGTACTACTGTGCATGGTCATGTTACCGAGGGAACCATTGCACTACTGTGCATGGTCAGGTTACCTCAGGGAACCATTGTACTACTGTACATGGTCAGGTTATCTCAGGGAATCATTGTACTGCTTTGCATGGTGAAGTTACCGCAGGGAACCATTGTACTGCTGTGCATGGTGAGGTTTCCTCAGTGAACCATTGTACTACTGTGCATGGTCAGGTTACCTCAGATAACCATTGTACCCGGTGCATGGTCAGTTTATCTAAGATCACCACTGTACATGGTCCTTGTACCAGCTGCATGTTATCATAAATAAGCTTGACAAAACGCGTATTTTCTGAAAACCTCAGGTAATCACGATTGATTTACATGGTCATAAATCCCTTCGGCAGCTTAATCCAGATCACATCTATGTGATTTTGTGAACGGAGAGGTTACCTCAGGTCAACTGTAAATTACTGTACATGACCAGTTTTCTCAGGTCATCTGTAAATTACTATACATGATCAGGTTACCTCAGGGAACCATTATACTACTGTACATGGTCAGGTTACCTCAGGGAACCACTGTACTACTGTGTATGGTCAGGTTATCTCAGGGAACCATTATACTACTGTGCATTGTCATGTAACCTAAGGGAACCATTGTACTACTGTACATGGTCAGGTTACTTCAGGGAACTATTGTATTACTGTGCATGGTCAGGTTACCTCAGGGAACCATTGTACTACTGTGCATGGTCAGTTTATCTCAGGGAATCATTGTACTACTGTGCATGGTCAGGTAACCTCAGGAAACCATTGTACAACTGTGCATGGTCAGGTTACCTCAGGGAACCACTGTACTACTGTGTATTGTCAGGTTACCTCAGGGAACCATTGTACTACTGTGTATTGTCATGTTACCTCAGGGAACCTTTGTACTACTGTGCATGGTCAGGTTCCCTCAGGAAACCATTGTAATACTATGCATTGTCAGGTTACTCAGGGAACCACTGTACAACTATGCATGGTCAGATAACCTCAGGAAAGCATTGTACTACTGTGCATTGCCAGGTTACCTGAGGGAACCATTGTACTACTGTGCATGGTAAGTTTATCTCAGGGAACCATTGTACTACTGTTCATGGTCAGGTTACCTCAGGGAACCATTTTACTACTGTGCATGGTCAGGTTACCTCAGGGAATCATTGTACTAAGTGCATGGTCAGGTTACTACAAGGAACCACTGTACTACTGTGCATGGTCTTGTTACCTAATGGAACCACTGTACAACTGGCATGGTCAGGTAACCTCAGGAAAGCATTGTACTACTGTGCATCGAACTTTGTACTATTGTGCATGGTCAAGTCTCCTCAGGGAATCATTGTTCTACTGTGCATGGTCATGGTCCCTCAGGGAACCATTGTACTGCTGTGTATTTTGAGGTTACCTCAGGGAACCATTAACTACTGTGCATGGTCAGGTTACCTCAGGGAACCATTGCACTACTGTGCATGGTGATGTTACCTCAGGGAACCACTTACAACTGGACATGGTCAGGTAACCTCAGGGAACCATTGTACTAATCTGCAGGGAACCATTGTTCTATTCTGCATGGTCAAGTCTCCTGAGGAAATCATTGTCCTACTGTGCATGTCATGGTACCGCATGGAACCATTGTACTGCTGTGTATTTTGAGGTTACTTCAGGGAACCATTGAACTACTGTGCAGGGTCAGGTTACCTCAGGGAAACATTGCACTACTGTGCATGGTCAGGTTACTTAAGTGAACCATTGAACTACTGTGCATGGCAGGTAACCTCAGGGAACCATTGTACTACTATGCAGGAACCATTGTACTATTGTACATTTCAAGTCTCCTCAGGAATCGTTGTTCTACTGTGCATGGTCATGGTTACCTCAGGAACCATTGTACTGTGTGTATTGGTGAGTTTACCTCAAGTAATCATGTACAACTGTGTATTGTCAGGTTACCTCAGGGAACCATTGCACTTCGTGCATGGTCAGGTTTCTCAGGGAACCATTGTACTACTGTGGATGGTAGGAAACCTCAGGGAATTATGTTACTACTTGCATGGTCAGGTTACTTCAGGAACAATTGTATACTGTGGTTGTAAGTATATAGGAATCCATTGCACTACGTGCATGGTCAGGTTACTTCAGAAAACCATTGCACTACTGTGCATGATCAGGTTACTTCAGGGAACCATTGTACTACTGTACATGGTCATGTATAACCTCAGGGAACAATGTACTACTGTGCATGGTCAGGTTACCTCAGGGAACCATGTACTACTGTACATGGTCATAGTTACCTCAGTGAACAGCATGTACTACTGTTCATGGTCAGGTTACCTCAGGGAACCATTGTACTATGTGCATGATCAGGTTACTTCAGGGAACCATTTTACACTGTAGCATGGTCAGATTACCTCAGGGAACCATTGAACTACTGTGCAGGGTCAGTTTACCTCAGGGAAACATTGCACTACTGTGCATGGTCAGGTTACTTAAGTGAACCATTGAACTACTGTGCATGCAGGTAACCTCAGGGAATCATTGTACTACTGTGCATGGTCATGTTACACCAGTGTAAGCACTATACAACTGGTCATTGTCAGGTAACCTCAGGGAACCATTGTACTACTATGCAGGGAACCATTGTACTATTGTACATGTCAAGTCTCCTCAGGGAATCGTTGTTCTACTGTGCATGGTCATGGTACCTCATGGAACCATTGTACTGTTGTGTATTGGAGTTTACCTCAAGGAATCATTGTACTACTGTGTATTGTCAGGTTACTCAGGGAACCATTGCACTTCTGTGCATGGTCAAGTTTCTTCAGGGAACCATTGTACTACTGTGGATGGTAGGAAACCTCAGGGAACTTGTACTACTCTGCATGGTCAGGTTACTCAGGAACATTGTATACTGTGCTTGTAGTAATTAGGAATCATTGTACTACGTGCATTTGGGCAGGTTTACTTCAGGAGAACCATTGTACTACTGTGCATGGTCAGTTACTCAGGGAACCAATTGTACTACTGTGCATGGTCAGTTACTCTCAGGGAACCAATTGTACTACTGTGCATGGTCAGGTTACCTCAGGGAACCATTGTACTACTGTGCATGGTCAGGTTACCTCAGGGAACCATTGTACTACTGTACATGGTCAGGTTACCTCAGTGAACCAGTACTAAATGTTCATGGTCAGGTTACCTCAGGGAACCATTGTACTACTGTGCATGTCAGGTTACCTCAGGGAACCATTGTACTACTGTGCATGGTCAGGTTACCTCAGGGAACATTGTACTACTGTGCATGGTCAGGTTACTCAGGGAACCATTGTACTACTGTGCATGGTCAGGTTACCTCAGGGAACCATTGTACTACTGTGCATGGTCAGTTACCTCAGGGAACCATTGTACTACTGTGCATGGTCAGGCTTACACGTCAGGGAACCATATCACTACTGTACATGGTCAGTACCTCAGGGAACCATTGTACTACTGTGCATGGTCAGGTTACCTCAGGAACCTTTGTACTACTGTGCATGTCAGGTTACCTCAGGAATCATTGTACTACTGTGCATTGTCAGGTTACCTCAGGGAACCATTGTACTCTGTGCATGGTCAGGTTACCTCAAGGAACATTGTATGCTATTCTGTGCATTGTCAGGTTTACCTCAGGGAACCATTGTACTACTGTGCATGGTCAGGTTACTTCAGGGAACCATTGTACTACTGTGCATGGTCAAGTTTCCTCAGGGAACCATTGTACTACTGTGCATGGTCAGGTTACCTCAGGGAACCATTGTACTACTGTGCCTGGTCAGATTACTTCACGAACCATTGTACTACTGTGCATGGTAGGTTTCCTCAGGGAACCATTGTACTAATGTGCATGATCAGGTTACTTCAGGGAACCATTGTACTACTGTGCATGGTCAGATTACCTCAGGGAACCACTGTACAACTGTGCATGGTCAGGTTACCTCAGGGAACCATTGTACTCTTGTGCATGGTCAGGTTACCTCAGTGAACCACTGTACAACTGTGCATGGTCAGGTTATTCATAAAGATAGACAAGAATGAGATTTACAATTAATTAAGAAGAATTGACTTTTTGTCTGAACTCATTTTTTTCTGTTTGTTTATAGGTTTATGGTGAATGGAAACATAAATATAGACTTTTTAAAAGATCTTGCATCTTTTGGGGATATCATCCAGGAAAGTGAAAGGATATCATGTTTACTTGAAGTGGTGAGGTCTAGTAAAAATAGCAAACAGAAAGTAGAAAAAAAAATAGTTGACTTCAGGATTGCGTAACTTTTTATTTTTCGTGGCAAGACCCTCTTTTTTTTCAATTAAATCACAATTTTACTTTGGTACATACATGATATGAACATGAATTTTTTTTCTCAGTTCAGCTGTTTTGCATGTAAGCCTATGGAGCAGTCAATAACAAGAGTGCAACCTTATGTTAATTTGATTTGAATCGATTATATTTGTTGTTATTTTTTGGGTTACCTGAGGTAATCCTGTTATGAAAGAATACTTCGTAGATACTTAGCTGGTATATGCATTTATGCTGTAATTACACAATTTCTTAATTTAAAATGTAGGACTTCATAGATTTGTATTGTTTATGCGATTATATGTAAATGTTACCTGAGTTCACTTGAGTTAAATGGGTTGTATTTGGTGTTATAATTGGGGTTACCTGAGGTAACCCTGTCATGAATGAATACTTCGTAGATACTTTGCTAGTCTTTACATTAATTGTAATAAACCAACTTATTCATTTTGAATGTAGGACTTCATTGAAGTTATATTGTTTATGGGATATATATGTAAAGGTGATCTCAAATAACTTCAGTTAAGTGGGTTATATTTGTAATTATATTTGGGATTACCTCAGGTACCCCTGTTATGAAAGAATGATTTTTAGATAGTTTGCTAGTGTAAACATTTATGTTGTAATCAAACAATTTCTTTATTTTACATGTAGGACTTCACAGATGTAAATTGCTTATGCGATATTTAGAAAATGCGATCTGTCTTAACTCGATTTAAATGGATTATACTTGTAGCTATTTTATGGGTTACCTGAGGTAACCCAGTCACGACAGAATACTTAGTAATTAATTTGCTAGTATCTGTATTTATGCTGAAATAAATCAACCTCTTCATTTTCAATGTAGGAATTCATTGAAGTTATATTGTTTATGTGATGTATATGTAAAAGGTGATCTGAATTAACTTGAGTTAAATAGGTTGTAATTGCTGTTATTGTTTGGGTTACCTCAGGTATTCTTAGTAGATAGTTTGCTAGTGTATACATTTGTATTTTAGTTACACAATTTATTAATTTAGAAATGTAGGACTTCATAGATTTGTATTGTTTATTTGATGCATATATATTTAAAGGTGCCTGAGTTAACTTGAAATAAAAAGGTTATCTTTGTTGTTATTGTTATGGTTACCCGAGGTTATCCTGTCATGTAAGAATACTTCGTAGATAGTTTTCCAGAATACACATTTAAGTTGTAATAAACCATTTACTTTTTTATAAATTTGAACTTTATAGATGTGTATTGTTTATATGATATTTAGGAAAGGTGACTTAAGTTAACTTGATTTTAATTGGTTATATTTACTGTTATTTTTGGGGTTACCTCAGCTGTTATGAAAGAATACTTCGTAGATACTTTGCTGGTATATGCATAGATGTTGTAATTACACAATTTCTTAAATTTAAAATGTAGGAATTCATACATTTGTATTGTTTATGGGATGTATAGATATATGTTTCCTGTGTTAACTTGAGTTAAATAGGTTGTATTTGTTGTTATTATTGGGTTACCTGAGGTAACCCTGTAATCAATGAATTCTTCGTAGATACTTTGCTAGTGTTTACATTAATTGTAATAAACAAACTTCTTTATTTCAAATGTAGGACTTCATGAAAGTTGTATTGTTTATGTGATGCACATGTAAAGATGACCTCAGTTAACTTCAGTTAAGTGGGTTATATTTGTAATTATGTCTGGGGTTACCTCAGGTACCCATGTTATGAAGAATGCTTTTTAGATAGTTTGCTAGAGTAAACATTTATGTTGTAATCGAACAATGTCTTTGTTTAAATGTAGGATTTCATAGATGTGTATTATTTTGTGATATTTAGAAAATGCGATTTGTCTTAACTCGAATAGATTATACTTGTTACTATTTTAGTGGTTACCTGAGGTAACCCGGTAATGGCAGAATACATTGTAGATACTTTGCTAGTATATGCATTTATGGTGTAATAAACCAACTTCTTCATTTTCAATGTAGGAATTCATTGAAGTTAAATTGTTTATGTGATGTATATGTAAAGGTGATCTGAATTAACTTCAGTTAAATTGGTTGTAATTGCTGTTATTGCTTGGGTTACCTCAGGTAACCCTGTTATGAAAAAAATATTAATAGATACTTTGCTAGTGTAAACATTTGTATTTTAATCACACAAATTCTTAATTTAAAAATGTAGGACTTCATAGATTTGTATTGTTTATTTGATGTTATTGTTATGGTTACCCGAGGTTATCCTTTCATGTAAGAATACTTTGTAGATAGTTTTCCAGAATATACATTTAAGTTGTAATAAACGATTTACTTTTTTATAAATTTGAACTTTATAGATGTGAATTGTTTATATGATATTTAGGAAAGGCGATTTAAGTTAACTTTATTTGAATTGATTATATTTACTGTTATTTTTGGGGTTACTGAGGTAACCCTGTTATGAAAGAATACTTCGTAGATACTTTGCTGGTATATGCATTGATGTTGTAATTACACAATTTCTTAATTTAAAATGTAGTACTTCATAGATTTGTATTGTTCATGCGATGTATAGATATATGTTACCTGAGTAAACTTGAGTTAAATGGGTTGTATTTGATGTTATTATTAGGTTACCTGAGGTAACCCTGTCTCAGGTAACCCTGTAATGAATGAATTCTTCGTAGATACTTTGCTAGTGTTTACATTTATTGTAATAAACAAACTTCTTTATTTCAAATGTAGGACTTCATGAAAGTTGTATTGTTTATGTGATGCACATGTTTAGGTGACCTCAGTTAACTTCAGTTGGGTGGGTTATCTTTGTAATTATGTCTGGGGTTACCTCAGGTACCCATGTTATTAAGAATGCTTTTGAGATAGTTTGCTAGTGTAAACATTTATGTTGTAATCGGACAATTTCTTTATTTTAAATGTAGGACTTCATAGATGTGTATTGTTTATGTGATATATCTGAAAGGCGACTTAAGTTAACTTGATATGAATGGATAATACTTGTTGCTATTTCTTGGGTTACCTGAGGTAACCCTGTCATGACAGAATATTTAGTAGATACTTTGCTGGTATATGCATTTATGGTGTAATAAATCAACTTCTTCATTTTTAATGTAGGAATTCTTTGAAGTTATATTGTTTTTGTGATGTATATGTAAAGGTGATATGAAATTTACTTGCGTTAAATAGGTTGTATTTGTTGTTATTGTATTGGTTACCTCAGGTAACCCTGCTATGAAAGAATTCTTAGCAGATACTTTGCTTGTTTATACATTTGTATTGTAATTCCACAATTTTTAAATTTGAAATGTAGGACTTCATAGATTTGTATTGTTTATGTGATGTATATATATTTAAAGGTGACCTCAGTTAACTTGAGTTAGATGGGTTATCTTTGTTGTTATTGTTATGGTTACCTGAGGTAACCCTGTAATGAATGAATATTTCGTAGATACTTTTGGTAGTGTTTACATTAATTGTAATAAACAAACGTCTTTATTTTAAATGCAGGACTGCATGAAAGTTGTATTGTTTATGTGATGCACATGTAAAGGTGACCTCAGTTTACTTCAGTTAAGTTAAGTGGGTTATATTTGTTATTATGTCTGGGGTTACCTCAGGTACCCATGTTATAAAGAATGCCTATAAGATAGTTTGCTAGTGAAAACATTTATGTTGTAATCAAACAATTTCTTTATTTTACATGTAGGCCTCATAGATGTGTATTGTTTATGTGATATATCGGAAAAACGACTTTAGTTAACTTGATATCAATGGATAATACTTGTTGCTATTTTATGGGTTACCTGAGGTAACCCTGTCATAACAAAATATTTAGTAGATACTTTGCTAGTATATGAATTTATGCTGTAATAAACCACTTTCTTCTTTTGTTATGTAGGAATTCGTTGAAATTATATTGTTTATGTGATGTATATGTAAAGGTGATTTGAATTAACTTGAGTTAAATAGGTTGTATTTGCTGTTATTGTTTGGGTTACCGCAAGTTACCCTGTTATGAAAGAATTTTTAGTACATACTGTGCTTGTGTATACATTAATATTTTAATTACACAATTTTTTAAATTTAGAATGTAGGACTTCATAGATTTGTATTGTTTATGCGATGTATATATAAAGTTACCTCAGTTGACTTGAGTTTAATGGTTGTATTTGTTGTTATTATTGGGGTTACCTCAGGTAACCCTGTCATGAATGAATACTTCAGATCATTAATTGAACTTTTATAAAAAAAAAAAGTTTATAATTTTACCAGCCATCCCCACCCTACACGTACATACGAAATGAATGATCGGTGAATACAAATAATAAAATCATTTGGGAAGTTTGTTGACCTCTTTGGTATTTGGTCACATTAAAATTTGGTATTAAGATCTATCTAAATAAGAACTATATTTTCGTGCGTATTTAATCAATGACGCATTACCACGATTACCTCAGGGCACCGATTACCTCAGGGCATACAGCAGCGGACCTAACTTCCACCTGCGTATAATTTCAGAGAGATCCATACACTTACACAGAAGTTATTATCCGGAAACTACAAAAATGCTAGTTTTTTTACCCCTCACTCCTAAACTATTGGTACCATTATGGCATAACTCCCAAAATCAATCCCAACCTTCCTTTTGTAGTATTCAACCTTCTGGTAAAATTACATAGAGATCAATTCACTTACAACTAAAGTTATTGTCTGGAAACCGAATGTGTCTTCGGACGACGCTGACAACATCATACCATTATACGAACACAAAATTTTTTTGCAGTTGTATAAAAACTGTATTTTACCCCCATGTTCTATTATAAGCCATGGCGGCCATCTTGGTTGATGGGTGGGGTCATCAGATACACATTTTAACCTAGATACCCTAAGGATAATTTAGGCCAAGTTTGGTTTTATTTGACCCAGTGGTTTCAGAGGAGAAGATTTTTGTAAAAGTTAACGGACGACAACGATGAACCCAAGTGATGATTAAAACTCTTTTTGCCCTTTTGGGCCAGGTGAGCTAAAAGGCGATAAGGTCTATTGAAACCTATATAAATTTATTCAAAACAATAAATAGTTCCATTTCTCTAAATTTGTTTTCTTGTCGTCTTCTTGTCACATATTAATTTAGTAAGAGCCCAGATTGTGATTTTTTTTAAATAGTTTAAGTAACAGGAAAAAAACTCATTAATTTTCTTCTGTTCTCTACATAGAATTTGAGATTAAAATTTATTCAAAACAATAGATAGTTTGATTTCTCTAAATTTGTTTTCTTGTCGTCTTCTTGTCACATATTAATTTAGTAAACCCCAGATTGTGATTTTTTTAAAATAGTTTAAGTTACAGGAAAAAACTCATTAATTTTCTTCTGTTCTCTACAATTTGAGAGTCTGCCATGGCTAATAGTTTGTTATATACTGGTAAACATTATGATGATTTTACATGTAAATTTCACTCTTCTTTGCAATAGGCAACTTTACTTCAATTTATTTCTACCATGATATTGAATAGGGGCAGATTTTCTGGATAGAGGTGGAAATGGTATGAAAATACAGGAAATCCTATACATGTTTCAAAGCAACTTTACTTCAATTTATTTCTACCATGATATTGAATAGGGGCAGATTTTCTGGATAGAGGTGGAAATGGTATGAAAATACAGGAAATCCTATACATGTTTCAAAGCAACTGTTCTCTTTTAATGATGGTTTCCTGTATTTTTCAAACCATTTTTATCTCCATTTTGAAAATCTGTCCCCTATTCAATATGATCATGATAATGGTTGCACTTACCGCGAGGGCCACTTCATGGTTATTTCAGCCATATTGAATAAGGGCAGATTTTCTGGATATCCAATAGAGATGGAAATGGTATGGAAGCTGAGACTATTATACTAAGGGGACTGGAAGCCGTTACACCAATCAGTGTAATTATACTCAACATCACAGTGACGGGTCGTTAGAACAAGACATTACATGTGCGAGATTTGTCGATCTGCCATATTGTTTTGACAGTGACAACATGCTTTGATTGTATAATTTCTGTAATTTGCTTTTATAGATTTTTGAAAAGATAATCCTTTATGCATTTCTGTAAGCACAGTTACTATTATGATATTATGATAAAAGATATCTCGATCGTTGACAGTTGTTATTAATCACCAAATCCAGCCTTGTGTTAACTAGAGGCTCTCAAAAACCTGTATCGTTCACCTAAATCTACTTTGGTTTTAGAAATCATATAAAAAAAAGATAAAATTTGGTTTAAAACATGTAATATGGCATTCCATTCTTTGATTTTCTAAAAGAGGACATTTGTATGCATTTCCCATAGGTCCTACAAGTCCTATGTTAAACTAAGTCCCTCTTGGATGTTGGATGGGCGACAAAGTACAAATGTAACAACACTTCGTCAGCATCTCATAAGGAACATTCATACTATATATATATGTTTGGTTTCATTCCATTCAGTGGTTCTCTAAAAGAAGAAATTTGTATGTATTTCCCATAGGGTGCTATGTTAAACTAAGTCCCTGGCTGGCGGCCATCTTGGATGCTGGCCTGGATAGGCAACAAAGTAACAAAAAATGGTCAGCACCTAATTAAGAACATTCATCCTATGTTTGGTTCATTCCATTCAGTGTTTCTCTAAAAGAAGTCATTTGTATGCAATTCCCATAGGGCCTATGTTAAGCTGTAAAAAAAGTATGATTCATAAAACTTCTAAAAACTTTTAATTGAACATGTTGAAATGCCCATCAAAATCAAAATAAGATTTCATCTGTCTGAAACACAAAATGAATTGAACTTTAATACATGGTCCGCAGGTCCCCCCCCCCCCCCCCCCCCCCCCCCCGCGCTTATGAAAAGTTCTGGATCTGCCACTGTTATATCTAGTGGATGCTAGGGCCAAATAAAAAAATATGTGCGTTTCCTATTTCCCTACCTACCCTTTATTTTAAGCTTAGAAATAGCCTACCTTAAACATGTTAAAAGTTTTTTGAGTCATTTTTCAATCACCACTGTCGAATTTCTCTCCCATAGACTCAAATGCAAAAAAAATTGTAAAATGAAAAAAAAAATACCTACCTACAATGTACCCTATTTTTTTCAAAGATGTAACAGGAAACACACATATTATTTTACTTGGCCTAGGCCTTACAACTTTTCCAACTGGACTGGTTAGTCTGCACATGCACTCTAGAGTAGTTTTCGAGGTGTAAATACAGCTATTTTTGTCCATTTGTTATGATGAACCTAGTCCAATTAATTATGACGTCTTCTTAAGGCTTCAAAGAAAAAAATTATAATAGCCTTTCAAGACGTCATACATGTAATTATTTGGACTATGATGAACGATTATCTGGACTATGATGAACCACAATAGATTGGTTCTCCGTTAAAGCGCCCATTTTATGACGTTATTTTGTCCCTCCGTAAGAAAGCAAACCCAACGACTTCCAGTTATATACCCGTAGCTTGTTATACTTATATCTGAGAATTTTAGAATTCTTTATTATCTATATTTTTAATTTTCATAAAGTTTAGTACACATGCACAACGATCGTGATCGTACCGGCCGTCCATAATGTTTTCTTCGAAAAGCTGAAATTTCCATTGATGGATAAAAGACCAAGCAGGACAAAATATTTAGTACAGTATAGAGTGTAATATGAGTTAAATTTGATCATAAGGTTACCATAAATAATGTTGTTTATAACAATGGTCATTTATTCCAAGTTACATCAGTCTGAAAAACGAAGCAAAGTTGAAAACTGCAGAGATTTGTTAAGCGTGTAATCTCCGTGGAATGGCCAATTCTTAAAAAAACATTAATTATGAAAACAAATTTCACATTCAACAGATCGATATGGATGTCAACATTAAATTTTAGTTTAACTCCGATCTTTAGATATACATATTATGGTTCATAAATGACGAAATCGTCGAAATGTAACCTCCGTGGAATGTAATCTCCGTTGACATTTTGGTAAAGAGTGCTTTCTATCACGTCCGCACTTTTATCGAGTATGGCGTGCCAAATAAACATATTAGACAGTTATAATGGATGGCGGATAATCACTTACAGATCAATAATATATTGTAATTCAGACGACATAAGAAGACAACATGTAACATTTTTATAAATCAATTGTTTGGTCCATAATTGTTTGAGTGTAACAGTTGCTTCTTTCTCAAATCTAGATGAAGAAAAAAACAAAACGAACCGGATGTTTTTATATCAATCGTAATGCATGTAAATAAGTTATACCTGTTTTCAATATTCAAGATATGAAGCTTTATGATTAATATAAATTTGATACCGAATTCAATACGATTTAACAAGTATGCAATTGCAAGAAGCCATAAAAATTGCTCTTTCTTTTTTCGTGTTGCACAAGCAGAGAAGCTTTTAGCTTTCATCAAAATTATGACGTCGATAGAAAGGGCCCGATATAAATTCCGTTACATTAATTAACAACACCTTGTACAACATTCTTTTCGGAATTAAAAGGAGTAAGATATAGATTAAACAAAACTATCCGTCACAATGCTATATATATATTACGGTCTGTATTAGGGGAGGAGATCTACATTTCTGCATTCTGTATTTCTTTTGGCCATTTTTCTCTATTCAGTTAGAAATATATGCCCTTCTCTGTAAAATTCTTGGGTTCAGTTCCTGCATTTCAAAAATTCCGTATATAAAATTTTGACAAGATATATTGTCTTGTCTGTATCAACAACATAAGTATGACGACACTTCTCCGTATAGCCCCTCTTTTTTATTCTGCCACTGTACTGCATAAATGATACCACGTTTGAAATAAGTATAAAACTTGGAGAAAAAAAAAGTATTTCAAATTCTTCGAAATAAGTTGGATAGCTGGGATCATAAACAAAAGTAAAGATGATATGAGGTATATTTTATCATATTTTCCTTGTGATTCGAGGTACTGGTAATGAGGAGCTGAACACAGTGACAGTTCCGGTAGCTAACCGACATTAAGAGAAATCTGAAATCGGATAAAATAAAAATTTGATCACCAAAACGATTTTATCATTGATTACTCATCTGTCCAACAAAATATAGAAAGAAACATTGCTTATCAATCAATTTGGTGAATATTATGAAATATATTTAATATGTGTTGGTACTAAAAAAATGTTATACCCTAAAATATTGAAGACAATGTCTTCCGTCCTCGAGCATCAGTATGAAAATTTAAGACGTACGAATTATGACAATGTTTTGGTTCTGTAAATCCTTACAATTCCAATCAATGGTCAATTTATATATTTTGGAATTAGAAAGATACCTATGGTTTTATACTCTATCAATCAATGTTACATTCGACTGATTTGAATATTTTTTGTGTGTCATTTTCGTCATATAGCTCATCAACTCTTTCTATTCTTTCATATCTTTGGATTTCAAATACTTGTCGCTGGGCGTAAATGATGAAGATAAATCAAAAATAGTGCTCGCTTCGGACGCATGGAATTTATAACTTGTTTTTTCTTCGGCCACTATTGCAGATCTTTTTGTTGCTTATCGGATTATCGTGGTCTGACATCTGTCACGAACTATTTTTTTTTCCAGGTGAATAAAATTAAATAATTGCTGACGCAATGCACGTGAAGGATGTAAGGTTAAATTTGTCTACAATAGGAAACGAAATGAAAGTTAACTCATGCAAGATCGTGATTTTGGCGAAAAACAATGATGCTTATATGAATGTATAAAATTTGCATCGCTTATTTCATTTGACCAGTAGCGTTTACAACCAATTTGAAAGATCAACGTTTCTTTCGAAATGATCTACTAGAATATTGTCAATAATGAATTTAATATGTAGAAAACGTAAAGTTTCATTAATCTTTAAATCATTTATTTCTGTTATTTTCAATTCACCATATTCTTAAGGTGTAATACCACCATTGATTTTCCCCTATTAGTCTTTGTTAAATTTGCACTTTTCAAAAAATTGTGTAGAATTTATCTTTGTTTCAAATAAAGAAATACTTGGCATGAGTAAAGTTTTATCCTGTCCAGTTCTATAGAAAAAGTTTCACATAACATTTCATTGCATATAAGAAAATAACCATCATTGGAAGTTAACCAATCAAATTTCTCCCCTTATTCTATCTGTGTACAAGGTTTAGTCACCATGTAACCTCAAGATTACAAAATTTTCTATAGAAATCACAAATAAAAAATAATGGTGTTTTGAAATACCCAAGACATATGATTATGACTCAGAAATAGTTTTACTGCAATAAAATGTAGGATTAATTACCTACAACGGTCAAATTCAAGGGAATATTTTTTTAGACCTACTTTCGTATGCAACCGGATGTGACGTACCATGATTTGGTGGTATTACACCTTAAGTTTCAAAATTATTTTTTAATCTATAAACCACCTCCTATATCTTGAATTATTTCAAATAACTAAAAAAAAAGTATATGATATACAAACGGAATACAATGCACAGTTCTATTAGTATAAGAGGATCTACAAAAAGAAACTGTGGTCGTTACTGGTTGTCTACAAATCAAAGTTGCGAGATTAATAGGCTACAACTAACCACCAAAGAGGATGAATAAAATATATATGAATAATGATTTAATATTTTATATTTTGCTGGATAATTTTTTTGTCGTGTCTCTCTCATCATTGTTTTTTTTATATATTTTTATTGAACCTTTTTGAATTCTTTATCAACGACAACGCATGTAACATCTTATTTATTTTTTGAATATTCTTCTCCCGGTCATAAATCTGCATGAAATATTTGTCACTGTACGTTCAGAAAACATCAATCAAAAAAGCATATCTCCTCTAAAATTGTATTAATATACAAAGTGTAAACCTTTTCAAATAAGTGATTCGTTTAAATTCTAGTCAGATATTATCAGTTACACAGTGTGTTAGTGACCTAATACAATAAATACGGGGTCAGTAAATTCCATAAGGGATTTGAGCGAAAATAGAACCTCATATGGAATTTACTGACCCTGTATATATCGTATTAGGTCACTAAACACTGTGTCACGAATTTATCTTGCCGACTATCTTTATTAGTAGAATTAATAGACACTTCTTGTCTCTCCTATTTTTTCAAATTTACAATACATAGAACAAAAAGGTATTAAGGAATATCAAAGGAAGTAACCTATATCAAAGATACAAGATCATACAAGGGTTGTGCTTCGGCTTCGAAGACATTTTTAAAAACAGTTCAAAGCAAGAAATTCATGCGTTATACGCCATACTTGTGCATTTTGAAATTAAAACAGTTGATTTATATATATGTTTTCGATATCAATATGACCACATCAATTATAATTCATGGTAACACAGAATGGTAAATAGGATGATGACGAAAAGGAGGAGGATTCAGTGGCAAATTATATGCGTATTCGTGTTGAAAGCATGTTTTATACGATTTTATTATTTATCTTGCTTTGTACAAGACTGATATGCTGAGTCGATTGTTTATCGTACAAGTTCGCACAGAAAAAACTTTTTGAAGATTTATCACCTTAATTTGTGTTAAGGAGATAAAAAAAACCTTATATATATAATAATAATGCAGACATGACTGAATATCATACTTAAATTTTAGCTAACAAGAAAAAAGAAATAAAAGTTTACGTGAATCAATAATTTTTTTTTAGCATTTTGGCATTGAAAATCACGACGTCAAAGGAAATAAAATGACGTTAAATGTTTTTTTTATTGTTTTTTCATCTAAACTGTCTCGATCATTACAAATTAACGGTAGCACATTACATGCTAAAATTTATAGGGTGGATAGAATACACTATGAAGATGTTCTATGTTCTTTATAAACAAGTTTTGCTGCAATTTATATTTTATCATTTTTTACTCCGACGTTGGGCGCTTTAACGGAGAACTAGTGAATAGTCTAGATGACTGCCAGATGCCCGAGTCTGACAGCTTGAGATGGAAGTACAGAAAATCCTATACATCAACTGTTCAATTTTAATAAATGATGTTTTCAGTATTTTCCTAATAATTTTTTTCTCTATTTATCCAAGGAATTGTATATTTAAAAGGAATGGAAACGCGGCTCGAGATCAATCGGGATACCAACAGCGCACCCGCAGAGCTATAAACCATGTCTGGCTCAGGCGGAAGTATGATGAATAATATAAAAAATCATGACGGAGTTCCATTTCCTGTCATATAAATCGGTCTTTTAATTCACGTGGTCATCTTGCTTGAGACGATATAAATGAGAGAGAAACCCGAAATCAAGAATAAACTTTTATTCCTAGCAAAAAGTAAGGCCTAGGTATCATTTTAATGCCTCATCAAACATACGTTTGTAATATTGTATTGAGTAAATTCTCATTAGAATAGACCTCGGTCTTGAAAATTGAGGGAGTTTCATCCGGATTACTAAACAAAAAATACTGTGTTTTGATTTTTTTCTAAAAACTTGAAAACTGTGAAGTGCAAAACAAAACAGTTGATATCATTATGAAGCTGAAACCTTATTCTATCGCTTAGGCTCTTTTTGAAGTTTCTTGTAACTTTTAAGAATTTTCTACGATTTTTCGAAATTTCAGTTTTGAGTTTCAATATTCTGTCAAAATATGTCTATCAATCTGGGAGTGCACTACGATTTCTTTATTATATTGGAAAGTAGAAAGAAAAAAGTGAGAAAATGAGATATCATTTTAAAGAAGGAATATTTTTCTACAGTTTGATCTAAATTATGAATGCTAAATGTAATTGGTACTATATATATGATTTTATTTCGAAACATGTTGAAAACTTAAAGTTGTGCGTCAACAAATACATCGACACTTTGTATTTTGGTATAAGTTAAATAACTACTTGAAATAGATGTGACATTGACATATAATTTAAAAGCTTAGTCTTTTTTCTATCGCATAGTGTTGGTTTTATGAAAATGGTGATAAAAACGAATTAGCTATGATTTTTCAAAATCCCGTGTGTATAGTTCACATTGACGCCATTTTGTTTGAAATAACAGACAAGATATATATAGAAGACACACGATTGGGATTTATTGTGCCTTTTTATATACCATGTACGATGATATGCATTTTTTTTGTCAAATGCTGCTTTAGATACTAAATCGTTGTTTAGAATGCAGTTTGCCATTATAAAGCGTTGCCGCAAATTACCATACGAAACAGCAAAACTGTTCCTTCCTTTTTCTCCCAGAGCAGTAGTCTATAGGCCGCAAAAGTATTCCTTTGGTGTTAAAATAAATAAAATGCGAATGTGGGAAAGTTTTAACTGTTTCTAATTAGAAAATTTATTGCATCTCTGCATAATTTAGCATTAATTAACAGGTGAGCTCGACATTATTAATTTTTAACATCTTAAAAGTATGTAAGACCAGAGACAAATTAGCTTATCATTGATACATGATATATTATACCTGCAAATTGGAACATCCTGCATGCCGTTGTTTATTATAACACCTGTAATCTGAGTTCTTTTATCTAGATAATATACTGCAGTTGTTAAAATTTTCCTTCCTTCATAATAATTTATTAACTTCTTTCTTTAACCAAGGATTTGTTACTATACAAATCCTTGCTTTAACAGTCATTTAGTTACATTTTTAAAATGTTCTTTATTTTGCATGAAAACTTTTTAACACTCGTAAAATGTCCGATATCATCTGATTATTACATACCTTCATGAAATAATACGATAAAAGAAAAAATTGAATAATAAGTTTTTTATTACTAACTTTGCATGTGGTTGTATTGTTATATTTTTTTTTCTTGGATTAATTTATTTTCCGTTTCATGATTTATCACTTAGCTACTTTACCACGTTCGTACTACACAATGTAAGTACCGTTACTCTACAATAGAATGTGTATTTCGAATTATCTTCAAAAATAACAATAATATGATTTATTTTACGCCAAGCAAATTGAAACAGAATGCCCCTTAGAATGATGTTTTAGTCATTATTTTTTTATTACAGAAACATGCCTAAGAAGAAAAAAATAATCATTGTCAAGTTAGATAACTAGTGTCAGATTAAATGACCACGTTCGATAACTTCTACCAGATAAGTAATGAGCCAGTTAGAGCGATGGGGTGTAATTAACACCCGGTCAAAGCAAGAGATGCATCATAATATTTTCTTTGAAGTCGGCCGCGTTTCCATTCATTTTAAATATACAATTCCTTGATAATGATTTATCTTATGAAAATCTACCCCTAATCATGCTTATTCAACATGGCTTCACTTAGCCTTTAGGCTAGTCCAAATAATTATGACGTCTGGCAAGGATATTTTAAATTTTTTTCTAGGACGCCTTTCTCCCAGAAAAAAATAAAATAGCCTTGCCAGTCGTCATAATTATTTGGACTAGGCTGCACTATTTAAAACCTAGAAGGGGCCTATCCACACTTGTGTGGGACAACCCCTGGGAGTAAGATCTTAGACTTATAATACAAATCCTTGCTGGGGCCATTTTCAAAATACACGTCTTCTTTCAACATACTTCTTAGAGTTGTCGCAATACCTTGGTTATGTCTTTGAGTATATTTGACCAAACCGTCTATTTTTGTCCTTTCTTTCGTATTTTGTAACAGGAAACATATTTGTGACAGGGGGCGCGAAAGGAAGCAAGTTAACTCGTACCAACGGAAACTCGTACCATGTTAACTCGTACCAAAAAAGTTAACTCGTACCAACGTAAAGTCGTACCACTGGGAAGTCGTACCATTAAAAATATATTAAAAAATACGAATCTTTTGTGGTGTTTTTTCTTTCTAAAATTAATAAAAAAAAGTTTAATTACTGTAATTTGATACTGGATTTTAATGAAAACTTGGACAAAAATACGTTTTTTTTAATTGGTCTTAATTACCTTAATACCCTGCTAATTAAAATATATGATATTCCTTTGATTGTGTGATCAAATTAATACATTCCTTTGATTATGTGATTATAGTGAACATGGACTATTAGTGCGACCATTAGTGCTTCTTGAATGTTTATTTTTCTAAATGTAACAATAGTGCCAGTTATCTTTGAAAACATTATTGTATTAATGTCATGTGAAATCTTAAATGTAAAAGGATGATATAGATGCGAATAAAACATAAGGTATGTGTGTATCTCTTGAGAGAAAAAAATAATAATATTTGATGTTTTGTTAATTTTTAATAGATGATTGTTATTAAAATTGTGGTAAATAAAGCATCAAAATAAAATATATAATATTCTTTGTTATTCTGCCAGAACTACCATTAAGCCTACTGGCCATTCACAATACCATTATTCACAATATAGATGGACAGTCAAACTCATAACTCATAAATAGAAATAAACTTAAAATATTATGCTGCCAACACTACCATTACGTCTACTGGCTATTCACAATACCATTAGAACCATGGATGAACTCATAAAAAGAAATACACGCCATGGCTAATAAATAATATGGGGACGAAGTCCCCAATAACAGTAGAAAATTCAATAAAAAAAAAATTCGTGAAAATTTCCCGAATTTTTCATTGTACTAATGAACTCAAATTCGTTCAATTTTTTTTATGTCATGTTTTGAAATCCCGGACCTGCGCAGAAATCTACAATAGGTACTTCCTTTTTCCGGTCTCGTTTGTATGAATCTTTGAGTAAAATATATATTTATCAGTCTAGTATAAATAGGAAGGAACGCAATACCAATTTCATATTTTAAAATAACTCCTTGATATGAAAAAACGTTACCTGATGATAGCGTTTCTTTGTTTACATTGCATATGACGTCATAACTTAAATAACGTCACAACTAAAATCCCTAACAACAGAACCAAAATCGGAAACGTTACGGTACTTCCGTTTCTTTTTTTTAACAAATATTTAAGTTACAAAAAAATAATTCATACAGACTTCGTCCCCATTTACAGGTAATGCCTGCCTCATATTATGGGGACGAAGTCCCCAATAACAGTAGAAAATTCAATAAAACAAAAATTTGGGAAAATTTCCCGAATTTTTCATTGTACTAATGAACTCAAAATCGTTCAATTTTTTTTATGTCATGTTTTGAAATCCCGGACATGCGCAGAAATGTACAATGCACTTTCTTTTTCCGGTCTCGTTTGTATGAAACTTTGAGTAAAATATATATTTATCAGTCTATAGTATTAAATAGGAAGGAACGCGCAATACCAATTTAATTTTTAATAATTCCTTGATATGAAAAAACGTTACCTGATGATAGCGTTTCTTTGTTTACATTGCATATGACGTCATAATTTAAATAACGTCACAACTAAAATCCCTAACAACAGAACCAAAATCGGAAACGTTACGGTACTTCCGTTTCTTTTTTTTTTTAACAAATATTTAAGTTACAAAAAAATAATTCATACAGACTTCGTCCCAATTTACAGGTAATGCCTGCCTCATATTAGCACACAAGACCGTGACACCATAGCAAACGAAAGACTAATCTGAGGATGATTTCAGGTATCATTTACTTTCCTCTGAAGGTGTCACTACTCTTTATCAAAGCAATGCATATCTCACACATTAAATGAACATGACATTACTTCAAATCTTAAAAGAAGTTGCCATATTTTGATAACATTTATTATCACATATTTTGTACTGATATGTACGTTTTTGCATGGCCAATAATAGCCGGAAGTCAAGGTTGGTTATCAGCCCTCGGGGCCGATATCGATATCAGCCCTCGAAATCCATATCAAGCCCCCGAGTTTAACTTCCGGTAAACTGTCAATCAAAGACTATTTGTAAACAAGTTGAACACAATGAAAAGAAATTTAGAAAGTTACGAATCTGCTGTAGAAGAAAAAAGTAGAAATCAACAGTGAAAATCACAAAAGTTCCCGTAAAATTTTGACGTCATAAAGAATTTATAAAATATATGACGCCACACTGGAATGAGTAGCGATATAGGATTCTTCTTAAGCATTTTTAACATTTGTAATGTAACATTTTAAAGTCGTTTAATATTTGCAATTCTTAGAATTAATATATTTATTGTTAATCATTTCTGAAACTTTTCACAAAACGTTGTTTACCTACTGTGATACGAACTTTTTTAAACTCACAGTCACTGTGATACATTTTTTATTTTATTTTCGTTAAATATCTTTTTGATTTTTGAGGCAAATGCCTCATGTTTTAAATTTTAAAAAAGAGAAAAAGAATCTAAAGCAAAAGATTATCAAATTGTTTTCACGGAAAGTGTCTTGCAAGAACCAAGTTCTGAATCAGTTCTCGTCACTCTCTGATGTCGCCCCTGCATGTTTTTCTTAATACATGTTTCAATTTTACTTTTGGTTTCCAGAGTTGATGGTCTATCGTTTGTACTTCTGTGTCCCGGGTTTGTCTTTTGTTCATTTACTGTCCTACTTAATGACTAGTCTGAGTGTTGATTTTCATTCAAGTTGTAAACATGTCAACACTGTGTATAATGCGGTCCTACTAAAAATCGCCCGGGAGCGCCCGGGAAAAGAAAAAGCGCCCGGAGAAGGAAAATTAGCGCCCGGAGAAGAAAATTAGCGCCCGGGAGAAAAAAATAATAATACTTTATAGCAATATTTTTTTTCCTTAAAAAATAACTAATCATTGCTTGTTAATTTTGTCCTTAATATGAATGGGGATATGTAGCATTAGCACAAAAAGGCTATATCGCGGCGAGAGCTAATTCGAATATTTTTACAATTTAAAGCATATTTTTAAAATAAGACAAAACGTCCTTCAATATACTAAAATTCTTGACTAAAGGAAATTGATTATATACAAATAAAAATCAACAGTAAAATAACGTGATAAAAATTAAAAACGATTTAAATATAATAACAGTTTTATATTCTATAATAAGTGCTTTATTACAAATGTCTATTATCTGAATTTGCAAATTTTCTTTTTTAAATTTCTGTATCATATACCCAAGCGCCGGTGGATACATCTAAATAGGTGACATGGTTTATATTAATATAGACTACCAATTTCCCGTATCAAATCATTTGTTGAAAAAAAACATCAATCATGTATTGCCATATGACCTTTTACATTCAAGGGTTAAATTTGCATTAAGTCGTGTTCAGACCCCTTAACAGAAAAAAAAAAGGAATATCATTGAAGCACACATGCACGGGAGCTTATCGAACACAATGTCAATGTATAGAAAAAAATACAAATGATGAATTGTCAAAGTTTTTATGCCTGTCCTTCATCTTGATAGTCGCTGGAGGGTCTTCAATAATGAAAGAAACATAAATACCGTAAAACCGGGTCAATATGGTCCCTAGTGTCGATAAAATGTTATTTTCGCGACGCCAAACTATGACATATCGGGAAAAGATGCATTTTTCGATTGATTTTTATCATTCAAACTGATTTAATTTGAAAACGAGTGCATGGACCCCCATTTTTTAAACCGACATTTTGTTTCATTTTGCAGGGAGATTATGTGGACCAAATTTGATAAAACTGTAAATAGTGCATTTTTTTTAATTTTGATAAATATACAGCAAAAAATTACGTTTTTTTCTCAATTCATGACCATTTGATAAATATAAGTTATTTCTGAACAAAAAAGGCATACATTTTAGAATACTTAAAAAATACAGAAATTACAAATTATTTAACAAAAAACAATTTGCGTTTATCTTATAAAACAAAAAAGTTATGTCATTCTTTTGAAATAAAAAATACGGCCACAAATCCGAATTTTGAGCAAATATACAAAATTTCGACCTCATTTAACTCAAGAAGTAGCACATGAAGGTATATTTTTTATTACATATTTGATTTAATCAGGTAAAAAATAGCCGATATATGCAAATTTTCATCAACTTGTAAATACGGAATCAAAACTGTATCGTATGCCCTTAAGCAGTACTAGTACTTAAAGTATAACACTGCACTCAGGGGCGGATCCAGCCATTTAAAAAAGGGGGTTCCTAAACCCGGACAAAAAAGGGGGGTTCCAACTAAATGTCCCCATTCAAATGCATTGATCATCAAAAAAAGGGAGGGTCCAACCCCGAACCCCCTCCCCATGATCCGCGCCTGGCACTGTCACTATATTTAAGTCTAGTCATAAAAAAAATCACAAGTCAGCACAATACAAGACAAGAACAGACAGACCGATCCGGTATTAATGATTATGAGAATTACGATGTTTGCCTTATCCTACAGATCGGTCTTTTAATGTTAAGGTTACATGTAGGGACTTCAACAATTTTGTGTATAATTTTACAGTAGGGGATCCAGGAGAAATTAGAAGGAGTTTCTTATAATTTATATGACTTTTTAGCATAATATCTGGTAAACGAAATCGACTCTCTTCGGCTCGGTGTTTATGATTCAAATTTAGTCCCCTTTTCAAAAATCCTGGATTCGATCGCCATTAGTTTTGTATGTCAGTGACTGCTCCATAGTCTTACATGATAAACAGCTGATCTTTAAAAATCACATGAGTTAAAATGCTAAATAGAAAAAGTTGTCGGCCATACTGCCAGTTCGTCCATACTAAGGAAACTCGTTTCGGCCATGGTTTTTATTGCTATAAAGAAATTTTTGTTTATCGTCATATATCATTTTGTAGCTACCGCTACGTATAATGGAGTAAACTGCTTATCGTTTACGTTATTTAACTAATATTTTACTGTCATTCGTCATGTGGTACCCAAGTCCTACTCTCATGTATACATGTATCATGGCACGTGATACTGGTCACTATCTTTTCGAGATGTTGAATGTGTGTCTGACATCTGATCAGACCTGAAATGAAACTTTTGCCTTACAAACATATATGTTCTGTAGATATGAATTTCACATAGAAAAAAAGCAAAATAGAAAATATGCTATATTTCCGACTCTGGTTAAAATATCTTAATCAAAGCCGGGAAAATAGCATATTTCTTTAGAAGTAAAATTGAGAATGGAAATGAGGAATGTGTCAAAGAGACAACAACCCGTCCATAGAAAAAACAACAACAGAAGGTCACAACAGATCTTCAATGTAGCGAGAAATTCCCGCACCCGGAGGCGTCCTTCAGGTGGCGTCTATTTTACCGGCAACAGCAATATAGTGAATTTGTTATTTCGCCGGCTCTTTGTAAAGATTGAAATTTAATATTTACTTTTGAAATTGCTACGAAAATGTGCACTGTCAACATATAATCGTTTAAATACATTTATCAGTCAAAATGATAATTCAAAAAATTATAACAAAAAAACAAAAAAAATATTGAGCATCCATTTGTTGCAATGAACAATGATGAAATCATATGAAATCATGTAGCTGAATTCATTTCTAAAACCAGTCACATTCTAATATTACATGTATGCATAAGAATTAAATATCTCTTGTTAACTGTATGTTAATCCCCCCCCCACCCAACAACCCCTAAAAAAAAAAGTTGCATCATAAATTTGATATACAATATAACAAAATCATTCACATAGCTTCAAAAATCAAAAATGTTATAATATTTAAATTTGCTTTTGAAATAATAGTCAGTTCTTTAAATTCACTATATTGCCGGTACCGAAAAGATAGCCATTTCTAAAGAAATATGCTATTTTGCCGCCTTGAATTAAGTTATTTCAATCAGAGCCAAAACGAAACAATATTTTCTATTTTGCCGTTGCCGGCAACATAGCCACTGCCATCTTTAAAAGGCCCCGAAATGACAAATTTATGAACAATAATTTAAAAGAGAAAACTAACGGCATAATGTATTTAAAAGACAATAAACGTAAAACAAATATGATATACAGCAACAAATGACAACCACAGAATTACAGGCTCCTGACTTGGGACAGGCACATACATAATGTGGCGGGGTTTAGCATGTAAGCTAGCGCTCAAACCTCCCCTAACGTGGAATAGTGGTACAACTGCACGACACAAGGACAAACTGTACAAAACAAGTTGCTTTCTTTAAAAAAAGAAATGCAATCGTAAACCCAAATGCTTGTTTGGCATTAAATATTAGATAATTGTTTAATAAAGATGTATTGTTTTATATCATTTTTTGTGGTATATGAATTAAAAACTGACATTGATTGTTTACTTAATGAAACTACAGTTCAATGTGGGTAGATATATTCTTGGTAAAGGAATCATTGCCCGCGACCAAGGATTTTTTTCCCCTCTCTCCCGAAAAACAACATGCTAAGTCACCCACTTGATGTTCCATTATAGGTTTTTTTTAAAGAGTTAGGTTTAATGCTAAAGTTTAAATACAAATAGGAAGAAATGTAATCAATTAATGATTATTTGTGTTAAAGAAATGCAATACGTGAACCTGTAAAATAGCTGTTTTTTATTCAAATTTGATATTGATCATTATTATTATCTTTCCACCTGCTCTGCAAGGTTTTTGTTACGCTTAGGATAGTAAGCATAGGCAATGTTAAGTTGTGTGCTTTGTGCTCTTAAAAGTTTTAGATGACAAACCTCTTTTGTTAAAAACAAAAACTTATTAAAAACTTTAATCGCTTTGAAGATATTTTCCGAAAGTCCCTTTTTATTTTTATTTTTTCTTTTATTTCAAATTGTGGGTCATGAAAAAAGACTACAAGTTTAATTGTAAATACATATAACTTGAATTGAACTACATCCCCTTCACCTTGATGACCGAAACCAATTCATTAATAAAGTTATTTATAGCCTAGACAAAACAGTTTAAACCTTGTACCTATCGATAAACAAACAAAATTGTACACAACAAAAAAACTAACATGATCAAACCTGAAATAACAACTGAATACTCATCGCCTAGATATAAGTTTGTTTACAGGCCACATTTATGAACTGTTGTACCTTTTTTTCTGAACACGATTTGTTCATTAACTTTGAAAGGGTGTATTTCGCATTGAAAAGTAACACTACCGTCTAATGGTATGTATGTACATTCTTTGAAATCAGGTGTATTCATAAGCACATATCCCAAGTCAGAAGCATGTTGTTTAGTGGTTGTCTTTTTTTGTTGTAGTTCATATTTGCTTTTTGTTTCTGGTTTGAAGTTAAATTATATTTGTTTTTCCTGTTTAAATTGTTTTATAACAGTGTTTTTAGTGCCCTTAATAGAATGCTGTCCAATGTGACACAAGTCTTTGTTATGAAGGCTGTATTATGACCTATAATAACTTTGACTACACTGTGTCTAACACTTCATGGGGAGTTGCCTCATTGTTATTCCTATCACATTTAAAAAGATATTCTCTCTGACATTTCCAAAAATGCATTAGATTAATCTACATGTATAAATTGAACTAAACGGTTTCCTTGTTAGTTTCTTATATTGACCTATCTTTTTTCTCTCTTGCTGAATAGTTTTAAACTGTTCATTTGGGGACATTGTGTAGCCTACTGATCAGTGAGATGGCTCAAAATCTCCTTACACTATTTTCATGTTCGTACTTCATATATATATTAAATCCGATAATTCATCATCGTGTGAGTGATCGTCTTCAAGAAATACTAATTATTTATTTTTATTTTGACGAATATTTTGAAGAGCCTTAATTACAACAGGAACATACAGTTAGATGATCTGTTCCCTGACCATAACTATATAATAGATTTTTTTTCTTATCTCTGTCTGCATCTATCATCACTCGGTGTCTATAAATAGACATTTGATGTCTTATCGTTGACCCAGTTAAGTCTGCTAAAATTGCATGCATGATTAATTTTAGGGTTATCGATCGTAATCAAAGCGGCACATTTAAATCGTTATGTCATTGCTTGAAGTAATATTACTTACATCTGCATAGTCAAATGTATTTTTTTTAATATATTTTAGATTTAGATTTCAGTTTAATTTTTGATTTTTCTTCTTCATATTTAATATAATATACTTATGCACATTTCAATAACGAAAAGGATTCAGGTGTACGTACCATAACAATCTTATTTGTATTCTAATAAAGGAGGTTATTTGACCTCCTTGTTTTAATAAAAAGGAAATAATGTTGCAATATTTAAATAAAGAAAGTAACTGTATTTCAATGTGCAATTTTAAGAAAATAAAAACGGAAATGATGTTTTATAATTAATTTTAACGTTTTCAATAAACAATATTTTTTTTTGTAAAATCCTCGTTTTTTTACATCTATTCAAGGACGTCATATATTAGATGATATACGTCCTTGGTATATCCTAGATGTCAAATTTTAATAAAGTGCAAGAAAGTCTTCCTTCTTATTTCAGTATGAAAAAAAACATCCCTAGACTCAGAATCTTAAATGAAATGCTAGTAATACTACTTTTATAGATTTTAGTTTTGACAAGTTTCTGAATATAAATCGCCCTCTTTACATGAAATCTTATCTCATAAATTAACACAGCTGGTTTCAACGTTTGTCTCTAATTAAAATAATAACGCATATATACAGTCAGGATTCTACTTCGTCAGAATTATCTCCCCATTACGCCAGTTCATTTTCACAATCGTAAGAATGGAAGCCATTGTAGGGATGACGCGCTGCAAATTTTGCTCTCGGAAACCGATAAATTTATCCACATCGCACCATTACGATCCTTATATGTCAATTGTATTTTAAAAGACAAATGTATCAACTAGCTAATGATCTTGTCTGCATTGATTCAATTTAAAACTATTGTCTGATCGGTTGTCAGGTGGAATTTTCGAAAATTCATTTACATTTAAAAAAATTCTAATTAAATATTTCGTGAAAGGGCAAACTCGATTTTTTAGTGGTTGAAGACTATAAACCCTAGTTTTCACACACACAAAATTTTAATTTTTCGAAGATATGCCTATCATCATCCAACTTGAAAGACTGTCGTCAAGTACTTTAAGTAAAAATTAGCTATTCGAACACACCTACTCTGTATTTGTGATTCATTAGATAGGTATTTCACTTGACCCATATATTTCATCTTTTAGTACTGTGATTTTTTTTTATGTTATAAAGTCAACTTGTAGCTTTGATATATAAAAATGATAGAATCTGAAGCGAGACGATGTATGAAATATTCTTGCTTTGTACGGTATCAAGACAAAATATTCAACACAAACACGCTCTAACATAAAAAGGTGCACTCGATTTTTCTTTTTGATACAACTGTTACCCATTTTTTGGAATTTTTTCTTGAGTCACATAATGGAAGGGCAGACACGAAAATTACTGAACTAATAGATTGATATGTTTTCCGTCCGTAGTAAATTTAAAAAAAAATAGGAGGTTATGCATTTTCTACATCCAACGGGAAAAATACTCATGTCGTCGACTTGATATCTAATTGTTCTGATTAACTTTGTACTAAATAAATTGAAAACTTATGCAAGTGGTGTTTTTAAACAGGCCGAGAACTCTAGATTTCCTGACGTCAGAATATATTTGCATAGTAATTTCCAAAACACAAGGCCAATGATGGCCTTGAAAAACTGACCAATCGACTAAATGAACTACAATGCGTTGTGGGCTACTACGAGTTTACTATAGTTAGAAAACACGTGGAATTAGTGGGAAAAGTGAAAGATAATATTGTGGCTGGGATTCTCAAAATAAATGTTTTTGTTTTTCAAATATGTTTATTGAAATACAAGTACACACCCGTGATATCGCGGGTCCGTGACTGAATTAAAGTATATAACTATGCCTAAGCCTTATTTAAGTAATTGGTAGATGTCATCTGATAAAGTCATGTTGATTATAAGATACACAGTTTTCTCTGCTTTCAAATCTTTCTGTTTGAACCCGTCGACCTGGAACTTATCAATTATTGGAAATATTAATTATTTTGAAAACAAAAGGTCCAGGCTATCCAGGAATGGGGTACTGTGGATTCATTTATTTTCGTGGATATCAATTTTCGTGGATTGAATAAAATTAACATTTTCGTGGATATCTGAATTCGTGGTTTGCCGATTTCTATGTACAAAGCCTATAGAGAATTTGAAATTCGTTGAACATATGAATTCGTGGATCACCTGTACCCACGGAACCCACGAACATTGGTATCCAACGAATAATAATGAATCCACAGTATTTTTTAATCAACAGCATTGTCCTATATTAGTTATCTTAGAAAGTCTTGCTGATTGCTGAATAAAGCTACAATAGGGAACAATTTGACAATGATTGAATTTAGTAGTGTCAGCCCTTTGATTATGACCTGTGTATATAGCAAAATCCTAAATACACCGTTTGGTGGTGCGCCTGTCAAATGCGGAACGTACAGATAAGGTAATAGCTAACAGGTGAATATACTATTGGTATCGGTATCGGATTAGACCCGGAATTTGTTAATTATTGGCAATATTAATTATGTGGAAAACAAAAGGGTCTGGAGTGGTGTAATTTTTAATCTACACCATTGTCCTATATTAGTTATATATAGAGTTGAATTCTTTGATTTGTCGTTTTTACCCGATGACGGCTGACAAATTGGACCTCGTCATTTTAGTATTATAGATATATATAATATAATCTTCAATTTGCATGCTCAGATTAAAAAAAGTATTGTTTACGGGCTTCACTATTTGACTTTCTTTTTCGCCTTGTAAAAGTAGTTGAACAGGTTTGTTCCATTGTAATGTATTGTACCTGTGCACTAATTTGGTTAATAAACGGCGTGAAACAGTGAAATTTCAGATGGAGTGACCACTCGCCAGAACGTAAATGTTTTGAGCTCTTTAAACATGTATAATGTCAATTAAAAACATTTCTGCCACGAAAAAAAATGACATAGAAACACGTCTACCTGAACTGGATGTGTAAAATTTTTATCAGGACCTGAACTATAAGTAAGAACATCATAATATTCAGTATGTTAAAATAAGTGTTATAAAAGTGGGTAGGAATTGTGCTTGATATTCGAGTGTTGAAAATATAATCTTTCAATCAGTTCACAGCCTATTGCATGTTAGTTAATCCTTTAAGAGTAGACAAGTCCGATAATAGCCAATTTACATGTCTGTCTCACTGTCTAAACTAATTCAAAAGGAGGGTAGTACACCCGGTACATAATAACGACTTTACGGTTCAGCTAATAAGCACGCTAAGGATTCTACCTTTCATTACACACTCAATGAAATCGGCTGTGATTGAGGTCTGGAGTTGGCACGTAAGTAACTGCTAGTAGTCATTCGTTAATTTATGTATTATGGTCATTTTGTTTAGTTTCTTTTGTTAACTATTCTGATTCGGGCTGCTTTTTAACTGAGTTTTTCTCTACATATTGCTGTGTGTTTGTGTTTACTACATTGGATAGATGTATCGGGGGAGGGTTAAGATCTAAAAAAAAACATGTTAAACCTCGATGCATGTTTGCGCCTGTCCCAAGTCAGGAGCATCTGGCCATTTGTAGTCTTGACTGATTTTAATCTTAGTTTAATATGTATAATTCGGAGTTTAGTATGACGTCCATTTTCACTGAACTAGTATACATATTTGTGCCAGCTAAAGGACTCTTCAGCCGGGTGCGAAGATTACCGCTGTATTGAAGACAAATTGGTGGCCTTCGGCTGTTGTCTGCTCTATGATTGGATTGTTGTCTCTTTGACTAATTCCCCATTTCCATTCTCAATTTTGTACGGTAAAAAGCTTGAACATAGTTTGTATAGTTTCATCCATTTATAAAGTCCGACGGTTGCGTATTTTATCCCAAAATATACCTCAGAGGTATTTTTATCGTTCAGCTGTTGTCCTATTGACATATGTGCAATGTCTCAAATTATCTTATTCGTGTGGATAATATTGGATGCTACATTACCTTCAAGTTAAGTTTTCTGAAAACTTGTATTGTAAAATGTATATCTATAGACAGAAGAAGATAAGGTATGAGTGCCAAATGAGATCTCTTTCCATCCAATACATACATAAAATTTCCGTGTCATCACCAAACATATTTATGGCTATATATCGGGTAATTCAAACACTTCTTTCTTCGCATAGAAACAACTCTTCGATAATCTGAGCATGGAACGAATACTTTATATCACGAACTATAAATGTGGATACAAAAATTGAAAAACTAAGCAAAATTGTTAATCCCGCATTGCACGAAAAAATGTGTTGTATTTCAGTAAATAACACGTGTTCTTGTTTGATTGTAAAAATAAATTGCGTCACACGTAAATAAACAATTAAATGTGAAAGAACATAAATATGCTAATTTATGCATTGCCATATAAGGTAGTGTTCCCGACCTGTTAAAATAAAACACTTCGTAATTGAGAAGAAAATTGTAATTTTGTGTGTTTCTATTAACTTTTAAAATTTTTGTCACTATAGTAAACATTACAGTAAGCATTTATCGCCTTCTCTAACAAAGAGCTTCGATTCTTTTGTTCTATTTCAACCAGGTTTCTGACTGTATATGTAAGGTAAATATTAGCAGCTTGTAATTGCGTGCAAGGAAGCATTCAAATGATCATTAAAATAGCTTGCGTCATTATACATTTCGCATCATATGTAACATATCTCAGTAGCAACTTAAGATGCTAATGCTTATTCAACAGCTAGGTCAGTTGATAAGCTGTTGCGCATGTATATGAAAGGTGGCAATAGAAAGAACAGAAGTATTCCGAATAACATCCGGTGTTCTGAAAAACTACGGACATCGCCCAATATGTACTGCGTAAACCTCTAAAACCCCAATTAAAAAAAAAATTAAAATTAAAAATAAAATAAACACCCGACAACCACTTAGTAAGAGGCTCGAATCCTGATTCGTGACATTCACAGTACAGAATGTAGCAGTATAACACATGTTTTTGTATCCCACCCTTATCTGAGATAGTGTTGTAACATGTATAGCACAACATATTCAATGATATTAGACTAAACTTTAAAATCAGTTGAAAAGCGACTAACTTATAAGATAAATACAGAGCACAAAAAAAACCAACTAAAGACACAAAGTACAGATTTCAGAGTACTCCAAGATAATGAAAGCCAGTTAAAGCCAATAACAACTAATAAAAAGAATCATGTAACTAAAGCTAAAATATCAATCAGTAAACATCCAACATCCAATAAAACGTCATTAACATGCAGTCGGAGAAAAATAATCATGTATCTAAGGTTTAAATATCAATCAGTACACATCCAACATCCAATAAGACGTCATTAACAGTCAGAGAAAATAGATAAGAAAAAATAAATAAATGATTTTGAAAATACGTTGAAGGTATAAAAAGTTATGAGAATTCCGAATGCAATAAGGTTCTATCCGGGCACTCTGGTTCTAAACCTTGGTTCCATCTGGGTTGTTTGGTTGGTTACACGCCGTTAGTCCCATTAGTCCGACAGCTCATTAATCCGACAACCCATTGTTCCGACAGCCCATTGCTCCGACAACCCATTAGTCCGACAACCCATTGCTCCGACAGCCCATTAATCCGACAACCCATTTGTCCAACACTTTAGAAACAAATATTGGGCGGTATCAGTGTAAAACAATATATTTGTTTTCGGGTCTATATCATAACGTATATATTATTTACAGAAATCGTGTATTTATTTACCATTGATAATGTACAGAATTATTTCCGTATGGATTGACATCGAATTCCGTATATACGGAAATATGACGAAACAGTTCCTTGCTAACTTAAATACAGACAATTGGCAATCTTACCACCTCTTCCTATTTGTATGTGCAGAATTGGAATTAGTTATACTGCATTTTATAGTTTGTTCTTATATTTGTACTATTACAGAACTGCATGTTAGTCCAGGTTTGGGGAGGGTTGGCTCCTTTAGACATGTTTAACCCGTCACATTCTGTATATGCCTGTCCCAAGTCATGAGCCTGTAGATTAGTGGTTGTCGTTGGTCCCCATAGTGATACATACCAGCAAGCATTAAGTGTTGCTATTTCTTATTTTAACCGGGGAAAAGGTACAGTATCCCTATCTTTTCTTTTGATATTCTCAAAGCATTTTGTAAAAGCTATCTTCCCGTATTTTATTTTACAATTATATCATTCAGTTTAGCTTCTAATCACATAATGATGTTTTTTCCTGTATAATCCATACAAAATGTGTCATTGTGCCATAACCTGTAGCTTGAAAAAATGTAGAGGGCATTATGTTTTCTGTTCGTCCGTCCGTTCGTTCGTCCGTCTGTTCGTTCGTCCGTGCGTCCGTTCGTCCTTCTTCAGGTTAAAGTGTTTGGTCAAGGTAGTTTTTGATGAAAATAAAGTCCAATCAACTTGAAACTTAGTACACATATTCCCCATGATATAATGTTTATAGTTATAATGCCAAATTAAAGCATTGACCCCCAATTTCCCGGTCTACTGAACATGTTAAATGATTGTGCGAGTGGGGCATCCGTGAACTATGGACACATTCTTGTTTTTATTCTATTTTTAAACATATCAAAATTAATACTACGTGTTGGCAAAGTATGAAAAAAGTTATATCTTTTTAGGTTTATACTCCCATATCACCTTAAACTAGAGTTTAAAAAGGACTTCGAACAAATATACGTTGACAACAGAAACCTACACGTCGTTGGTATGTGCGTGTTTTATAGACGGGTAACTCGTGCGATTGTAGTATTTCTTGGCACTTTATATGAGTTTGTCAATGGAACTAAGGTGTTTTAAAAGTATTTATAACAAAAGTTTGGTAATATAGATACATTGTTTGATTTGTTAAGTTAAATTCGATAAAACTAACATGAAGTACATTTATATTTGGTTCCTCCTCATCGAAATTGAACAAATTTGTTCTAAGTGGGGCTCTGCATGCAGGACGCCACCATATCCGACGTAGTTTAGGTGTCAGACCACCAATTAAAAGTCCCTATCTGTTCAACCAAATTTTGCAATTTTCATAGCTTTTTAAATTTTTTATCTTAAGTTTAACCTCTTACAAACCAGGTATGTCCTGAATCGTACAGGTATCACCTTTTTTCATGCCAATTTTCAACATACCTTTAAAGCCATATAAGAAAGAAGAGACCTTCCGAACTGATGTACCACTAAAAATAACCCCTGGTTTTCTTGAAATCTTAAATTAGTATACTATGGAGCGCATTAATCCTCAATTTTTAATGCAAACTCATAGACAATTAAAATTTGGCTCAAAATGGTCTAGATATATTTCTCTTTCACCAAAAGTTTCCTTTCTGCAAATTTGTTGGGTAGTTTAAGTAAACAATGACATCAAATGCACTATTTTTTGTTCGAGTAGGCCTACTTTCACATACGTTCTAAATTTGAGGGGGTAATTGGTGATGTGACACATAAACATGCTAAAGAGACAAAAAAATTGAGTAGAAATCTTTTATTTTGCTTTATTCTTAAATCCTTAGTCAATTTGTAGTTAAAAACAGCCTATCTGAGCATTATGCGACTTATATTAAAAATTTCACAGCTCAATTTAAACTGACTGTAATGTATGACTTTGATAGAAAATACTTGAAAATTTCATTTTGGGCTACAGGAACATAAACTTTCAATATCAAGATCAGTTTTTGCTGATTTTTCCTAGTTTTTTTCTACTACTTTAAAGACTTTCCACAATTTTTGCAATGAATTTAGTAAAAAATCCAAGGTATTGAAGTGTCAAGGAATATTGACCCCCCTTTTTTTCATCTGGTGTCAGTAAAGTACTACAAATTGATCAAAAGTTCTGTCATGGTCATTTAACTGTGTTTATTTACATCAGTTGATAAAATTTGAAATATAAAAATTTCATTTGGAATAATACATGGTACTTTTGTGAGTTTCTGCAGTGTTTACATTAGGCTATGCTATCTGCCAAGTACATATTATGACGCAATGATATAAGGGGTAAAAATCAAATAATTTCATTAAATCTGCATGACAAAATTTGTTTGGGGGTAGTAAAAAACCTATGTTTCAATGTTTAACACCACAGAATAACTTTCTGTGCATTTATAACATTATTTAGGACATTTTTTTTATATAAAAGCATACTGTCAGGGTGGGAAAAGCTAAAAATAGCACAAACTCAATTTTTAGGCTCCAAATTTGCAATATGTGACATTTTGCCCCCAAAAAGATTGAAATGTGGCTACTATTATCTCAAATGATCAGTTAAGACACAAAAAAACAATTGTTTTCTGATTTTAATGTTTCACCGCATTTTGCTTAAAGGTGTCAGACCACCAATTAAAAGTCCCTATCTGTTCAACCAAATTTTGCAATTTTCATAGCTTTCTAAATTTGTTATCTTAAGTTTAACCTCTTACAAACCAGGTATGTCCTGAATCGTACAGGTATCACCTTTTTTCATGCCAATTTTCAACATACCTTTAAAGCCTTATAAGAAAGAAGAGACCTTCCGAACTGATGTACCACTAAAAATAACCCCTGGTTTTCTTGAAATCTTAAATTAGTATACTATGGAGCGCATTAATCCTCAATTTTTAATGCAAACTCATAGACAATTAAATTTTGGCTCAAAATGGTCTAGATATATTTCTCTTTCACCAAAAGTTTCCTTTCTGCAAATTTGTTGGGTAGTTTAAGTAAACAATGACATCAATGCACTATTTTTTGTTCGAGTAGGCCTACTTTCACATACGTTCTAAATTTGAGGGGGTAATTGGTGGTGTGACACCTTTATCGAGTCTTGTATTTTTGATACTAAAAACCATTGTAAATCAAAATGTGTCCACCTCTTCTTCCGCAAGTTACATATGCCATCCTTCAGTTGGGAATACTGGCAGGATATGCCACGAGGAGGACGAATTTCGCACGTTTTTAATGATTGAAGCTGATTAGGAGATCTCGGTGAAGATGCTATGCATCGTACCATTGACTGCCTTTTCTTTTAAAAGATGTCACATGTAGTACACCCAAGAACGTTTCTAAGATTTCCATCAATTGGTCGTTGCCATAAAATTTGCATAATCGAGGGATTACTGCATACAATCTATTTTAGGAAAAATAAAGGGCCTCTTGGTCATTCTAAAGCCTCGGTCACACCTTACCGGATAGTACGAACGGATGCCTAACGGATGAAAATAAAAGTTGTCCGTTGACAAAATTGTTACTCGTTGGGAGTCCGTTGAAGTACTGACCGAATAAAACGGACGTGTAACGGATGCATAACGGACACAAACCGGATATGCAACGTACGAGAAACGGACACGTACCTGACAGAACGGATGTCGAACGTACATCTAACGGACGAGTATCACATAAAACGGACACCTAACGGAAGCGTACCGGATAAAACGGATGAACAAGATATACGGAAAAAGACAATAATAATACATGTAAATCGTATAAATATTCAAAATGTTTCTGTGTAACTGGTTTTGGTGTGTTCTTCAAAATTCCTCCAAAGGACAGTGTCTGGCCTGAATAAGAACTGCTTGATTGTGAAGACGTGCCTATACTCTAAGATCGATTATGAATATTAAGAATTCATGAACCTTAAGAAATCTGACATACCAATAATTGGCATTTCTGACGCGAAATTTTCAATTAGCTTTTATCCGTTTCAGATCCGTTCATCATCCGTTTTATCCGTTATACGTCCGGTAGAAGTCCGTTTCTCATCCGTTCAACATCCGTTTTATCCGTTAAACGTCCTGTAGAAGTCCGTTGGTGAATTTATCTTCCAGACCTCTAACGGATGTATAACGGACACGTAACGGATACAAAACGGAAACGAAACGGACGAGTACCGTACAAACCGGACGCTTAACGGACGTTCAACGGACATTTAATCCGTTGGACGTCCGTTCAAAATTTTGAACATGCTCAAAATTTTCCACCGGACAGAACGGACGTCGACGGATAAAACGTACGCTTAACGGACATGCAACGGATATGGACGGACGTCTAACGGATAAGATCGGACTTCTAACGGACATGAACGGATTGAAAAAAAGTTATCAGTTAGGCGTCCGTTCGAGCTATATGTTAAGGTGTGACCGAGGCTTAATAGATCTACATAGGATGGCCGAAGTAGAAACTATAACATAGTCATGAATATTGTTTGAAACGTTAGCAAAGATGGTGAAGGACCCATAAAAACATCAAATAACACATCAAACTCTTTAAGATTTTACTTGTGTTTGTACTGTTTTTTTTCGATCCACATCTTTGGCTTAACTATCTTATTATTTTACACTCACTTCATCAGGACCCTCTCCCACAAGGGACTACTTGCTATCCCTGTGGTACATGTTATTGTTTGCGTGTATCTTGTTGTCCGTCGAAAACTTGCTAGAATATCGGCTTCCGTTTTATTCATTTTTAAAATGGAACTCCAATCATTAAAACGTATTGAATCTCAAACGTGTTCACCCCTCCCCGCCCCTGCTCCAACTGCATTATAAAACTGAATAGGTTAATAGGCTCGTGATATAAAATCAGTACCACTTCATAATATATCAAGTGTCATGTCTATGTCTGATTGACCGTTGTGCACGTGAACTGTCTTTATATTTCGCGGATTCATGTATCCCAACAATTCATCAAACGCACGGTAGGTGTCTTTGGAGAAGCCGAAGTCGCTCATTTTTGCGGTTGAAAGTGCAGGTATGGTTTTCCAACTCTGATAGATTTATCTATTCAGTAAATGGTGGTGGAACCGCAGTCCGTTGATTCAAAAGTGAAGAAATCGAAGATCTGATAAAAAAAGATCGGGGTAATCACGAGAAACAAACAAAACCGTTGACTAGAATAGCTAATAAGGAGAGTGGAAACCCGCGCCGAACAAAAAAATAAAATAAAATACCCGGACTCGTAAAACAATAAATAGGGAATGTGTCCATGGGGTATATATGATGCCCCTGCCTACATACCTTACAAAGTTATAAAGAAACATTACTGAAGAACGATAAAATTGTGTACTTGATCTGATTTTTGTGGAAATAAGTAATGTGCTTGTATTTTATATGTGTTTATATTTTAAAAAATTTGATTGAGGCAAATTATACTTCAGTTGGAGAACGGAAACGAAAAATGTAGCATTTTTTCCATTTGTAAAGAGGTATTACTCTAAAGTGATTACAGAGGCGCCACTAAAATTCAAACTTGATCTGTGTTGTGTGGTTATAAACATCGTGTATATGCTTCATAACATTTGGTTGACGCAAACTAAAGTTAGGAAACAGAAACCAACTTTTGGAAGGACGAACAAACGGACGGACATGATTAAAATTTTTAAGGCATAAAAAGGGGAACGAGGGTAGGGATTCAGTATTTGCAATAAGCATGTGTATCAACCCAAGGCACTGAGACACATATCCCGTAAGAGAAGAATAAACGAATCTAAACGGACAACCACAAATATTATCGAAAACGGAGTTGCTCTTTTAAAGAAAAAATAACCGCTACTATTAGACAACTTTCGAGTTCGATGCATTTCCGTCTAAAACTTGGTTTTAGTGAACGTGATTTGTGCGTTTAGGGGTGTCGTCACTTTCATTCTAATGTTGAGCGAGTGGTTGGAAAACTATAATTCTATATTGTACGAATTATTCGGCAAATTGAATTCTCAAAATTGACAATCAGCACTGCTGTCATTAGGGAATTGTCATTAAGTACCTACAAAACAACTATTATTTCTAGTTTATCCTGCACAACGACGATCACTAAGACGCTTGATGAACGTTAATAGTGCAGGGATACAGGCGAGCCCCTCTATCTGGTAAATGACGTTATAAAGGCGTGCATAATTGACGAGTTTTTCCCGGTGACGGTTGAACTCGAAAGTGGTCATTACTGATGTAAATTATGTCGGAATAATGAGCTGTCGGAATAATGGGCTGTCGGAATAATGAGCTGTCGGAGTATTTGGCTGTCGGATAAATGGTCTGTCGAAGTATTGGGCTGTCGGTATAATGGGCTGTCGGAGTGATGGAATGTCGGAATAATGGTTGTCGGACTAATAGGATGTCACCGTGTTGTGAAAGTACAATTTACACGACGTAACGTCATATTTATTCCCGTACTTTCACTTTCCCATTGTTGACGTCAACTTCCGCTGAGCAATTGTTTATATGGTTTTGAAGAGCGAAGTTGATATACACCTCGAACGAAGAATAAGAAGATTGATATTTGACTTGATATATATTTTATAAAAGGTAAACAGCATACATTTTACACATTTTACACACTGTATTATTTTACTGATCTCCGCATCAGGTTCTAAATATATACTTTGCCCTATTTATAGATTGTAGTTTCCCCTGTTAAATATAGCGCGATCGGCAATTCAAACACGTTAACGTTGGTTGTTCATTTGTTATTATTTATTCGCGTATTCCTGTGTGAATAAACTGTGTTGTATATTTATTGTGTATTATAATAAAGTATTGTATTTTTACATGTTGTTTGCATATAAACGTAACTGCCGTATAAAGTTGTGGTAATTGTTTAATGAGACAAATACTTGTTGTGAAGCCCATGTATGATTTTACCCGCTCGGACCCGTTTGTTCTATAAATACGTAAGTTCACAACAACTGGTGACAGCCGTGGGATTAATTTAAAATTCGTGTTATTTAAAGATTGCAAAACTTTTCAAAGCAGTTTTTATCTTTTGGTTTTGTTTTCTTTGTTCGGAAACTTGTCGTGATATTTTACCGAATTTAAAACATTTTAAAGCTGTTTTAGCTTTTGGTTTTAAGTTCACGTGATCCTAAATTTCTAGACTTTGTAGGGCATATTTTGCTTTAGTCTATGAAATTTGTCCTTTTGTCCCGCGTTTCCCGCGTATCAAAACTTTTCAAAGCATTCATTGGCTTTTAGTTTTGACCCTTTCCCCTTTACTTCGCGTTATTTTGATTTCAAAACTTTTCAAAGCGTAGTTTGCTTTTGGTTTTGAAATATCGTGTTCCGCTGATTTGTAAGGGTTTCAAAACTTTTCAAAGCGTATTTTGCTTTTGGTTTTGAAATATCGTGTTCCGCTGATTTATAAGGGTTTCAAAACTTTTCAAAGCGTATTTAGCTTTTGGTTTTGAAATTTAACTGTAGGGCTAGCATTACTTCTAGACTTTTTATAGCTGATTTAGCTATTGGTTTTGAAGGTGTGTGTTTTTTTTGTATATGATCGTTTTCGGTATTTCAATAAATATTTCAAATCCGTTCAAGGTTGTATTAGCTTTTAGGTTTGAAATTTTTCAGTCGCAAATTATATCTAGTAAACCGTGATTTAAGTATCGTGTTTAAATATATAATTTCGACGTTCGTGCAATAGTTTACATTTGAATAAGAATGATGCTCAGAAGTCGTCAGTTACCTACGGTTCAAAGAACTAAAAATTTATATGAACCAAGAAGTTGTTTAGGTTCAGTATCGGATTCACACATATTGAATAAGAATCGAGAAAACGTACCAAAAAATTCAGCAACAAATGAAGTTGAAACAATGACCCGTGTTTCTGGAGGTAATACACCAATTTTCACTGATGAAAGTACCATACCAAGACATAATGATAGTTATAATCAAGAAGAAATAACCACAATGAGACAAGGGGATACAATTCCTAGATGGGAAATGAACAGAGAGGCTCATCAAAGTACCTTACATACTGACAATAGGCGACCGAATAATCAAAGTACAGAGAATACTGTTCCATCTGAAAATAGAGAAACATATCAAAGAACTTGGAGTACTGGTCACTCAGATAACAGAGATGCATATCAAAGTGCATGGAATACTGATCACTCAGACATGAGGGAACATCCAAGTACTTGGAGTACTGATCACTCTGAACGACGGGAATTAAACAGAACATCTGGTCAAAGCAATAGAAAACATCAAAGCACTCACAGCATTGTTGAAAGGGAGAGGTGTGAAATGAATAGACATGAACAGCAGAGAATGGACTATTCTGAAGTGGGCAGATATCAGTATGTTGATAATTATCCTGATCATAGACAGTCGTCATCTCAAAATTCTGATAGTACGCATCATGAAAGATTTATGGGTTACCCAGAGACTTCTACAAGACATTCAGAACTACTTAGAAATATGCCTGATTATACACATACCAAAAGTAATTATGCTGAACCTCAGACATATGTTCCATCAGAAACTATACAACCAGTTAGAGGAACAGAATATCCAAGAGCAACTGCTGATAATATGTACTCGAGATATGAGAGACCTCGTTGTCCAGAAAATGCATATTCCAAGGTATCAAATATGAGTCGTATGTCATCAAATGAACCACAACATAGACTTCCTTTTTATAATGGCAAAACTGAATGGGAATCATTTTGGTGTCAATTCCAGATCATTTCAAGAAGTTACGCTTGGGACAATCAGAAGCAAGCAACACAGCTGCTATTATGTTTGCAAAATGAAGCTTTAAACTTTGCTTCAAGGCTCCCACATGCAGTACAGACAGATATTTTTAGTTTGTTTGTTGAGTTGAAGAAGAGGTTCGGTGACAATATTTTACCATCAACACACAGAGCAGCACTTCAAGATCTTAATAAGCAGAACAAAGAAAGCCTACAGGAATTTGCTTATAGAGTTGTAAACCTGATAAGTAAAGCTTACCCAGAAATTAAAGGGACTCAGCTATTCGAAGAATTGACTGTTGAACATTTCCTTTATGGTCTTAATGATGAAAATATGACGTATGATGTTATAAGCAAGCAGCCAAAATCTATTGATGAAGCTTTGAATATGGTCATGTGGCATGAGAGCTGTAGATCTAGGAGTGGTAAGAACCGCAAATCTTCAATACGAGAAGTACAGTTTGATAGCCAGTGTGAAGAAAACGATATCAGAAGGTTACACCAAAAACAATACGTAACTGAAGAAAGACTTAACCAGTTTGGCAGAGAACTCAAAGATTCTATTATTGAGGGAATGGCTAATTTAAATAAAAAAATGCCTAGTTTGCCAAGTACTAACAGTAATAATTACCAGCAGTCCAATTACGCAAAGAAAACGGAGAGTAATAACAATAGGTGTTATAATTGCAATGGTATTGGTCATTATAGCCGTAATTGTCCATCAAAACAAGATAAATGGGATTCAAAGAGAAATGGCCATCATGGAAACAACCAACAAAGAGATGCATATGCACCAGTCAAAACACCTTTCGATCATTTAAACTAGAAAGGGCTGTGCCTGTAGGCCAAGCCATAGCCCCAAAGAGTAATGAAGAAATTATGGAGAAAAGACAACAATCTATTCCAAAGAAGGAAATTGAATGTTTAAAAGGAAAATTTGTAACCTCAGAGAAAAACTCTTCTGAGCAACATCTAACTATTGAAGGTTTAGGCCCTTCAAGCAGTGATGTTAAAATTATCAGTAAGAAATCAGACCAATGTAGCAAGAATGAACATATTGAAAAACCAGTTTTGTCCAGAGTTGATGCTGTGAATCAGTATAGAGATGATATTATTAAGAAAACTAGTGCTTTAACTTCCGGAATTTTACCAGAGAAACACTTTGAAGACAACGAATCTTCTGATGATAGTGTTGATGGAGGAATTAGTTTATGTATTAACAGAGTTGAATCAGCAGTTATTCAAACGTCTGTTAGAATAAATGATTATGAGTTAAAAGCAGTAATTGACACAGGTGCTGAGGTCACTGTGCTCAGTGAAAAGGTTTATAGGAACCTTGCAAAAGAACATCATCTTGAGTTGAAGACAGCAACGCGTGGATTGTTAGTAGCTGAAGAGGGGAAAAAGATGTCAGCAACTGGTATTACAGAGATAGAAATGAGTTTAGGGTCACTGCGTTTTACTTGGCCAGTATACGTAGCACCCTTGAATGACGATTTGCTTCTTGGTTGTGATATTATTGATGAAATGGACATCACGTTAAATACAAAACGTGGATTTCAAATAAAAGACATTTGGTATCCATGTGAAGTGAAGAGAAGAGAAAGCATCAGACTGTTGAAGTACAACAGTGGACAAAGGGCGGATGCGAACCAGGAAGGTGGATCTTTGAAAAAAGAGTGGAACAGTTATCAAAGAAGTGATAAAGGAAGAGCCAGAGGTGGTAAAGGACATTACAACAGAGGCAGTAATAGACAAGGTAATCAGTGGAATAACCAAGGCAATTATAGTGGACAGTACAACAGAGGTAGTGACAGACAAGTTAATCAGGCGAATAACCGAGACAACTATAGACAAGAAAACAGACAACATAACCAAGAAGAGAGACCACAAAGAACTGAATTTGATCAAACTCTAAACAACCAGAAACCAAATGTAAAACACCTGGACGATATGACAGAGGCACATAGTTACATCAATTCAAATGACAAGGCAAGACCTAAAGACAATAACCATGATGATCATATGAGAGATTCTAGCTCAGACAGGCAGGATAGATTGAGACCAAAAGACAAAAAGGATCATACCTGGAATCCAAGTCCAGATAAAAGCCTACCTAAACACTGCATACAGTATACTATTGGTTCTTTTACTGATGCTGCATCAAAAGACCCGTCAAATGAAGTACAAAGTACAACCGTCGAAGGTCCCCAAGGAATTGATATGGACCAACAAGTTCTTGATAATCAAACTATGGAATGGGATGCGCAACAAGACCAAGGTCAAGTTTTGTACTATACAAACCAACGTGAACAAGATTACAGACCTCAACACTACAACAGAGGAAAAGGTCAACAATTACAAGGATTTAATGAAAAATTAGACAACTCTCTGGGTCAAGTGAGAAATCCGAAGCATCATAGGTACAACAAAAGACAGTATGACTATCACAATCAAGACAGATGTCAACAGCATCAGAGTAATGATGATAGAAGAGATATTTATGACAGAGGTCAACGCGAACGATATCAAGGTTTTTCTAACAACAATGATAGTTACCAGCAAGATCAAGGATACAATAGAAGAGACAGGAGACACCAAAGATCATGGGGAGAAAAGTCAGACATCCATCTATCAAAGGCACTATCATTTATTTTAAGACATGATGCAGAAAGACAGGGATATAAAATGATGCCAGGAGGTTTTCTTTATGTTGATGAAATTCTAAAAAGGCAAAGCAATCTACGGGATTATAACCATGAAGATGTAAAACGAATTGTGGAAACAAACGGCAAGAAGAGATTTTATATGGAGCCAGATAAGGAAACTGGAAAAATGAAAATCAGAGCAAACCAAGGACATAGTATTGACGTAGAGGATCTTGAATTAAAACCATTATTAAATGTCAAGGAAGTTTCTATGATTATCCATGGAACCTCCTATAATTCTTGGGAGAAGATCAAACACACAGGTTTAAGTAGAATGGGAAGAAACCATATCCACTTCGCGGCAGGAGAACTAGGAGAAAATGGAGTCATCAGTGGCATGAGACAATCCTGTGAAGTAATGATATTTATAAATCTAGAGACAGCTTTAACAGATGGGTTCAAGTTTTTCCGGTCAGCCAATAATGTAATACTTTGTGCTGGAAATGAAGATGGAGTTATTCCACCTAAATACTTTGTACAGGTACTTGCCATGAGACGACAACCAAAAGAGGAAATAACCTAACCATTGTCACAGAAGAAGAGAAAACTGGGAAAAGAAAATAGGAAGATAAAAACTGTGGTGTTCTTTCCGTACAAGTCACCTGTTGATAAACTGTATAAATAAATTTGACAATGTTTGAACAATATATATTTATATGTTGATGATTTATTGCTTTATGATTTAAATGTGTTGATATTGCTATGTTTTAATTGTTATGAATATGCATTTACAGAAGAGGTGATTTTTGAAATTTAGAAATTATGCATATTGTTTATTTTTCATGTCGTTATTGTTGATGTTGTTTTTTTTTAACTGTAAATAAGGTACATATAGGTAATGTTTTAATTTCGAGGGCGAAATGATTTTTTGAAAAGGGGGGCAGTGTTGTGAAAGTACAATTTACACGACGTAACGTCATATTTATTCCCGTACTTTCACTTTCCCATTGTTGACGTCAACTTCCGCCGAGCAATTGTTTATATGGTTTTGAAGAGCGAAGTTGATATACACCTCGAACGAAGAATAAGAAGATTGATATTTGACTTGATATATATTTTATAAAAGGTAAACAGCATACATTTTACACATTTTACACACTGTATTATTTTACTGATCTCCGCATCAGGTTCTAAATATATACTTTGCCCTATTTATAGATTGTAGTTTCCCCTGTTAAATATAGCGCGATCGGCAATTCAAACACGTTAACGTTGGTTGTTCATTTGTTATTATTTATTCGCGTATTCCTGTGTGAATAAACTGTGTTGTATATTTATTGTGTTTTATAATAAAGTATTGTATTTTTACATGTTGTTTGCATATAAACGTAACTGCCGTATAAAGTTGTGGTAATTGTTTAATGAGACAAATACTTGTTGTGAAGCCCATGTATGATTTTACCCGCTCGGACCCGTTTGTTCTATAAATACGTAAGTTCACAACACACCGTTTGGTTCTGAACCTTGGTTCAATCTGGGTTCTTTGGTTCGAAACCATGATAACTGGTTCAACATCCAGGATGTTTGGTTATAGCAACCCAACTTCTAGGTTCCATCTGGGTTCTATTCTTGATTATTCTAATGTTCCCGTTGAACTTGGAGAAGATAACCACAAGTATCCGAATAAAAAGATAAAGTAGGCCAAAGACGCTAAAATTGTTTTATAACATTAAACATTTCAGGATCGACGGTAAAAGAAGCTGTAAGGTATTTATTTTCTCATTCTTAAAATTTTGATTAGGAAACTAGATAAAAATAAAGAATCGTTTAGATTTTAAAAATAAAACGAAATATACCGTATATCAGAGACGTGTATATATGTCTCTGATTCATGTGTATATTATATGTCTCTGATTTTATCGAACATTCTTCTATTAAATTCAGTCGTTCTGTTTTTATTTATTTCCCTTTACTCATAATTTACTTATTTCCGTTAATATTTCTAGAAGTTTTAAAACAGATAGATAGATAGAGATAGATAGTTTATTAACGTTTCATCATTAATATACACAATACAATATTTACATATATCATAAAACATAAATATACATCAATGCCATTCTTAAAAGAATTATGAGAAACAACAAAATTAGGACCAATTGGCCAACGTAATAAGCATCTAGCCACTTGATCAGTTGACGACTTGCATATATATTTGATTGCACATTTAAAGTTCGAATGAATTTTATTTAATAGCTTTGTGATAATGTCAGATTTGATACTACTTGTGAAAGGCATGCATATAATCATTATCAGCCCAAAATAATCATATCAAAATTAAGATTGAATATTTTTATAATAAAACTGTGTATGTGTTAATTACAGAGCATGCTAGTGGGACGAGTAGCACCAGCACCATAGTTAGAACTTCTGTGTTGGTACCATAGTAAAGGGGCATCAAGAGTTACTCTAGTCCGTTCTTCCCGAACGTCAAAAAAAAAACCGGTTCCGTTCTCTTGAAGATGTGGCATGAGTGCCAATAAAAACTCTCCACAAAATACTAGATGACACAGAAATTAACAGCTATAATTCACCCTACGGCCTTCAACAATGAGCAAAGACCATACCGCATAGTCAGCTTTAAAAGGCACCGAAATGACAATGAGTTATTAGATATAAGAAGGTGTGGTACGTATACCAATGATACAATATCAACACGGAGCCTTAAGATAGGAAAAATGCTAAATCTGCTGTTTCTGTTCTTTACCTTTAGTTTGCCTCAACCAAATGTTTTGAAACTTATACACAATGCTTATGGTCACAAAACAGTCAAACTCACGTGTATCCTGCATCTACTAGTATATGTGGAAGTTTACTTGTCTTTTGTTTCACAAGCAGGGGCATCTGTGGCCCATATACATGTACATTTATTTTAGTAAACAGTTAAATTACTTCCATTGAATTCTACTTCTAATAGAATTAACTTGAAAATTTATTTTTAGGATTTCGGTGCAGTTTGGTAACAGACAGTGACCAGCAGAAAAAAGTGTTTCACTAGATTGAGCTCTATGTCTAAGTGTACTTGTTCTTCGCACTGTGTTCAGTTTATTGATATGCGTATACCTTCTGTGTGATTTTTTAAGATGTAAAAACAGACTATCCATATCTACATGTCCATGAAATGAAATCCAAGGTAAAATGATTGAAACATTTTGAATGAGCTATCACAACTGGCAGTACATGGTGCTACTGAAGCAATTAAGTTTTCATTTGAACCAAACATTCTCAAAAATTGAGCATGGAAATGTGGAATATGTAAAAGAGACCAGCAACATGACAAAAGAGCTGAAAGCAGACAAAGGCCACCAATGGGTCTTCAACAATGCGAGAAAATCCCTCGCCCAGCGGTGGACTTCAGATGGCCCCTCAACAAAATGTGTACACACTCTATAACATAAAACCGAACTTACATTTAAAAACATACAAGACTAACAAAAACCAGGGACTTCTGACTTTGTCAAGGTAATAATACCAAGAGGCACACCCGATATGCATAAGTCAAGAATCAAGTCATAGTTTGGTCAAGAGTTCCATAACAAACAAAAAAACACAAAGCAGATTTGAGGAAAGGGTCATCGTGGTACACAAAACTAACAAATATATCTATATATCTAGTAGATATAAGAAGATGTGGTATGAGTACAATCAGACCATTCTCCGTATAATTCAAACAAAAGACTAGATGACATAGAAATTAACAACTATAGGTCACCCTACGGCCTTCAACAATGAGCAAAGTCCATACCGCATAGTCAGCTATAAAAGGCACCGAAATGACAATGTAAAACAATTCAAACAAGAAAAGAAACGTAAAAATGTATGTACAAAAAATGAACAAAAACAAATATGTAACACATGAACAAACCACAATTAATGAATTACAGTCTCCTGACTTTGGACATGTACATACATACAGAATGAGGCGGGTTAAACATACTAGCGGGATCCCCACCCTCCATCTAATGTGGCATGAGTGCCAAAGAAGAACTCTCCACAAGAGACCAGATGACACAGAAATTAACAACCAAAGGTCACCATACGGCCTTCAACAATGAGCAAAGTCCATTGGATGGAGGGTTTTCTCATTGGCACTCACCCCATATCTTCCTATATCTATAAAATATACAAGTTGTACATTGAGGGCAAAGGTCAAGCTCATATGAAGTTTCTTTGCCAATAGACTCACCATCTTATGACAATACATTTTCATACCACATAATCAAAAGCAAGGTCAATTTAGAATTATACTTTTAGTTCAGGGTTATATACAACGGAAAACACTGTATCATGATGACACACCAAAAGTGCATAGGTCAAGAGTCAAAAAGTCATAGTCTGATCAAGAGTTCCATGTCAAAAATACACAAAGCAGTCCTGCACGAAAGTTAATCATGGTACAAGTAACAATGTTTTTTTTATGATGCACTACACATGCAAAATACAGAAAACATGGGTCAGGGACATACACAGAAAACATATAACTAAACTCAATGGAACGGTACTTGTATTGCAGGTCACTACAAATGCCTTCAACATAGAACATAAACTCTCGCAACACTTCAAAGTTAAAACCGTCTTTCACAAAAGTTTGAGCAGGATTCTTTGCAACGATTATCTTAACACTGTTAATTGAAAATCGGGTCGTGCAGTTATGTCAATAAATTAAAACGGTAAGGTTAGACATTGAAACACTTTAAACTAGGGTTTACCATTAATTTCTAACCTAACCATGTAATAGCACTATGGTAAACAGATCGAAACACATGATGCAGTCATGAAATTGAATATTTGCAATAGTACGACCAGAACAATACAAGATACAGTTGGAAACAAATGAAAGTAATGATACATACGAATTTTTAATCACAATGCACAAATAAGGAACCGTAGTTTTCATTCAATTTATTCATCTAAAATGTACGCTTGCGTTAAATAATGGAAAATAACACTGTATATTTATATAAACGATCAATCTTGTAAATAAATAAACTAATATTTATTGAAAAATAAGCAACATATATAGACGAATAATTTATTAGTTCCTTAACAAAACAACAACAGAAATAAAGAATCAACAGAGGATTTAACCGTTAATTACTTTTTTTTTTATTATTATTTAGTAGAAAGATATAATAATTTAACTTCAAATAAATATACAATTAATCTAAAATGCACTAATTAAGCAGAAGGGGCGTAACTCGTGGTATTATACCGGCATACTGGACGGATCTAAACATGGTCTGACAATATTGAATATTAATTTTGTGATTTGATCTGTTTTGGTCTGACACGGTCTTAACGGGTCTAAACAGCTCGCTAGAAGATTCAGTCTTGATAATCTTGACATGCCTTAACAGACTGATTTACCTGATGAGACTATCGATCGGAACGGCGCCTTAATGGTCTTAAAAATCCAAACTTTCTATCTAGCAGTTAATCCAGTCAATTAAGATATGATCAGACCAACATGACCGTTTCAGACTGAATTCGAGCTACTAGTGTAAAGACATAAGTATGATTACTCCTGCTAAATTTGTATTTGTTTTGTTTTCTTAATATATACAAAACGTTTGTGAACTCATATCGCTTATGTAATTGTGATGGAGTACGCGTTGAAGTAAAAATTAAATCACACAGACGTTTCAGACAATTCCGCAATTTGGAGTGACCGAAGTGTACAAAAATAGAGGGTACGATTATCGCATGACAAATAGTAGTTATATTCTAATTATATATGATTCAATGCCCCACAAGTCTTTGTTAATATGAAACCTATCGAAACAAAGCAAAATGATTTAAAGATTATTATTATAAATACACAAAATAACTGTTTGAATGGAAGATTTTTAAAAGCACAATGTTATAGGGAAGATATTGGTGAAATTTCTATGGTTTAATAGTCAAGTGAGATAAAGATCAGTCAACCTTGGTATTGTATAACAACAAAATATTCCATACAGAACGTAAAAACTATGAATTGATAAGTGTTACACAGACCTTTATTAATATAGAGTAATTTTGGTAAGTATGGCTTATTGATGTTAAGGTTCTCGAGATGTGCTTCTCTAGACATTTTTGACGGTCTTAATTTATATATCTCAATATTATCCCCGATGACAGAAATGTCAACCGTACCTATTCGTGTCAAAAGTGAAAATCTAATTTATTTGATGAACTAATTTCTTCTAAAACTGTACATGCATTATTTCTGTATTATTTGATAATCAATCACATTCACGTTGCATGTTTGCATAATAATTGGTTCTGTATGAGTGAACTGTGTAGTGTATTGCAAGATCGATGCAAATTGTGACGTCAATGCGCGAGCACGTGACATTATTATTTGTAAACAAACCGGCTCGTGTAACACGTGTCTTAAGTATACATGTATAAAGACATAACTGGTTGTATGTTAAATAATGGGTGGGTCTCATCACCATATAACATTAAACGTGGTATTAGACAAGGCTGCCCGTTAAGTTCACTGATTTTTGTTATTGCTGTAGAAATTTTGTCCTGCAGAATAAGACAAGATAACAACATCAAAGGTTTTCAAATAAAGCTAGATACTAAAACGCACAGTTTAAAGATTTCTCAATTAGCTGACGACACAACACTTTTTCTAAAATCAAAAGATGAAGTACGTCACACTCTTAATATTATTGAAATCTTTGGAACACTGTCAGGTTTAAAATTAAATAGATCCAAAACTGAGGGCATTTGGTTAGGAAAATTAAAACATTGTAAAGATAAGTTTGAAAATATAACATGGAATAAAGGACCAATAAAAAGTCTAGGAGTTTATTTTGGAACAGATCGAGCTGAATGTGACAAGCTGAATACTGAAAAAATAATACAGAAATGTGACAAATTAATAAGTAATTGGAAAAAAAGAAATCTTACAATGATAGGTAAAATAACAGTTGTAAAATCTCTTCTTATACCAAACCTTACATATTTAGCTTCAGTCACAAACCTACCACATGAATTCATTCAACAGTTTAAAACTCTTATCTACAATTTTATATGGGATGGTAAACGAGAAAAAGTCAAACGAACCACACTAAGCAAAAATACTACTGAGGGAGGGCTTAAGATGACAGATATAGATAATTATATAACTGCACTACAAATAGCATGGATCAAAAGACTTACTGCAGATGATTTTGCTAACTGGAAAGTAATTCCGACATTTTACTTTAATAAATTTGGTGCTAATTTCATGCTACTTTACATGAATCTAGACAACATTTACTCAATACAAAATCTTCATAAAACTTTACCAAAGTTCTACTTAGAAATTGTAAAGTCTTGGTTCAAAGTACAAAATTTAAATAATACCAAACTCAATATGAATTTTAAAAACATTAGACAACAAATCTTATGGGGAAACAAACTGATAAAATTTCAAGGAAAATGTTTAGTTTTTATAAATTGGATAAAAGAAGGTATTATATATGTTAATGATATAATTGACCAAAATGGTAATATCTCTCAAGAAATAATATCTAATAAAATATCCTCAAAATCCAATTTAATGTTTGAAATTTCAAAACTTAAAAATGCTATACCAAATGAATGGCTCAAGGTACTTAAATCAGAAAAATCAATAAAATCAAAAGTAAAAAATAAACTTAACCTTTGCATTAATACAAAAGAAAAAAATAAGATAATAAGTTTACAAGTAATGGAAACAAAACAGATATACACACACATTAATAGTGGAAATGAAGACACGCCTTCAAGTTTCTTTAAATGGAAACGTGTCCTAAATTTAGATTCTTTAATCCCAATTAAATCAATGCTAAACTTTGTATTTACTTATTTAAAAGATAACAGATTAAAAATATTTAAATGGAAATTGCTGCATCATATCCTTCCTTGTAAACAACTGCTTTTTCAATGGAAGATAAAAGAAGACAGTAAATGTGACTTATGTAATGTAACAGAAGATTATAAACATTTTTTTCTAGAATGTCATTACTTTAAAACTTTTTGGGAAAAGATCAAAATACTATTAAATAAAGTTAAAATAGGTCATCATATCCTAAACTACAGAAATCTCATTATAGGATATAAAATCAGTGATATTAATTATTATGATATAAATCTGTTGGTGACACTCATCACATTTTCTATCCACAAGTGCACCCACAGTTCAAATTATAAAACTACAAATTTTGATGTGTATGCCCTGTTCAAAAAAGATTTTTTGAACTACTTAAATATTTCGACACTTTCAGGTGGTAAACATGGTAAAATTTTGAAAGAAGTAAGCTTGTACATTTAATTATTATTCTTGCATATATGTTATATGCTATATTTATGCAGCAATATATGTGTCTCAATATTATTTAATCTTAAAACCACGTGCTGTGGACTTCGTCATGATCATGATCAGCGACAGTGATAAAAGATTTAATCCCTACTATTTTTGAAGCATCCTTCATGTAATATACCACATATTCATAAATAAATAAACTTATATAATGTACTTCAATTCGCAACCAAGTATGTACACCTACATAATTTATATATATAACAAACTGCTTCGAATGTTAATTTGCCTCCATCGTGTGATCCTTGATCAATAGGTCATGACCAGGTCAACTAGCATATATACAGAGTCAAAGCGGTTCACGAATGTAATTTTTCCGGAAATTAATTTCTGTTGTAATCTGTTTACATAATATTGTTACATGTAAATCTAACCTTCTATTATTATTATTAATTTACTGAACAATCTCCCTGTTTGTTCAGTAAAACTAACACTACAGGGGTGCCCTGTCAAATGCTGTAGACATGGTATCCATTATAACAGCAATAGTGCAATAAATCAGATTTTAGATAAAAAAAAAAAAAAAAAAAAAAAAAAAAGTATACATGTATATTCAAAGTGCAATCAATCTTTCAATCACTATTTTATGATATTTTTGTGTCTGTTTTTAGGGTTGCATATCAGTAGTCGAAGTAAATTAGACATATTGATCCTGTTCTGATTTTTTTCATATAGAATTAGAAGGTAAGTCTAAATAAGTCATTATTTAGGAAGGGGGATCGGAGGGGTCCTGATCCAGAGATCCCCGGCTTACAAACATAAAATCTTGAGGTCCCAAATTTAAAAAATATCAAATCCTGACATCCCGAAATTCGAAAAAAGTTATCCTTGACCCCGAAAGTGTCGATCCCGAAATCCCAAACTTAAAAACACGTGATCCCGACATCCCGAAAAAGGTCCTGTCCCCTCTCATTTAACTTGCGTTTAAAAGATGACGTAACTTAAAAATTTCCCTCTAATTTGCTTCCCTTGAACACTTTTTGGCCCCTTCCTCGTCATTTTCCTCTACATTTCTTTAAAAGTCATATACTCTTTAGTCCATTTACTGTAACAGCTATTTTGTGATTTTGATTCGGTTTCCATGTATTTGTGTCTTATATGAAGGAGGATTTAGGTCATGTTTTCCTAAACATCTTATTGATATTTGTCCGCCATGACAGGACATCACCCAGGTTCCTGTAAAATTTTGACTTCACAATACAAAATAACTGATGCCACAATGGAAACGGGATTGTTGTTTGAAGTGGGACAGATTATCTGGTCAGCTGACAATAGTAAGTGATATTATGTGACTTGAATCTAAGAGTCATTTGCTTAAATCAGTTCCAATAATGCATTGGACATACACAAAATGTAAGGTTTTTCTGTTGGTCAAGTGACAATTTTTATACAACAGCAAAAACAAATTTTTGCGTCGTATAATGGTATGATGTTGTCGTCGTCTCTTCGTCCGAAGACACATTTAGTTTCCAGACAATAACTTTAGTTTTAGTGAATGGATTTTTATAAATTTTAAACAGACGGTTTAATACCACTAAAGGAAGGTTGGTATTGATATTGGGGGCTGGGTCCCTATAGTTTAGGAATTACGGGCCAAAAAAGGGCCCGAATAAGTATTTTTCTTGGTTTTCGCACAATAACTTAAGTAATAAGTGAATAGAAATCAATGAAATTTAAACACAAGGTTAATGATCACAATAGGAAGGTGAGGATTGATTTTTGGAGTTTTGGTCCGAACAGTGAAGGAATTAAGGGCCCTAAAACTAAAAGGGCCAAAATAAGCATTTTTCTTGGTTTTCGCACAATAACTTTACTGCAAATGAATAGAAATCAATGGCATTTAAACACAAGGTTAATAACCTCAAAAGGAAGATTGGAATTGATTTTGGGAGTTTTGGTCCCAACAGTGTAGGAATTAGGGTTCAAAACTAAAGGGTTCAAAATTAAACTTTGTTTGATTTTATTAAAAATTTAATTATTGGTGTTCCTTGAAATGCTGAATCTAACCGTGTATTTAGAATCTTGATTTTTATTTATTTTTAAATTGGTCTACGTCATTAAACTGAACTTTATTAGATTTCTTAAAAAATTGAATTCTTGGGGTTCCCCAACTGATCCGGGTTCGACCTCTGCTGTGTATAAAGCTGCACCCTGCGGAGCATCTAGTTGTAATATGTACAACAATCAAACATCAACCCACACCAAACTGAATGTATTGAAAGACATCTAGAGGTCAATATACAGTCTGGAACAGAAGACAAAAAAAAAAGAAAAATATAGCGAATTTTGGAAAATTTATATTATTACATGTACATACATTTGAAATATTTAAGATATATTGTTTCAATTGTTTTAGGTTCCACCTAGCTACCATTTTAGAAAACTGGGATTTCAATGCTAGTCTATTAGAGGGATATTTTATTTTCATTGGTTGAACAATAGATATGGATTCTTATTTTATCATGAAGTCAGATTTGAAAATGACTTGGGATATGAAGTTGTCATTAAAGACAGAATGTCAGTTTTAGTCTTATATATGTACTTTAAAATTTTAGTCTTACATGTATATAATTATGTGTAGTACATATATCACTGATACAGTGGCAATGGTAAATAGACACTGACAAATTTTAGATAACATTTTATAGTTTTGAATGTTTGTTCATCAGTTGACTAAAATTAGGTGGAGGTGTGTTCTTATTTCCAACAGAGGGGTACTCAACCTATATCAATTTGTGCATGAAGCAAATTGATAGTTGCTAGATACTGAATGATTATACCACAATAAAGTTTTAATCTGTATATATATACTTAAAATACGAATAGAATAAATCATGTCTTTTTCAGGACTTCTGATCCAACCATGTAGTATGGCATGTTATTGAGATATATGGTTTTGGTCGATGGATGTTCATGAAGGACCTGTAGTACAAAGTATATCACTGGATTTAGCTCTTTGTCTAAGTGTACTATTAAAGTACTTCGCTTTGAGCTCAGTTCATTGTTATGCAATTCATTTTTTGTGAAATAAAGATTTGACAGACAACTCTCAAGGATTGATTGTATAAAAAAATAGGTAGCAATATTTGAACATTATGATTACAAAATTTTATTTGCATCAATTTAGAGTGCCAGCATGTCCTTTTTTATTCAAAATATTGAATCGTAAACAAAATTCAGTAGTTTTCATACCTCAGACTGACTCATATAATAAAAATATTTGTCCGCAACAACCAAAACTGACCATATAAGCATTTAATTATATAAATCTATATAGCCGCATAGTAAATGAGTTATATTTTCATGTAAGGATTGATTGTATAAGAAAATAGGAAGCAATATTTGAATATTATGACTAAAAAATTTTGTTTGCATCAATTTAGAGTGCCAGCATGTCCTTTTTTATTCAAAATATTGAATCGTAAACAACATGAACAAAATTCAGTAGTTTTCATACCTCAGACTGACTCATATAATAAAATTATTTGTCCGCAACAACCAAAACTGACCATATAAGCATTTGCTTATGTAAATCTATATAGCCACATAGTAAATGAGCTATATTTTCATGTAAGGATTGATTGTATAAGAAAATAGGTAGCAATATTTGAATATTATGATTACAAAATTTTGTTCGCATCAATTTAGAGTGCCAGCATGTCCTTTTTTATTCAAAATATTGAAGCATAAACAAAATTTAGTAGTTTTCATACCTCAGACTGACTCATATAATAAAAATATTTGTCCGCAACAACCAAAACTGACCATATAAGCATTCTAGTATGTAAATCTATATAGCCACATAGTAAATGAGTTATATTTTCAAGTAAGGATTGATTGTATAATAAAAAAGGTAGTAATATTTGAATATTATGATTAAAAAAATTTTGTTCGCATCAATTTAGAGTGCCAGCATGTCCTTTTTTTATTTAAAATATTGAATCGTAAACAAAATTCAGTAGTTTTCATACCTCAGACTGACTCATATAATAAAATTATTTGTCTGCAACAACCAAAACTGACCATATAAGCATTTTATTATGTAAATCTATATAGCCGCATAGTAAATGAGTTATATGTTCATGTAAGGATTGATTGTATAAGAAAATAGGTAGCAATATTTGAATATTATGACTAAAAAAATTTGTTCACATCAATTTAGAGTGCCAGCATGTCCTTTTTTTATTGAAAATATTGAATTGTAAACAAAATTCAGTAGTTTTCATACCTCAGACTGACTCATATAATAAAATTATTTGTCCACAACAACCAAAACTTACCATATAAGCATTCTATTATGTAAATTTATATAGCCGCATAGTAAATGAGTTATATATCAAAGTAAAGATAGCAATATTTGAACATTTTAATTGACGAGATGGTACAAATGAACATACTTATATTACATTTTATTGATATCCCTTTCAATATACTGTTCAATTTACGTGTTTTTTTTATCATTTGTCAAAACAGAATCTTATCATGTTAATCCAAGGCAAACAAGGTGAATTTCGATTAAAATTAATGTATTAAATACACCGAGTTATAGTTAGGAATTCGAAGAGACAATTATAAACGGGGAACGAAACAACGTAAACCATGATGTTTATATCCCATCATATAAAAATATTCTCCAGATGTCTCGGATAACCTCTCTTTCCGTATCGATATTTGCACATGTAACTTTTGAAAGGAAAATATAGAAAATCTGCCAATCAGTAAAGTTAATGGACTTTATGAAAGTGATTTTGTGTAATTTAATATTTCGAATTAAAAGAGTTTTTGAATTGTTCTGGTTTGAAACACATATACGTGAAATATAAAGACTAAAGGTCGCTTTTATAAAATAAATGTGCAAATGAACTTGAAGTTTATTTCTAAATTTACCAAATCAGTTAACGCGAAAAGTAAACGTGCGTTTACTTTCAAGTGCACGTAAAAATACACTTGTAAAATCTGTACTAAACGCCCGTTTACTTTTAAGTGCACGTAAAAATAAATTTGAAGAATTCTGAAGTAAACGCCCGTTTACTACTGACTAAACGGACACATAGTAAACGCCCGTTTACTAGGGTAGACATTAGAAATTTCCATTTCGACCACGTTAACGTAATTATAGTAAACGTGCGTTTACTAGTAAACGGGAGATTTGAAGTTAACTAACGAAATATGTGCACGCGGCGTTAACTTGCGTTTACTTTATGTAATGCTTGGTCTGCACCCAACTGTACAAGGATTTGTCTAAGCAGTATCACCGCTATGTACAATGTAAGTAATAGGTAGATAAAAGCATTCTGTTTCGATTTGAACCAAACATTATATGTCCATTGACCAAATTTTAAAAAAAAGACCAAATTTACCCGACAATGCTTCTTTCGCTACTAGCAATATGATGCTAGATTGTTATAATACATATGTACTGCCTACTGATAACCCGGTCCTGAGTGTAAATGGTCCTTCAATTATGTTTTTAAAAAATGGATAAGGCCTATCAGGCCTACTCGATTTCTTAAACTATATTTCATTGTACATGTTCAACATTTTTCATTCATTTGTTTATTTTTTAATTTGTGTGAATTAACATTGTTACAGTAAATGTTAATTACTACACTTTCATACCACAACTAATACTGTATTGGTACATGTATCACTTATATTTGTATCCATATAAAAAAAATGAAAAGAGAATTATTTTGCATAACCTTTTGAATACTATTACTTTTTAAGACATATTAAGACTAATTAAGTAGCTGTTGATAATATCCACTTGACATACTTGAAATTCTATCAGATTACTTTTGGAGCAGTGATACATTGTAAGTCATTGAAGCATGCTCACAAAGGTTCTTTTGGTGAAATAATTGTCATATTGGTCAAAAATTTTCTTTGCTTCGACCAGATTTGGAGGAGATATTATCAAAGAATTGATAAAAATCAGCACACAGGTTACTTCCTAGATCATCTAGCCCCAAGCATCATGTCAGGCATTGTCATTACTAAAAATTAAACCAATAAATGTATTCTAATCTGAGGAACAATTTAACAAAAAAAAATACTAATGATACTGATGATCCACCACAAAATAATATAAATAGAACTATACAAATAGTAAGCAAATACATATAAAAAAGATCTGGTATGAGTGCCAATGAGACAATTCTCCACAAGAGACCAAAATGACACAGAAATTAACAACTACAGATCACCATATGGCCATCAACAATGAGCAAAGCCAATAACCCTATTATCAGCTATAAAAGGCACCGAAATGACAATGTAAAACAATTCAAACAAGAAAATTAACGGCCTTATTTATGTACAAAAAATAAACGAAAAGCGAATATGTAACACACAAACAAACGACAACCACTGAATTACAGGCTACTTATATCATGTTATCAAATCTATATATCATCTCCCATTCAGAAAAAAAACCACATGAAAAAATGAACCTATTATGTGTTGCTCTCCTGGCTACAAAATGTATCCCAAATCAAAGATGTGGAACATATTCTATCATAATCAGTTGGTAAATAATGTAATTACTGTCTCTTTCATGCCCGTCTTGAACATAGAAAATAAATATTAAATAAACAATACTCCTAATGCTCAGGTTGGTTGTCATCGTGCAACACAGTTAATAACACCATATAGGAAAGCATAGAACTCCCATTTGTCACAAGACACTGTCAAACATCCAAACATACTATCCACACTCATCTGTGTCCACAATCGTATTGATAAAACAGTGGGCGAATATTCTCTCGTCTAATAATCAAGGAAGATAGTTAGCCTTGTTATCATATTACAACTTAATATTCGATACAGAACTTTAAAAAAATCATTTCATACCACTAAAGTACAAACTATGCTCTTGACTTCAAATATTATAAATTAACCATTTACAGTATTTGTATATAAGAAATGTATGCACTGTAGAATCCTGAGCATTAGCTAAGTATAAAATAAACGAATTTATTAATTATAGCAATAACCCCTATACTCCCTAAGATCATAACGGAGTATAGGGGTAATTGCTATAATTAATAAATTCGTTTATTTTATACTTAGCTAATGCTCAGGATAAAATTCGAATATCACGGCCCAGGTCATGTGTAAAGTTTGACCAAATCTATGGCTTCAATGAATTTTTGCTTAAACAACTCATGTATCACAATATGCTATGCCTTGTGTTAAAGTCAAAGAAAAATAAAATGATACCTGTTAATAGTCTAAATGTTTCGTGCAAAATGTTTTTAATAGTTAAATATGTAAGAGTTTCGTCAAACAGACTTAAAACCAGCATCGCCATGTTCATCTGTTGAACGCTTTTTGGACATATTTCTAATATTATTTTACATATCTGATCTCAACGATTGAGCTCGACCTTCTCAAGTGCTATATAAGAGAGAGTATAATTATCGCATGACAAATTGTAGTTATATTCTAAACATATTGTTCAACACCTCACAAGTCTTTGTTAATATGAAACCTACCGAAACAAAGACAAATGATTTAAAGATTATCATTATAAATACACAAAATAACTGTTTGAATGGAAGATTTTTAAAAGCACAATGTTATAGGGAAGATATTAATAGAATTTCTATGGTTTAATAGTCAAGTGAGATAAAGATCAGTCAACCTTGGTATTGTATAACAACAAAATATTCCATACAGAACGTAAAAACTCATGACATACCACTAGAGTACAAATTATCTACTTGAATTCAATTATTACAAATCAACCGTTTACAGTAGATGTATTTAAGAAATATATGCACTGTAGAGCATAAAGAAGGATATGGGTTATTGTGAGAATTAAAAGAAAACAAAATAAAAAAGAAGGGCACATCACAACACAAAAAAAAAAGAAAAGATAAACTGAGTTATGGCTCATGGAAACAGACGAAAACGAAGACGAAACATAGTTCTATATAATATTTTTTTCTCATAATTCATTTGTTGATGACATAAGTATGATACCACAGTTTAAGGTTTATCTATTTTGTTTTCGTACTACATACAACAGCGTATGTGAACTTAAATCGTCTATAATATCCTGATGGAGAACTCCTCACTGAAGTAAACATTGCATCACACGGCTGCTTGATACAAATCCGCAATTTTGAGTGACCGAAGTGTCCCAAATGGTATATTTTATTTCCGCATCAAACATTGTCAAATGCAACTGCACTTAATCTACATGATGATATAATAATGATGCGTATATGATGGCGAATTATCTTGAATAACTGGAATCTTATAGTTGTAGCATAAACGTATAATTATAAAACAAAAATATTGTATTTTTTTTAATTTTCATATTTTCATTGGGATGCAACGTGTAAAACGTTCATAATTGTTTTTGTAGAAAGAAGCTTCGTACGTAATTTGTGTTGGTCAACGCTTTTAAACCATTATAAATGCAGGTAAGGGTTATTTTGTAAATATTAAGACAAAGCTATTATATAAACACAATCAAACAGTCGGTTTTTTACATTATTCATTTGTTGATGACATAAGCATGATAATCCCTGCTTATTTTAATTAGATATAGGAAGATGTGGTGTGAGTGCCAATGAGACAACTCTCCATACAAATAACAATTTAAAAAGTAAACCATTATAGGTTAAAGTACGGCCTTCAACACGGAGCCTTAGCTCACACCGAACAACAAGCTATAAAGGGCCCCAAAATTACTAGTGTAAAACCATTCAAACGGGAAAACCAACGGTCTAATCTATATAAACAAAACGAGAAACGAGAAACACGTATATATTACATAAACAAACGACAACTACTGTACATCAGATTCCTGACTTAGGACAGGTGCAAACAGTTCACTATACACAAATTAATCTTTTTTTTATATCTTTGATAATAGGGATTTGAAGGGCTAAACGTTCATATATTTTTAGTATGAAGCTTTGAACGCAAAATTATTGGTCAGCGCGTGGATACCTCAAGAGAAGAAGCTACGGATTTTGTTAAATTTTAAGCTTTTAAGTGTATTGGCATGATGCATTACATTCTAACAACAACTGTATTATAATTTGATTTGCCTTGTGTCTAAATTGAAGAAAATATAAAACGATACCTGCTAAATAAAGGCAACAGTAGTATACCGCTGTTCTAACTCATAAATCCATGGAAAAAAACAAAATCGGGGTAAGAAACTAAAACCGAGGGAAACGCATTAAATATAAGAGGAGAACAACGACACAACACTACAATGTAACACACACAGAAACGGACCAAGCATCAGACAAAATCCCACGAGAATAACAAATATAACATCAAAACCAAATACATAAATTTGGGATAGACAAGTACCGTGACACGTCTTATCGCAATGTGAAATCACAAATAGTCTCAATGTTTAATACAATATTTTTGTGGTTAAAAGTTGAAGAAATGAGTTTAAAAGACTTTAAACCAGAACGTTGACTTGTTTAATACTTCACGGACATATTTTGAATATTATTTGAAATTTCTGTTCTCATCGATATAAGACATGTAAGAGAGGGTATGCAGTTACCGCATGACAAATTTCGGTTATAAATTGCAAGAGTTTTGTATGAACGAATCAAAAGAACTGAAAGAAAACAAAAATACTTACGTCCAGGCATCTAGAATCTGCTACAAAAAATGACCTGTGAGTGACAATTCATGACATTGTTCAATTACACTCCAAGTTGAAAATATGAATTACACAAATCTTTAGAATTATCAAAAACATTATGAAAATGTAAGGTTCGCCATACATAAAGTCGGAGTAACACTACATTGCGTCTTTTTACTAAATGATCGATTCACAATGTAGTTGTCTTTATTTAAACTATATGTGCGCTTGGGTAGATACAAATGCCACTTGATCATGTTCTTTGTTATGAGGTATTAAACATATCTTCTGCATTGTCTGTAAAACAAATGCTAAGTAATTGCATATGTCTGATCTTGTCTCCACGGAAAAATTTTTAAATAATTAAACAATATTTGTTTTTATTTTAACTTAAATGTTAACATCACAAAAAAAAAATTAGGAGTTAGCATTACAAAAACATAAAATTAGAGTGTCGATACAATAAACCAACCAAATAAATATTGATATACTACAAAGAAAATTAGATTTTTTTTTTTAAGGGTATGCACTTGAGGCAATCTAATGGTTATATTAAACACATCTGGTATTTAAACAAATTAAAGGTAATTATAGGTACCTGTGACAGACGCATTCGCATAAGATACAAAGTAAACACATCATATTCTGTAAAATTTTGCGGCTTTCCATTTTTTTTATTGAATCCATGACCTGTTGGTGACCTTCTGCTGTTGTTTTTTTTCTATGGTCGGGTTGTTGTCTCTTTGGCACATTCCCCATTTCCATTCTCAATTTTATTTTCTTGCTTTTTTTTATAAAAAAACATTGCCATCCTAGAAACAAGAATGTAGTCTGGTAGAAAATCGCTCTGTTTCAAACTTTTTTTTTTTAAACTGACATTATCAAGCTGGTTTCAATTCTTGATTGACAACATCTTTGTCACATTTGTAGAACGCGCATTTCAACAAACCATCGGAATAACTTTTCTATCAGTTTAATTGAGGTCTGGATCTGGCATGTTAGTAACTACTGTGTGTTCTTCATTAATTTATGTATCATAGTCATTTTGTTTACTTTCTTTTGTTACCTAATCTGACATCGGGCTCGAACTACTTGTGAACTGAGTTTCACTGTGCGTTTTATTGTGTGATTGTTTTTCTACATTAGATACTAAAGATTTGCGAGCTTCCAAATTGAAGTCTTACCGTTTGACCTCTGCATGTTGTTTTTATGCGGTTGTTCACATCACATCGTAATGATCGCTTTTTTTTTGATTAGACTATTGTTGGTAATCGCTGTTTAATTTCGCATCAGCTGGTTTAATCTTGATTGATCGTCCTTGTAGAACCGCTTCAACCAATAATTTCTAATTTCAATTGAGTCATTGCTTTAGTAACTACTGTGTTCTTCATTATTTTGTATCATATCATTTTGTTTACTTTCTTTTGTACCAAATCTGGGCACGGACGCGAATACTTGTGAACTGAGTTTCATGTCGTTATTGTGGATGTTTTTTTACATTAGATACTAAGGGAGTTGAAATCAAAATACAGTTTAGCCCGCGCATGGTTGCGTCGTACAAGCGAGACCCTTATGACCTTTTTATCATTTGATTGTCTCGATGTTTCTGTATTGCGGGTTATGCTCTTTGACAACGCTCCAATCAATCTCAATGCATTGTCTTAAAACAATGATTCTCTTTTCATGCCATTTGTAATATAGCTTTATACAAATACTAGAAGAAAGCAATATTAGCAGTACTTTCTGCTTATAGTGGTTCACTATGAAAAATCTTAATTTGAAAGTAAGTGAACTATCCGCGAAAATGAGATACGGTAACAAACATATACCCCTTACATTACTTCATCTAAAAATTGACAAGAAAGTTTTGTTAAAACCGTAAACGCAACAAATGATTCATAATGCACATTTGAACCGATAAAATTCTTGTTAGGGTATTGGTCTTATATTTGACCACATGATTTACGACAACACTAAGATAATCATGACTTTATCACAATATTGTTGCGTTGGAGGATGTAACAACACCGTCGTGTTGCTTTGAAATGAAGCAGAATTCTTTAGACAAAAAAAAAAAAAAAGCACATCGTAATTCTTTAATTTATGTTGAGATATAATGATGACGTCCTATCGCTGAACTATATTTCAGTCAGCACTTGCATTTCATACATCTCAATGAGCTAGAAAATAAGAATTACCTTGATCATTCCTTCAATATTGACACAGGTGGACGACATCAAATTTAAATCTATGACAAACGGGATAATTTTAAATTCCCAATTATCAATTTCTAAGCAGTAAGATACCCGTTATATGGTGTTTATATATCTCAATTGATTCGTTATGCTCGTGCACGTATACTGTATATGGACTCCATACATTCATGTGTGCTCCTTGTACAGATATTGCTCCAACAGATCTAGAGTTACGGGAAGGAAGGGCTAACTAACAAAATGTTTAACCATGTGTTAGATTGTGGTTGACCATCTACGTTGACTGTCTGCTGTACCGAATGCGACCTGTTCCTTAATATGACTGTTTTGTGGGTATTCATATATCCAACATTCACGTATTTATTTATGATGTTTCTTGTAATCCTCATACCAAAACCAACAACAACGATTCCCCGGATATTTTGTTATGTCTTATCTCTTGTCCTCTGAATTCTGTGTTTCAGTATAGTTCACATGTCGTTTTTGTCAGTATAGTTAATTTCCATTATCCATGGATGCATCATTAGGACAGTCCAAATGAGTATGACTATTCCATAAAACAGCATTAAGTCATACTCATTATAATTATTTGTACTAGTATTGTGAAAAAAATTGTGAATTTGTGGATCACATGTTGTTATGATATATTTTATCGTGTATTTATGCACTTCTCTGTACTTAGTCCTATTGTGTTTGTATGTAGTTTATTCCTGTCACGTAGTTTTGTCATAGCTGTGTGATATTACTGGGATTTTTTTCTAGCCATCAAACCAGGACCAAAGCACCTTTTCTATTCTTAAAATATTTTGTATCAAGTCAGGAAAATGGCAGATTTGATCAAATAGTCCTTTTCGATGTTAATGATGTATGCTGACGTATTTTTATTTATTTCTGTTGCAGTTCAGTCTTTCTGCATCTCCGTTGATTTTATCTTACAATTGGTATGTTTCCTTTGGATTTAGTTTGTAATCCGGATTTGTTTTCTCTTAATATATTTTTGATTTTTGAACAGGGGTATACAGCTGTTGCCAATAATAATGGACGCCACCACGGAATGAGTGACCGTATGGAAATTCCAAATATCTGTTTCACAGATGATAGCAGATATGTTCTTGATGTCGTTTTACAATTTCCTAACTTTTGTGACCGACCGAATCAGACTGATTACTCGGTTTCTCTAACGTGCGCAACACAACACGTGGATCAGGTTCTTCTTGTTCTGACAAAGAATCTAAGAATATCACGGAGTTTATTGGTGGTGGGGAGGGGGGTCTTTTTGCTTAATCAGTATTTTGACATGCTGAGAATTGTGTAGACATTTTGTCTGTTGGCCTTTTTTATTTATTCATTGCATTGTCATTTTATTTTCCAGTTATGAGTTTGAATTGTCCCTTTGGAACACATGTATCTTTTGCCTCTCTCCTACAAATACTCATACTGAAAGACTAAATCATACCCATGTGTGGGACAACTATGCCCGTGTACTCTCTCCTACAAATACTCATACTGAAAGACTCAATCATACCCATGGATGAGACAACTAAGCCCGTGTACTCTCTTCTACAAATACTCATACTGAAAGACTCAATCATGCGAGACAACCAAACCCGTGTGTAAAAGACATCATGCCCAGGTGTGAGACAACAAGCCCGTGTACTCTCTCATACAAATACTCATACTGAAAGACTCAATCATACCCATGCATGTGACAACTAAGCCCGTGTACTCTCTTCTACAAATACTCATACTGAAAGACTCAATCATACCATGGATGAGACAACTAAGCCCGTGTACTCTCTTCTACAAATACTCAAACTATTTGTATATTATTTCTTCTGTTTAAGTTATTTCCCTTTGAACAGAAAATTAATTAGGATATGGATAAAACTAAACTGTGTTTCACTTCAAAATAAATTCAGTATATATAGGGTTCTTTCAAATGTTGAATCTAAACCTGTTTTTGAATATTGGATTTTTGGGCCCAGTTTTCAAGTTGGTCCAAAATCAGGGTCCAACATTAAACTTTATTTGTTTCAACAAAAAATGATTAATGGGGTTCCAAGTTTGAAGTGATGAATCTAGTCAGATTGGGTTATAAGCTCTCTTATCAAATTGGTCCACATTAAGGTTCACAGGGTTCCAAATTAAACGTTTGTTTGATTTTATCAAACATTTAATTCTTCGGTGATTCTGACCATGTACTTAGATTTTGAATATTGGACAATAATAGGTAAATATCCAATTTCCAAATGTTCAGTTCTTTCACCACCATATTTTGTGACACAAATCTATGCTTTTATCAATATTCAATCATAATCCAAATTCAGAGAGTTGTTTTTAGCTTAACAGTAGTGTCCATACTTACTCAACTGTTCAGGGTTCGACCTCTGCAGCAATTTCGATTTGCTGTCACCGTGACAGCCTAATGTTAAACATACACTTTATATTATCTCTATATAGTAAATTTAAATGATATGAAAAGTGGTTAAATATATTTGTAAATAAAACCATTAAAGCACAGACGAGATTGGATCGAGCAGCTAGTTTTGGTTATTTTTTCTTTCATAATGGTAACAGACAGGCATTATAGCTAGTTCACTTTTATTGACATTATGATGCATTTTACTACTTAAATTGTCATATTTGTTTTCTAGATTTTTCTGCAATTATGTGTTGTACAGAAACTTCAGATATTATTCTACAAGGAAAACACCAAACCAGAACCATTGATTCAAGAATGTGCGAACCAAGAGTATTCCAAAGATCATTTAGTGATACCGGACAAGGGCCTCTCATGCTTTCTCGTTCTGTACAAACTGACCTAACACCAGAAAGCACGTGTTTACAAGATACTGACGACACGCATAAAATTGATATGACAAGTTACACAGAGGATGATAAAGGATATGAAAAAGTCTGCAGTGACCTGCAAGAACTTAAAGATAAAGTCCAGCAACTGACTTCAGCAATAAACCTTTCGGGTCCAGCGCAAATACCAGAAATTATAAATAGACTGAAAGCATTTGACAAAATTAAAGAAAATTCAACAAATTTAAGACTGACCATAGAAAGACTAGAAACAATGGTTGAAAAAACAATGTCTTCGGATGTCGAACACATTATAAACCATCAGGAGTTTACGACAATAAGCTATGGTACTGCTTTAAACAATATTGACACCGTCAGTAAAGTTCAAAATGAATCAAGCTTACAAAAAAATAAAGAAAGCTACAACGTACTTGGCGATTTATTGCGAGTACACATTTTCCCACAGTCTAAATCACAATTTTGTCCAATCAGTTTAAGAACTTATTTTGAGAGTTTTTCAAGTAACACGCCAGTATCTCACGTCGATTCAATGTCAAATGAACTTCTGAGAGTGTCATAGTATAGCAATTTCCCACGAGACATTAGTATAAATCTAATTAAAATGGCTAAGACTGGTTTTTACTACAGTCATGGTTTAAATCAATCAGAAAATGCATCATCAACATATGAACCTAGATTACAAATAAGTTCATCTTACAATGGTACCAGCAACAATGTACAGGAAAGACAGGGGAACCAACAAAGTTCACCATATAATAGAGACAGAAGTAGCTCTGCAACAGGGAATAGTCAAGAAACACAGACATCCAAAGAAAACAAAAACGCTACTGGTACCAGTTCATGCCAGCATAACACCGAATTCGAATCACTTGGAATACACCTGGAAAAGCCTAAGTATCAAAACTATGCCTGCTTGACTGTTAGAATCAGTTCCTTTAAAGGCTGGCCATCCTATTTAGACCAATCACCACGCCAGATGGCCCTGGCTGGTTTTCTGTTTGCTGGTTACCATGATTATACAAGATGATTTTTCTGTGGGGTTGGTTTAAGAAACTGGGAAGCAGGTGACGATCCATGGGTTGAACATGCACGATGGTTTCCGAAATGTACTTTTCTGAAACAAAATAAAGGAGAAAAGTTCATCAACGCTGTTCAGAAAAGACAAGAAGAAATAGTAAGTAAAAATGTTTGACACAATTCAACTAACCCAAATGTACATTGTCAGGCAATATAAAAGCCACTAAGGGTCTAATGCATGTTATATTCACTACATGTCCTATTAAAGCAAAAATGTGAAAAATAACGATAAAAAGATGAACAAGGATAATTATGAAATCAATGATTCCACAATATGACAAGCATAAAAGATGATTTCAATGAAAAACTTTCTTATCCGTTTACATGCTGAACAAATAATATTGTATTCAAAAGAAAATACTTGATTTCGATAACCCTCCCCCCTTAAAAAACCGAAACCCAAAACTAAATTAATATTAAATTATCAGGGATTTTTCAAGTAGTGAAGAATGCGAACCGATATGTGATAGATATATTATACATTCCGATGGTGTTCTTGTTGGAACGATTACACGTCTTCTGCGCAACACAAAGCAATAGTTAATTTTTATTTGCAAATAACATAAACAATCATTTTATCAATGTAAATACACGATTTATCTTAATTTATAATTCTCACTTTTCATTGATTGAAATTTTAAACATGATTGACCTTTTCTGTTTCAGGACCGAGAAACCAATGCGACAAATACACAAGAGACAACACCGAGAGCTCAAACGTCTTCCTTGGCTGTTAATAACAGTACTACTAGTACAACACAGAGTGACATATTACAAACTGTTGCAGCTAGAAGTGTCATTGAAATGGGATATACAGATCAACAAGTTATAAATGCTTTTCAGTATCTTACAACTTCAGGAAAAGGTATGAACTCTTGTCATTCTATTAAGCTGGGGTCACACATTCACGATTTTTACTGCAGACCTTGACAGGATCATTCCCAATTAAAATTTATCAAAAGTCTGATCAAGATCCTATGAATCGTGGATGTAGATTCAAACTTTAAAAATTTAATCACGACAACAATCAGATATTGTTCAGGAAGCGTCGATATTCAACCGTTTCCAAGCGAATTTATCCTGATAATCCCGTTTTAAATCCGCTTCTAATCCGATTTGTATCTTTCGCCAGGTAAAATTCGACCTAGTCTGTCATGACTGCGTCCCGATTCTACCGAATGTAATCCGACAGAGATCAGATAGTGACAAGACAGTGAACCGACGCTGATGGAAGTTATCCGTTCGAACAAATTTCTCCAGATCATTCCCGTTCCACAGGACACCGTCCCGAATACACAAAACATTGTTAGGAATTCGATCCGATACAGAAGAATCTGTTACGACATACGCACGATTGTAATACGACTAGACAAAATCGGCTGAGTTTCCCCGAATGTTACGGGACGCACCTAACTGTCGGGGTGCTTTGTCGAACTATTCGGACCCTTCCCGACCAGTAGGAATCTGTTACGAACTAAAACGACTACGTTCAGACAATAATAGGACATTCCAGATAATTGAGGATACTAATCCGACTTTTTTCACTTTTCGTGTCGTATCGCTGTCTGATCTCAAACGGGAGAAATAATCGGCAATGTGTGAACCCCGCATTACACGTTTAACATTGTTTAAACATGATACAATTGTTATGTTTGTAGATATATATAGACGAAAGAAATTATTCAAGAAAAATTTAGGTTTTCTGTTATATCATATATTTAGAAATATCTTCCTCAACTTAAATAAAACCCAGATATATATATATATAACACAAATGACATTAAAACACCCTGTTGGACATGCATAATCGGATATGTTAAAGAAAACATTTTTGCAGTGCAGTTACATAAATCAATTGTGGGTATAAAACCACAAGAATAAACACAACCATTAAATCAAAGACCATTCAATTAAATTCGCAGCAGTATCACACAATTACACAATTCATGAAATGTTAGTTTACATATAAATTAAAATCAATATAAATCATAGTCAAATGTCTGTAGAATTAGTGCAAATTAATAGCTGCTGCGCTTTTTTTTCAAAGGACATAATCTTTTCAGATATACAAAGTATATTATTATTCATAATCATTTCAGATATACAAAGCATATCAGCAACAGACGTTATGCACATTTTACTATATGATGAAGGTCATCCTCAACAACAAGGAGCCCCAGCAGACGTGACGCAACATGCGAGTGATACAAACAATGCAGGTGGCCATAAATCAGGAAGTACCAATACTGAGTGCAATGGCATAGACAACACAGGAAATGAACAAAATTTACTATTTGATGGTATGCTTTATATTTATTTTCTTAAATTTTGTAACAATTAAATTGCCAAAGCTAAGAAATATTTTTAACTATAACAGATATTTCAGATTTTTAAGTTATACCTTTCAGCAAGTAAGCTCGAAACCATAAAATGAAGAGGTCAAGTACATTTATGTATTATAGAGAACATTTTGCACAATTACAGGAACTCTACTTGTTTTTCATATTTCAGATACAGAAAATCTGATAGAAGAAAACAGACAGTTGCGGGACCAGCGACTCTGTAAAGTGTGTTTAGATTTAGAGGCATCCATTGCATTTCTGCCATGCGGACATATTGTGTGTTGTATTGACTGTGCTCCTGCCATGAGAAAATGTCCCGTATGTAGGACGTATGTCAAAGGAACTGTAAAAACTTATCTTGCATAAGTTATTTTTCAGTAACTGTATGAAGCTTATGATTTAGATGACTACCAAATTATGTTCCAAAATCAATGTTCAATTTTGAAAGTATAATTATTTTACTTTTCTTGTTATTAGAAGTAGATTTCCAAGGTCTTGTAATGGGCTTCTGTTGTTATTTATATTTTGTACTAGTCTATTGTATTGTTAAATATGAATTGAATACATGTATTTATTGTAATATTGTTCGTCTGTGTCTAAATAATATATTACAATACAATACAATACAATATGCTTTATTTCAAAAACACTCGTCACATTGACATGTGAAACAAGAGGTAAATTACAAAATGCAATCACATACAATTAAAGAAATAGATAAAACATATTAATGTACCCCTGTTGCACATTTGAAGCCATTACAAGTTTTACAAATAAAGTTTACAAAGTTTAAAGACTACTTATTTTTTATATCAAGACATTTTTTTTGTTATTATTTAAAAAGAAATTAACACCTCTGTTAAAAAATTTATACTTTTGTTTACATGTTAGAGAAACTAACGATAACGTACGATGTTGTATATCCATTACAAGAAAAAACCTAATTATCTTTTGATGCTATATGAATATTATGATATTTTGTATAGTGAATAAATAATTGTCTGCCAGTGCATTTACTGTATTTCTATATCAGACATCTTAGTGAATACGCAATTTTGTTATGGTTCGATCAAAAATGGGATGATTTATTATTTTTATTAATACAATATAATATATTAGTAATGTAATATGTTTCAAATACTAATATAACTATTTTTGATGATGTAGATCTTAAATAGTCTAAAATGTTTGATTGTAAATTTGAGGCTTAAGCTTCTGTTCAAATATTTTTATAGACTCATCATGGTAATTAAGAACTTTGTATATTCTTTTTCACGTATCTATTCGCTTACGCATTCCCTTTATATTTAATGATTAATATTTTCAAAAGCTTTAATGAATGGGAAAGGAAAAAAGCACTTAAATACTTAAACAGAAAAAAATAACATAAAAGAGATATAAGTGTATATCTGTTTTATTAGTCAATTCTAAAGAAAACGTCAAGTTTCATCTTTTTGTAAAGTTATAGTCATAAATTTAGATATTTAATAATCAAATGACTGACGCATTTACACTGTTAAAGTAGTCAGAAGTTCATGATACATACAACATTTAAATCTTAAAAGTGAGGATGATATAAATATATGACAAATAGATTTCAGTCTTTCAGGATGTAACAAGATTTCAAACTGATTAGTAACTTATGTGTATATATATAGATATTTTAATGTGTGGTGACACTTTAATAAAATAATCTTATCTATATCTTCTCTTAGTAATAGCAGTGTCCTCATATAACATGACGCTATTTTATATGTGTTACGCTTTTGTGTTCCAAATATAGTCAGTCTTTCAGAAATGTTTTTTGTTTTATTTATTTATATTTTGTTGAATGCATACCTTGTTATCTTGGTTACCATAAATGGATTTACTTTTGTTATTGTTATTCTTAAGGTTGATTTTTTTAGGTATATTGATAAGGCATATTTAAGACTTATGTTACTCTTGTTGTTTTAATCTCAGGTAAGATACACAATAATGCTTTTTTTATATTCATAACTTGTGATTCACTTTATACATGGTCACCTGACATAATTGCAAGAGAAAGCTAAATGTGCTTATTTTGTCATAATATATTCATATCTGTTAATATTGTAATTTTCTATAATGTTATATTTTTGTATCCAATTGCTGAATATATTTATTGTTATTTTTTGCTGTTATTTTAGTTACATAGATTTGCAACTGTGTTCAAAAAATACCATTACTCCTTTGTTAATAAAACATTAAAAAAAGAATCATTCAAAAGAATTAGCTTTCGTTTCTTTTAACCATAAGGATTGATTAAGATAATTATGAACATCCCTGTATTTCCGCCATCCGGTAGAACATGTAACTTTTGCTCAAGTGGAGTGTCTATATGGCTATGCATATGTTTGAATTCGCAGGCACGTCCGGTCGTAATTGGTACGTTGGTTTCGATACTTTTTGGAGGAAGAATACCATGTACTCTGTATTTAACGGATCCCTTGGAATAATTTACAAGGGTTCAACAAGGGTGCTTCATATTTGAATTTCTGTCCCTTATACCTCTGTTTCGATTAAGTCGAATTATTCCGCGCTTCATCCTATCGACCTACCTTGAAATATAGAATTGTTCCTTTTGCATTAATTGATAATTCATTTTCGTCCTAAATATGTATACAACGTTGCAAATGGAAGACTACCAACTTAGTTTCATTTAATTTCATTTCGGCGCTTTTGCAGATCCAACGTATTATATTGATATTTATTATTTCAATGATTATTTATGAAACATTTGTACCGGGCATTAATTGAATATGTTTCGTTGTTGCTCTAAAAACTTTCGTTTATTTGTACCACGGAACTTTTAGTGTCAATAGTAGTGTAGAACGTTATATGAATAAGTGTGATGCAGCTTTGAAATCTAAGCCAAGCGTCGCATATATTATATGTCGACTTACGATTTATTTAAAAAAAAAAACATATGTTATGGACAGTCATTTTATTCAATTTAAAATTCTTATAAGGTACTGATATTTATTATTCCATGTTTGCTCTTATTGTTAATATATTAATATATTTTTTATTATTTTACTACATGCATTTAGTTTATAGATTGTTGTTGATTTATTATTATTGTTGTTGATTTAATATTATTGTAAGCACATAGTTATTATAAATTTTTATTATCGTTAGTTCATATTTGATACAGTTGTTTATCATTTTAAATATCCTAACCCAGAACAAAGACTGGGTTCCAACTACATGTTCCGATTCAAATGCATTGATCGTCCAAAAAAGGGGGCTTCCAAACCCCGGACCCCCATGGATCCCGCCACAACAGATGTGCTATTGGATTGTGTCTGCGGTATCTGTTCACATTCTTTTTTCTAAAAGCATTTTCATTTTTGTTATACAATACATATCCATGTTTTTATTATAATTTCCGAACGTGTAATTTGTACACAAAAATGTTTTGAAGGGAGATTCCTAAAATTAAAACACTCTCCTAAATAGAATAATTCTAAGCCGGTCATTTTTTTACCTCTGTTCGTCTGTTCATAGCCTGTCTATCGACCCGTCAATTTGTTCTTCTATCTAAATGATTTGTGCCCATCTGATAGTGTCCATCCATTTCCAGACCATTCGTCCGTCACATTTCTGTCTCATCTTTTTATCAAACTTTAATTTTGTTTATACGACCACAAATTATTTGCGGCTTGTAAGAGTTTGTCGTTGTCGTCGTCCGGAGCTTGAACTGAACTCCGTTTCCAGACATACCCCAACTGTTTAGGGTTCGACCTCTGTGGTCGTATCAGGCTGCGTTCAGCGAAGTGTTTTATTCATTATTGTCTCCGTGCGAAATGATTTGGCACCATTGGTTACAGCAACTACGAACCTTCTTTTGTAGATATAAAGTGATCATTTTCATAAATTTTCTGTTTACAAAACTTTGAATTTTTCGACAAACTAAGGATTTTCCTATCCCAGGCATAGATTTTCTTAGCCGTATTTGTTACAACTTTTTGGAATTTTAGATCCTCCAACTTTGTAATTGTTTGATCATCACTGGTGCGTCTTATGTAGACGAAACGGGCGTCTAACGGATTATCATCCTTGTACCTTTGATAATTTTTAGTACCAACAACATAGACAGATCAGCTAAACAATCAGACCTTCAGACTTTATATATACTACATTTTACATGTATACTTTTTACTGCATCATAATCTGACATAATAATATATTTTTGAATTTCTCACATCTCGGCATACCAAGAAATTTGTCATAGTTGCAACATATCTGACATTACCATCATTATTAAGGTTCTTCTTCATATTGGCTCGCATTTTATATATCGTTTGATCACAATATGAATAAATATCTTGTTATTCATTTATTCATCTTGTAAAGTCATAGCATTTACAACTTTTGAAAAAACAACTAATGTGATGATTGTTCTTATGTTCAATGCACAAATAAGTTTACGTAAACAAAAACTAAAAATACGTATTATGATTCCAATGGAAAATTATTAACCAGAGTTTTTTATATAGATTAGACCGTAGGTTTTCCCGTTTGAATGGTTTTACACTAGTAATTTTGGGGCCCTTGATAGCTTGTTGTTCGGTGTGAGTCAAGGCTCTGTGTTGAAGGCCATACAATTGACCTATAATTGTTTACTTTTATAAATTGTTATTTGGATGGAGAATTGTCTCATTGGCACTCATACCACATCTTCCTATATCTATTGGCATGTATCTGCTGTAAAGTCACAGACGCAACTACTGATTTAATTTTTTTGATATTCGTTCGTTTGCTAACTTGATCGATACCGTTAAAGAGAGGCAATACATATATATAAAGGTGTCTCAAAATAAATTAACTTCTGACTAAACATTCATGTAGTTGTATGATAAGGGTAAACAGAATAGCGACAATGGGACAAATCTAAGTAAACGTCGGTTAAAAAAATAATAGAGAACAATATATCTGAATAAACGATTTATAGGCAGTTATTAACAAAAGATGTATAAAGAAAAGAAAATAATAAAAAATATTCTATACTGGTGAAAACTACCTATTACATTAAAGAATGTAGAAATAAAGGACGACAATGTCCACCCTCTATAATTTAGTAGTCATCCAGCTATTTAATACCTTTAAATATATTAATGTTTCATTGAACTGATTCACTCCGTTTCTATTTCCTTTAAAATAGTTGTAGGCGTTTGACAATTATTAAACATCATTCATATCTATTTGTAAATCACCCCCATAATTTTAAGCGTGTTCATCATCCGTTCAGACGGTACAATTTAAGTACATTTAAAATAATGAATCAGTCAAAGGAAAAGTTTATTGAGCAAACATTTAATCATAAATTTAAACCTTAGAAGGTACTATTTCTGTGTTAAATATCAAGCTCATGATTTCAAACAGATTAGTAAATCTTACTGTACCAAGTTAAGAAAATATATTTTGGTTCGTTTTGGTGTGTATTGAATTGTCTTTGTGTTTTTTGTGCCCTTCAGTGTTTCTGTTGTTTGTTGTTTTTCTCTTATAGTTGATGTGTTTCCCTCGGTTTTAATTTGAAACCTGGATTTGTTTTCTCTCAATCGAACTATGAATTTTGAACAACGGTATACTGTTGTTGCCTTTTTCAACGTAATCAAAGCCCATTTTTTGAATCAATGAATGCCACATTACTGTCCAAGGTAAGAATATGATCTTCAAAAGACATATGTTTCCTACATCCGTACATCAGTGTACCAACTTAATGGTGAAATTACCAATCAACGTACATCGCGATCGATTGTGCATGATGCCTAGTTTGAACTGTAAATTAGCCGATACAATTCTATTCTATTAAACATGCATATGGACACTGAAGAAGGAGTAAAAAAATACTGATATTGCTATATAGAAAATAGTCAATTTTGTTTCAGATCCGATGGCATTGAACGATTATAGTCATATTCACCAACAATAACATATTCAACTGATTCAATTTTTGATTATTCAAACCATTACCAGTTGACTAAGATAATTGAAAACATTCCTGGACTTATGCCGTCCGGGGGAACATGTTTAACTATTGCTATAGTGGAGTGTCTATTTGGCTATGCAGATGGTTAAAAAAGCAGGCACGTCAGGTTGTAATTGGTACGTTGAATTCGATACTCCATAAAGGAAGACTTCCATGTACTCTGTGTTTTAAAGGAACCCTTAACATAACTCATAAGGGTTTCGGAGGTTACTATAAAATATTCGAATTTATTCCCTTTTTTAGTACCTCTTATTCGATTAAGTCAAAATATTCAGCGCCTCATATGTTTTTATATAATTTTCGAATGTCAATTGTCATGATTGTATATTCCAATTTCTTAAAGCATGTGTTCTTTGTTATCATCACTGGCTTAAATAGAATAATTACGCACTTAATCCAAGGGTGTATTTATAACCTCTTTTCACATACCATCGTCTGTCTATCAACCGGTCGATTTGACTTTCTATCTCCTGACTTTGAGCCTTTCTATTAATGTTCATCCATTTGACCCTTAGTCTGTCTAATTTCTGACGTATTTTTAGCAAGATATCTGATCTTTTTGAACATGTGGTACCAAGCTTGGTATTTACAAGCGATGCTAAAGCAACTTGAAAAGTATAATGACCCAGAATTTATTAACTTTATGTTTACCGCATAAATATAAGCATTGTCACGAACTATTCTGAATCTTAACCAACCAGAGTCTTTAGTCTTACTAAATACTGCAAAATTTGTAAAAAAAAACCAACACAATTTATAACAATTATTAAATATTTGGGTTGTCCTTCCTATGTTTTGATTTCAGGTAAACATCTGTTAGTTCTTGTGCGTATCCTCCATTTCTTTTTCACATACAATCTTAAGGGGTAAAAGTACTTGCTAGTCAATAACAATTTCAGAATAACTTACGACCAATGTTTTTCGTAAGATTTTGGAAATCGACAACATATATTATAAGTAATGAAATTAGCCTATTCTTACCTACATCATCATTCTCAGGAACTGACTGAAGTATAATGCTTATTGCTTATTTCTGAATATTTACTACTTAAACGTTGCACTGTAACCTGATTACATTGTGTATTTTCCATATGTGCAATTTGCACACCCAATAGGCTTAACACCGTTATCATACTACGTGCACCTAGAAAAAAAAATGATTTTGTTTACATAATTGATATCATTGAAATGTCGAGGAGCAATTTGCTTTTTATTATATTTAAAATTGTCTACATTTTCTCAGATTCAGATAATAATGTTAAACCATTTTTGACAAATAGTTTTATTTTTTCGTTAATTTGTCCGTATAAATCATTTAAACATATCAGTAGATGTCTTCTCGATAAGATTGCCTTCACGATACTCAACCAGAGCTTTCATTATCCAATCGCAACGCTTAGGTATTATTTAGCAATTTGTTTTTAGATATACAGAATGACATATAGGATCGTGAAGGAAGTCGACAATTCTAATGATTTTTACAATTATTTTGTTTGAGCATAACTCGAATTTTTATAAAAAGGAATTATCTGCATTAATAGGATTTTAAGATCGTAAAAGATTGCGTTCCGCTTTTTTATGATCTTTTTCATAAAAGATGTGATGCTATGAAAACGTTCAAATCAATATTTGATTATATCATAATTTATGTTTTTGATTTGTATAGCAAATATTGTATCAGCATTCCTCATTCCAGTTCTCTTTTGATACTGAATAGGACTATAAACGTTCAATACCATCGGATCTGAATTACCAAACCGACTAGGTTCTTTATAGCAATATCAGTAGTTTTGCTATTCCTTCTTCAATTTTGTTTTGTTCGAGAATAGAACACTATCGGCTCAATTACAGTTCAAGCTGGGCATCATGCGAATCGATCGCGATATATGTTTTAACATTAAGTTGGTATACTGACGTGTGGATGTAGGCAAAATAGGTCTTTTGAAGATCATATTTTTACCTTAAACAGTAATGTGAGAAATAACTCCAACGTCTTTGTGGCATTCATTGATTTAATGCTTTGATAACGTTGATATAGACAATTATACGATCTTACTATTGTAATATATTGAGATTCTTTCATAAATAAATTTAAGTCAAGATCTTACTTAAACTTTAAAACACACACATAAATTGAACTCTTTTTAAAACAAAATCTTATGAAGAACGAGCGATCTGCGATAGCCCAGTTTAGATGCTGGATATTGGCGTTCAGAAATGAGATTGATAGACATATTGGGGAATCCATAGAGGATAGACCCTGTCGATTCTGAGATCACTGGCAACCACACGTGTATTAAAGATTTTTTATACAATGTGTTTAGAAAGGTATCCATTGCAATAGAATTAGAGGACTTATTGTAAGCGATATTTTAATGCTGTCTGAATATATGATCAAACAGTCAAGTAAAATAATCTTGGTACCTTTTAAGTTTTTGTAAACACAGCCAAGGCAAAATACCCAACAATAAATCAACCAATATTGTCATAATATGTACGCACGAAGACAGTCCATATTACTTAAGGTAATAACCCTTACAGAGATTTTTTTTTAAATGAATGGCAAATGTGTCCATTGGTCACATATGTTGTCCCCACCGCTTGCATTAAACTTATAAAGGACAGTAACAGTGACGCTATCCAAATATGTTCCTGATTTGAGTTTTTAGGTAATAAGCATTTTGTATCAGTTTCAAAAAATTTGTTTAAGGCAAACTTAAGATAGAGAACGAATACGAAAAATTCAATTTTGTAAAGTGGGGATACAAAGTACATAATTATATACAGTTAAAACAAAAGATTATTAGCATTCAGTTAGAGAGATTATTTTCAATGAAAAAAGTTTGTTTGGGATTATTTTTTGTCGATTTAACAGATGTCTAGTTTTACGGCATTTGACAAGTAATCTTTTCTGCGATCAAAGTTCACATACAGAAATTGTTTACTGTTTTTTTCAATTAGTAAGATAGATAACCGTATTTCTGAAGTTGTTTGTATGTAACCTTTATGCCGAATTAAAACTAAACTACCAATTCAAAAGTTGAACGTTTCACCACACTTTGCACTTTTAGTCATGCAAAATTTAACATTTGTTAGGCCTACAACCCAAATTTTACATGATTTCCTTTGCAACAAAAAATTGAAAACCGGTATTTTTAAAGTATTTTTTTAATAAGAAGTGAAACATTCAATGTCTAGATTCAAAGTAGGTATGTTATACAACACTGTGTAGAACATTCAATTTTGATTAACGACATAGCATGTTTTAGTGGGGCTGACAACCGAGAAATCGGCATATAACGGAATTTCGCGACCGACTGACATTTTTCAAAAATGCGAGTTAAGTACCTTATTCTATATCTGCAAGGTATATAGGATTCTTTTTCTGAGACAAGTGTATTTGCGGTGAACGGAAGAGATCAACACACATACATGTATTTGATATAAGCTGATAAGTAAACATATACTACTATTATATATATGCTATTAACCAATTGCAAGAGTCACATACTTTCATCATTTTATGATCTTATAGGATAGGTTTAACTTATTTATATTGTAATGTATCGACGATTTTTATAAATAGTTAATTTACACCTATTTCTGTGCAATACTTGTATTTGGGCCGGTGTAAAAACAAAATACAAGGGCAAACTTTACCCCATAGTGAACGTACTCCTTTTTAAGATACAAAAGCAGCGCCTACATACTCTACAGCTACAAACCACTAAAATATGAAATGAATATATCTGTAATTGATAGTTTGAATTGGTCTGATGAACTTGTGCTCGACCTTTACTCGACAAATACTTGTATATTGTATATATTTCTGACTTTTCTGAACCATACGCGACATAGTCTTAACCATTCTGGACCAAGACTTAACCATGCTCGACCTAGTCTGAACCATGCTTGTATATATATATATCATGAACTAGTATATAAATTTGTTTAGTGGCCAGCTGAAGTACGACGGGAATTTCTCGCTGCATTGAAGAACAATTAGTGACCTTATGTTGTTGTCTGTTCTGTGGTCGGGTTGTTGTCTCTTTGACACATTCCCCATTTCCTTTCTCAATTTTATTGACCTTGTCTATACTATATTCGACAAAGTTAAAAACAATCTATACCTATTAAATTTGTGTATCCATTTATTCTATTTCATAAATTTAGGAACTGTTTTATCAACAGCTTTTTTCCCTGGCTAGAAATTTGAACAACAATTTGAAATCCAACATGTTTTAGATATAGCATTGAAAACCATAATTTAACGATAAACAAATAAAATCATCAAAACTTATACAAATATATACAAGTACGTCTAAACAAGTGACAACTCTACGACAGATCTATTCATTTGATCACAAGTGAAGGTGATACACGGCTAAAATCACACGTATTATATTTATAATTACTCTAAATATTAGCACAACAGTGTTAAATTTGCAAATTGCAATTTTATTGTTATATCCTCACCAATTTGAAATAGAAAATATTTGTCAACAAAACGTCGTTTGTTTATGTAGTTCATACGTGTTTCTCGTTTCTCTTTTTTATATAGATTAGACCGTTGGTTTTCCCGTTTGAATGGTTTTACACTAGAAATATTTGGGGCCCTTTATAGCTAGCTATTCGGTATGAGCCAAGGCTCCGTGTTGATGGCCGTACCTTGACCTATAATGGTTTACTTTTTAATTATTACTTGTATGGATAGTTGAATCTTTGGCACTCATACCAATGTATATCTATTAAAACACTTTAAAAAAAAACAAGACATGCAACAAAGGTATCATATCTTCAAATTTAATTATAAAGAAATAACCATTTCTCGATTAAACAATTTTGGGTATTCATGATAATGGTCATAAATGCATATCAATAAATATTAATAACTATACGATCATGTAATAATTACGATCATAAGAAAACAATACTGAAGCTTATAAATTATTATCAATATGATTGATAGTAATATTTACAATAAAAACATTAAACAAACAAAAAAAGACAGTATCATATTATTCTAAACATAATAATGGACTGATTCATATGTATAATACAGGTAAACCAGATGTAAATATATACAGATATGAAATGTAATAGATCAAGAAGTAATGCAGACATGAATCTGTCAATTGTTTAGGATCGGATATATTCATGTAGAAAAATAACTAAATATCTTGGACAAACACATTTATCACATGGACTGAAAACAAAATAAGACAAATCTCATTAAGATTATAATTAACACAGCAACAGACGATGACCACTAAATTACTTTGGGCAGGCACTTACAAAATTTGGATTGGATAAACACTTTTGAGGGCGCCAATTATTTCTACCTGGGACAGTTGTGTAGGAATACATCATAAGAACAGTTAAAAAAGGTTTTAACTCAAAAGATGGATACAAATTGAAATTCATCTAACAAAAAAAACCCACCGATCTCCACAACAAAAGACATTAATTGCAGATCTGAAAGTACTCGCAATTACAGACAGCTAGTTAAAGCCAATAACAACTAATGAAAAGAATCATGCATCTAAGAATGACTTATCAATTAGTACATATCCACCATCCAATGGATTTTGTGTAAAGACGTCAAAAAAAGTCCGAGAAAAACATGACCTTGTGCAATGCCAAGATACAGATATCGCCATACTGAAGAGCCATGTATGTGCATATGTATCGAACAAAAGTATTAACTTTGGATTCAATTTAAAGATAACACAATCAATCTTTAATACAAATAAAAACAATATTCAAAGATCCAATTACATTATTCAACATGTTCAATAAGTAACCTTTTAGAATAATTTTATTCAAAGGATCGATAAGTTTACCCTAAATCGTTTCTAAATCGATCAATATATCCATAAAAATTAGGATGTGCTATCCTGTTTGACATTTTGTCTAGGTACAACCAATTTTCAAAACCAAATCTGTAAACGTATGAAAGAATTTGGTAAGGATTTTAAGTAATTTGTTGTAACGAAATCCATGAATGAATTGTTTACTAGTAATACATAGATTACGTTCATGGAAATCCGAAACGTCACAACAGACACTCGCATTGCAAACAAGTTGTGATATATAAACACCGTTAGAATGTGCCAAAGTCTAAAAAAGGAAAAGTAACAATAGGGGAGGAAAAAATCGTCCCTTTAACATTAATTTAGGTGTACAGTTTCGAGTGTAAAACTGAAATATATATATAGATCTAGAAAAGGACAGTTATTATCGTTTATGTTTCATTTATTTAAAGTAAGAACCTTAGGATAAGTTTCGTCAGTATTTTTGGAAAGTTCTTGATTATTCAACGAGATAATATAATCAAAATAATGGTAAGTGTTGTTGAATTCATCAATTAAATGCAATTTAGATAAGGCTTTACTGATTTTGGCCATAAACTGTGATTTATTACAGAACAAGTCTGTTATCAAAGGGACACAATTGGTACCGATAGGAATATCTACAACCTATCGAGAAACCTTATTGCCGATACGTACATCAATATTATCAAAAAAGAAAATTAGCAGACTCATTCATCTCAATTAACCTCCAGTAAGTATATCCAGAATATGGACACTTCTCACTAGAGAAGATAGCTTTAAATGAGTTCGAGAACATATATTTGCATTCAGATTTACCAAACGACGATTTAATTAATAGGAACACTTTTGTTTGATAAGATCGTGTGGAAGTACAGTGTAAATGGTTTGTCAAAAGGGGAGAAATGTCCAAGAAACATATGTTTTAGTAAATGTCTAAAATTTGACCCAATCTTTATCTAAAAGTAGCACATGCACGTGTATTTTTCATTAATTATTTAAAATACCCAGATGAAAAATAGCTTTTAAGCAAATGTGCGTAAAAAAAATGTGGAATCAAAACCTTATCGTGTTGTCTTCTAGCACTTTTTTGGCTTGAGTATGTTATATTAATTATTAATAAGAAGAGGTGGTATGCGTGCCAATGAGACAACTATCCATATAAGTCACAATGTTTAAAAAGTTAGCAATTATATGTTAAAGTACGGCCTTTAATACGGAGCATTGTGCTTAAACCGTGCAGCAAGCTATACAGATAACAAATTACTAGTGTAAAACAATTGAAACAGGAATTTAAACTAGTATATAAACTATATAAACAAAACTGCAAACTATAACCGAAAACAAAAAGTACAGAGCATACTATTTAATCGCAAAGATGAATAATATTTAAACACACTAATTCAAGCTATTATTTTTGTTTCTCTTTCACTACGTTTTGATTTGAGTATACATGTATATTCTTTTCTTGTATTTTAGCGTCCAAGGAACTACAAAAATGTAAGTTCTGAGCGAAGGCTATTGAGACTATCTCCAACATATCAGTGTTAAAACGAAAATAGTCGGTGTATTTGAGTTTATATCATACGTTTACTTCCTCAAAGGCATGCACGGTAAAAAAATCACCCAAAACATGGCTTCCGTTATGTTAAGGCTGGCATTCTTGCAGTTTTGTCAAATTATTTCATAACGTTTACATTGCATTTTTCTTTAACTTAACCAAGGACACTATAAACGCTTATGACCAATATGTCTGAATACACTGTTTTCATATAATGTCACAAAAAGTTTGCTGCAAGTACTGGTCGTAAATTTCTTCCGACATATTGCTTGCTCGTTCAAGCATGTTCAAAATATCATGTATTTGTTTGTCAGTAATGTCACTCTAAAGGACTATGAAAATCAACCAAGCTTGCTTTAATATTATAATATGAAATCTTACATTGTTAGGCTGCTTGATTAAAATAACATATAGCATAAATGTTGACTGCAACTTTTACATAGTGATTTAATCCTTTGATTGAGTTGATATAAGCAATCAAGTAAACATGTAATGAGTTTACATATTGAAAAATTAGAAATACTACTTCCGTTTCGTTTGAATAATATGTCTTATATCTTGTCTTAATATCACTTACTATGGTCGTCAATTATCAAACATATTCTACGTGTACCATACTCGTTGGTCTTTGTTCTTTGATATTTCATAGAATTAAGTGTCATACCTTTTTTCCAATCTTGAAATTGTGGCACTAAATTGTTTTCCTTCTTTACATTCATGGCATACATTGGAAAATATAGCTTTTGAGTCTAAACAACGGGAACGCCTTATTGGTATCAATCTATCCACAACATCTTCACTGAAATTAATCAAAATCATGCTAGCGCACAAGTTGTACGAGGTATGAAGACTAAAAAATCCAAAAAAACACACCAATTCGAATAAAGCCGGTAAATCTAGTAGGTCCATCAGATGTAATCGTGACAAATGTTGATGTTCGAAGTGGTCATCCACAAAACTACGGTTAAACAGCCAGACAATTTCGTCGTTCACTTCAATGTTATTTTTTGAACTATGTGTAAAACTAGTATTATAAGTATCCATCACTTTCAAATATAACTCACATATCATGGTTTTGCCTTTTTCTGCAAAGGCAATAAGTTCTAATTTAACTTGCAAGTTACAAATGTAACTACTGTGTTCCAAAAAAATCTTTAGGGCTATTGGTTGTCTGTGATGAATGGCAAACTCAATATAGTCTTTAATGTCAAATGTAAAGTCTTCATCCCGTTTCATGATTATATCGTTTATAATCGATGCATCTCCATCTATTGTTGCAGATTTCAAAATTTCTCTGAAATTCACATTCGGAAAGTTCATGAGTATTCGTCGTACACATGTTTTATCTTGCAAAGTAATAGAATTTAAAAGTTCATCTTTTATTTCATTCTTCATGTTAAGTACATTTACACTAACCTTTCTCAAAATTAGAAGTGCAAAGTCAAAATTCTCCTGTTGCAATGCTTCAATAACGAGTTTTTAAGCATCAATATTTTCATGATCTACGTTTCGCAAGAGAAATTCAAATACTTCTAAGTCCCTTATCGCTAATGCTAGAAAGAATTTGTTTTGCAACTTTTTCGGTAGGTTGAGTTTGGAAACATTTCTTTTAAGAACGTTCAACAACAAGCCTTTGCATTTTCCACTAGTGATTATTACACTGAGTAACTCGTCAATATCTAATAAATCGATATTACAATATCGGAGAAGAAGTTCAAAACATTCAGTTTTTCCTGCTTTGATAACTGTTTTGAGGTATTCATATAACTTAACGTCTGAAATTGGAAACTTATATAACAATAATTCAGTGACTTGTGATGTAGGATTACCCAAAGAGTTGAAAAATGCCTCATCAACCTTAAGCTTTTTAAATTCTACTTCGTCCAAAAATATTTTAACTTTCTCAATATCTCCTTCTTTTGCTGCAAAAGGAAACAAGTCAGGATGTTTGTGCAAAAAACCAATTGGAATATTCTGCAAAATAACAGAAGGCAATTTTGATAGCTGACAGACCTTGTGAATGTTAAAGCTATAAAATCCTTCACCCGCTTTTGCTATCAAATGACCGTAGGTTTCTTCGTCATAATAATTTAAAACCATTTCAAGCACCTGCAGGTCTTTTGATATACATGCATCCAGGAAGACATATTCTATGTCAAAATTTGTACGATGACACGATTGGACGAATGATTGTTGTTGCCTGTGACAACTTGATTCAGCTACAAATTTGAATACATTTAACGCTAGTATTCTTAAAGATTTAATTCTGTCTGTTATGAGATCTATTCCATAATCTCCTACTAAAACTGAAGCGTCTAACACTTCTCTAATGCCACTTGACTGAGGTAGATATCTCCATTTCAGAATTCGTATAACGGGTATGTCTTCAATTCGTGACGATATCTGCATAAAACATGACTGTTCTAGTAACCACTCAATTATTGCATATGCATGGTTGTTGTATGCTGTAGATACGGCTGCTCTGAAATCAAATGTTCGCAGATCGATTCTATGTATTATAAAACTAGCCGACTTTAAATTTCCTGTTTTGAAAGCTGCACATAAAAGAATTTTTGTGAATTCATTGTCGTCATTTGCACTAGTTTTTAATAAAGTTTTTAAAATATTATGGTACATATCCCAAAATTCGCAAATGTTTTCGAAAGCCTTTTTGATATTCAATCGATTCAAATTGCAGTGATCAAGGAGCCATTCCACAATTGTTACATCATCATCATCATTACAGCATGCTTTTAAAAATGTCTCTTCCAAATTTATATCATTGTCATATTTTTTCATTATCATAAGAAAGATTTCTTTGTTGCCTATCTGACATGCCTGGTTAATGATTATTTGTTGGATATCATTCTTCCCAGGTGAATAAAAGACCTCATTCATCTTTGTTATTAAAGCGTCATTATCTACTAATGTTTCTAAGAAATGAGATTGATAGTAAAATGTCTTTTCCAAACACTGTTTAATGAACATTTGATTGCTATTCCAAACCATCCATTCTAGTAACTCCATCCGATTCTTTTCTTTGTCAACTCTAATAAATACGCTGCACAATGATTGTACAAAATACGGGGTTGTTATACTTTTTTTAGCGAATAATTCCCAGATAAACTGAAAGCAAGCTAGATTATCCAAAGAAGCAGTCTTTTTGAATGTCAAATCCAAAAGTTTACACACACTTGTCTTTAACTCGATATCTTCACTTGACAAAGAATCTTTTGGTTTGAATAGATATTCAAATGTCTCTACAATTGCTTGCAGAAATTCCACGTTTTCAAAAATTTCACTTTTGGTGAGAATATATTCAATAAAGCACGCACCAATAGATTTTAGAAGCAACAACTCTTTAATAACTTTAGCAAGATGTCTATAATTATTTGAAGGAACTTTCAAAACCACTTCACCTTCTTTTTCTATGTAACAGTCTGGTTTTACCATTTCAGCAATGAAGTCTGGATTCAACATACTAATTACCTGTGATATGTTACATTTGCTGTACGAAATCATAACAGCTTCTGCTATTATTCTATGCTGGAAGTAATATGCATTCTCTAGAGAACTGTATGTTACGTACTGGTCAATCATATCATCAGTTGCATCAATTAACTGGTGTTCCATAATTTTACCGCCACCATAAACAGATTTGAAAATGTCTTGAACTTTACAGAAATCTAATGAGTTCTTTCGCAGAACGTCATTACTCAGCAGCATGTATGCTAATGCAGTGAACTTCGACTTTAGTTTGAAAGATATGTTGTCACTTCCGTCTGCTTTTCTCAAAGCATCAATTTCATTTCTAAGTGAGATAGTAGGGTGATGGAAGAAGTGGATACCAAGTCTAGTAAAACATCGAATGGTTGTAAAAAGACGACAACTTTCCGGAAAACCACCAACAGTATCTAATTGTACTATTTCATCTATAACTTTATTGCTGATAGTAACAGCTGCATCTGGTTGTGAATGATCGTTCATACAGTTTCCAAATTCCGATACAGTTATGTTATTCAACTCTAAATATCTCTCTAACACACTTTTCTTCTCTCTTTCAACTAGTTCAAAATCTCTTGATAAATCCACAACATGAAGCCCATAGAACACATTGCTTGTGTAAAACAAAGACATGCATGATTTCATAATTGTTGTCCGTATTGTTATGATAACTTTCAATGTGTTACCTATGCAAGTACCCAATTCGCTTAACACATTTCTATCACTGTTTTCCACATATGTGTAATTTGTTCGACCAAATATGTCTTCCAACAGGACAATGACAGGTTCATCAGAATTTGGATTTACAAGAATTGAAAGATCTGTAAATGTTGATATTTTCAAGGGTTGATAGTTTTTGTTCGTTTGAAAATATTTCAATAAGTAAATAGCAGTTGCAGACTTTCCAGAGCCGGCTGATCCTGTAAGTACGACCATGTTATGATGTTCCAGTATTTTAATAGCCTCATCGACAGCTCTGGTCTTTATAAAATTGTTTCTTTTCATCTGTCCCTCAATTTCAATCTCTGTTATAGCTGAAAAATTAAACAGATACAAATTCGACAAGTTACTTAGTAACAATCATAATTTTCATCTGCGTTTATAGTAGACGTACACTACTAAATGTTTTATGCAAAACCTTCTGACATTCATGAATATTTCGTTATTTGAGGCATTTCCTATAGCACGAGGAAAGGAGGAGCAGTTCTAAAAAAATTTGACTTCGACCTTATATGGGCTTAATGTACCTCCTCTTTTGAATTAGCAATTCTCTACGTTACATAACATTTTTTGGTAAATTAATCGTTTGTTTATTTTAAATATCTTACATGTACTCAAAAATATCAGCACATGGAGAAAACTACTATAGAGCGACTCAAACGTGGCATCATAAGTTCTTTCATAGTTTCCCTGATAATACCTTTTTCCTTTGTTCCGATTATTATTACGTCCTTCAACCTTTCTGTGGATGAACCCTTTAAAGGAGTTCGCTTCTCAGTTTTAAAATAATAAGCTTTTCTAACCACTAGTTTGAATTGATAGGGGATTAATAAAGGAATAAAATAAAAAAAAAAAAATGGGTCAATGTGCTTGTTTTCGAGACGTTTGCCATTGAAAGTTTGGCGGGATATGTTCTCTCTTGACTTTTTATAGCTTTTTCATTGACAAGTTTAAGTTCTCAAAAACTATTAAAAATTAATTAAAATTTATAACATTTTAACAGATGGCTTATCATAATACATGTACAAATTTATCAAAAGAAAAATGAGGGTCGATGGGCAAATTGTTTTAAGGTGTTCTAGTCTTACTTAACAATGTAATCAATATTTTAACTTGATTTAATATGAAGATTAGAACAGATGCATGTCTACATTTCTTGATTTAAGAAATGTAACTTCTTAATCAAGGCAATTTGAAAATGCAATTTCTTAATTTGATAATGTATTTTCTCCGCTCGTTACATGAATTTTTAGATTTCTTCATTATGAAATGTAAAGTATTTCAAATTGAAAATTATTATGTTACAAATCATGTATTGGTAGGAAACTACATGTTACAAATTAAGACATTACATTTTACAAATTAAGACATTACATTATACAAATTAAGACATTACATTTTACAAATTAAAAAAGTACATGTTACAAATTAAGAAATTAAGTAATTACATTTTACAAGTTAAGAAATTTATAATTATGGCAGATCTTCCCTTCCATTTTTTGGAGATGATTTGACAAGGCAAATAACCTTCATCCCATGTTCTAAGCAAGGACTATAATCCTTAAATAAAAAGACTGTAGATGTGTACAGCTTACGGATTACATGGTTTAAGAGTAACAAAAACATCAAGATAAAGTTAATAAGGAAAGTTATATAACTTCTACACGATGTCACCGGATAGTGTCAATCTAAATAAAAAAAAATTAATCACACTACAGTAGTTTTTGTCAATATGCTGATGTTGTAAAGTAATGTAAGCTATCCAATATAAACATACGATTGATTTCACTTATTGTTCTATAACGTAGAGAAATGCCTATTGATTCAAAGGAGACGGTGCAAAAACGAGTATAAGGTCGAAGTGAATGTTTTTGAGAACCACTCTTTATTCACTCATGCTACAGGAAATGCATCAAATCAAGAAATACGCACGAATAAGAGAAGGTTAAGGTGGTACGGGTGTCTTCCTCCATCTTGGCTTGTAAAAAACAGAGAGACAAGGGTCAATATTTTCTATAAAGTTTGCAAAATTTGATGCAGGAATGCAGATATTTAATGTGAATTTTCATTTAAAAGAATCAATTTATAAGAATATAACTTAAAAATATTTTTTTTTTTTGCAAATGATGAGTATTTTTGGTTGTTTTAAAAAAAATGAAATGGCATTTTAAGGGGAGGTGACTCTAAAACATTGCATTTTATAAAGGATTCTACATGGAGTTTTCCTATTTTGTATTTTAGCTGGAAAAAATGTACGGTGACCCTATCTTTTCTTTTGATATTCTCAAAGCATTGTCTGTAAGCTATCTTTTCATAAAGTATTTAATAATTCTATCATTTTGTTTAGTTTCTAATCACAAAATGGTGTTTTTTCCTGTATAATCCATACAAAATGTGTCATTGTTTCACGTCCTGTAGCTTGAGAAAATGCGCGGTAACCTATCGTTTTTATTATATTTTTCAATACGTATCAATAGATGCTACGTTTTGGCAAAGTATGAACAAATTCTATCATTTTTATTTTTTAGACTCCCATACCACCTTAATTGTCCTTAAAACATAATAGTATCGTCTTATATTTTACGCAAACAAGGTAAAATTGAAAGTATTTTTAATACATATAACCTTGGTTGAAACATTTGCAGCAGGAAAACCACCTCCAAAACATTTGCAATAAACTTTTCTGACGCTATATAAGTAATCTCACCTAAGTTTTCGTTATGAGATTAAACTATAGTTACTCATCAACATGGGAAATATTTAAAATCTCCTGATATTGTTCTTGAGATATTTTTTTCATGGATATTTTACTGATCATTAAAGAAATTAAGAAACTTATTGTCCTCACTTTTTAAAGATTTAAAAAAAGGTACTAATCAATCTAACTTTATATTTGGATTTTTTTCTCGGTTGAAGTTAAAAGCACCCTACCGATACATTCGATAAATTTCCTGGAATCATTCAATCAATTATACTCATTTAATGGTAAGAAATAAAAAAGGTATCGAATCTAGCTATCTTCATGATCTATTCCAAGTGTGTAACATTAGCTTGACTTGCAAAAATAGTAATTAAAGATGAAAAGACGTCAATGCTAGAAATTTAGATTTATAACAAAGTTCATAAGATTATCTCATTTGGCTATTTAACTTCTAACGTTTCAATATATCAATACCTCCGTGAGTTTAAAATATTGTTGTTTGGGATTTCTGAATGACGCGCACAATAAATATAGAAAAGCGCCAAAGGCGCACAACAGCATGAGTGTTATGATAATTAATGAAGTAAAGTCACGGAACACTTAAACTTCTCGGATTACAAAAAGAATATGGTATCTTTTTTCAAAAATGTGTATTGATCTATCAACGAAAATTTTTAGATAGTAATTTTATAAATCATGTCAGTACCGAGATAAAGAATACATAATCGATGATACTTACAGAAGTAGTATCGAATATGTACTAGTATATGAAAAAAACCTTGGCATAATTTCGTAAGTTAAAGGCTTTTTTTAATTCTTAAAATCAATGTAAAATAATTCTGGAGAAAGTGAGAATATATATGATCGAAAATTGACACAGAACGAAGCCAAATTCACCTGTGGTCAATATTGCCTGTCGTAATTCCTTAATATTTTTTTAATGTTGACATCCTTTTTCTTTAAATAACTGATCAAGCACACTTCATGCATTATCCTTCTTTATGTACATAGTTTAATTGCAGTAAACATGAATACGGGTTAAATGAGGTTGAATTATTCCCTTGCAAGTGAATAATTAATCATCAATGCTTCAAAGCTGAATTCGAATTTAACCTTACTTGAACCTAAAGCGAATTATTATTTTACTATTTCACTTTCATTAATAATTGAAAAATAACACAAATTAGAAATTCTATTCAATTATTGATTGAAAACTGCTCAACGATCATACGACATCACGAGATCAGTACTCATTTACAAACAGGGAGGCAATGTATGGTTTAGCCAAATTATAAACTTTTTTTTAAATTTATTATTGATTATGATTTTTTCTGACAATTTTTACTTTTTTTTAATTGGTCTGTTGTTGATATTTTTTGTCTATTTTAGGGAGGGCGTTTAATAGCCATTACTCGTCAAAGAATAAGAGTGTGTATGTATCGATGCATCAATGTACTTAATAAAAAAGATGAACTTAATCCTATTATTTGAAGAGAAAAAAGGTAACGAACAATTGTATATATGTTGGCATCGATTATAAAGAATATATTTTTCATAGAAGAAGAATCACTCGTTTTTCCTATGAATTAGTTTGCTTTAGTTTGCAAGAGCGTATGCTGCTCCTAGAAAAAATTAAACGTAAACAATTGTTGTTCACCTAATTAGGAAAGCAATTACATGTTTGCCCTTTGTAACCTTTGGACATCAACTCACTTAATCAGATTTCATTTTATTTAACTCAAATAAGCAATAATGAAATTACAAAATGATGTGTTAATAATATATTCTTCCATATTAGAACAGGCAATAACAGGGTTAAGTAGGATGTCAACCACATCTTCTTAGAATTCTACGCCCATATTCTTGAAATATCTATTTAGTTGACACCCTGATAATTATCGACTGATTTAAGTTTTTGGATGATTTCATGTATAAAGTGTAACACAAAAAGGCATGACTAAAGACAAAATATTTCGAATATCGTATCAAAACCAATGAGAACAAAGTCCGATGAACCAGTTACCCCCTCTCAACCTTTCAATACAACGAATATAGTTGACAATCTTTTTAAAATATTTGAAAACATATAGTAAATAATTCTATTTAACAATTAACTAGTACGCCAAGAAAATCCGGTGGAGGTTAGAAAATCATATTTAGCTTAACATGTAAACAAATTATCATTATTTTTTTTATATTTTCACAGATATAATTTATATTTTGCTGATATTATCTTATAGCTGTGTTAAAAAATGCAATACATAGCGTGAGTAATACATAACGAATGATTTCGCTCAGTTTTGCTTGTGACCATAATATATGAAGTTTAATCTGATTAACAGCCTTGATTGCTTAATCAAACGTTGCTTCACTATTACTGAAAATAAAGTAAGATGCAGAAAACCTGTCAAAAGAACAAGCACCATTGCTGATATTTAACCATACATTGATTTCAATGATAATTTGGCTTATGTATGTAGCATGCATTAGACATTTATAAGCATCCGTATGTGTTGCATTTTTCATGAATTTGGCAAGTCAATCAAACATGAATAACAGGTGATATAAAACATAAGCAAGGTCACATAAAACCGACAATCTAAATCGTCCTTTATTGAAAGATGTTTACATACCAATTCTTTGTCTTCTTTTTTCTTTTAAATCTGAAATTATTAAACATTTAACAGAATGAAAAAAAAATCATAAATAAATCGTGCTTATATTCAAAAGATAGGAATTGGTAATAGTTGTTATAAAATCATATGCCCAAGTTCTTAAAATGGATAAGTCTTCTTTTCAGTTCGACATTTATGCGAATAAGGAATCTAAAAGTCTTTGAAATCGTAGTTTTCTGTATTTAAGATTGTATACTTCAAACAGCAAAACGATGTTGAATATATAACTAGACGTGATATATAACAAAAGGATCATTAGAGCCTTAACCGTAAACCTTTCACAATTTGAAAATTTAATAATTATTTTTTTCTTTTGTTTCACAATCGGTCTACTTTTTCATGCAGAACACAATAGCTTATTTTTCACTCAAAGAGATTATTGACAAAATTGAAATTTAATCAAACAAAACAAACGATTCGTTTTGCCGTTCCATGAGCTTATTATAAATTTGCTTTAGAAAACTACACAATGTATGAATCGAAAATCTATGCAAAGTCCAACCTTATTCCTTAAATCAACATTATCAAATGATTTTAAATTTTAAATTCAAAACAGTCTTTCAAAACTGTGGAACAATTTAACAAATACATCTTCATGTTTACAGTTCCCTCTATCCATATTAATATACAATGAAATGCTTCGCATGGCACATCTTTATATGACCACAGAGGTCGAACCCTAAATTACAATGACAAGTCTGGAGACAACTTTAAAACTTTATGCAACTCATAATTGGAATTGTTATTAAGTATGTCACACATCATACGAATCTAACACAGAATGAAAGTGGTCTGCGAACTTCAATTTTTGAAATTGAAATTTTGCCTATCACTGCATGTATTGCCAAATATCCAAATAGAGACACCATAATTTTCAGTAAATCAAACAACTATAAACATTTAATGTATGATTTCATCAAAAAAGTTTAATTGTAGACCTCTTGAACCTCTAGGTGGATCAACTTAAGTACGGGACCCTAAATCCAAAATAGCAGTTAATGATTTTTAAAGGCAACGGTAGTTCACCGGTGCTTAAAATTTAACAAAATATTATTTAAAGATTTAGAGAAATTTCCGGACCACAAACCAAAAACCTAGGAACACACATCACCTATAAGAGGAAAACAAAAGACATTCATTACAGAGAAACACACAATCAAAATTTATAGTAGTCGACACAACATGCAAACTGCTTTAACAACAGCGAGCATATTCCATCAACGAAAAACAGCACATGATATCAAAAACATTGACGAGTAAGATGGTAAGATTTGACATATAAAAAAAACCTTAATAATTCATTTATTGATGTAACCATATCAAGTTAAATGTTGAACCAATTGTTAAAGACGGTCAAATTTCCACATTTCCAGTACACGGTTAGACTCAGCATATGAAAGGTACCAATAAAGACAAAACTTTGAATTAAAATCAAAGAAATTGGTCAATCATTAAGCAATTTATTCAAAGTATTTGAAAGTATTATTCATTTTGTCTTTTTGTGTCCCCTAATTTCGAAACGGTTAGGACCATAACACTCAAAATCTGTTCCATTCTTCCTTATAACATGTATAACGTATTGGACCATGTGGTACAATTTCATAGATATACATGTAATCATGGGCAAGTTAATGTCCGTAAACGAGAACAATGCAAATCCTTGTTTTTGTCCTCCGATTGACCCCTTATTACTGAAAAGTTAAGACAACAAGTTCTTATGTTTCTTTTGTAGTGTTGAAACGTGTTGTACAATTTCATAGAGATCCATACACACTTATATACAAGTCATTGGTCTGAAACGAGTATAGTGTGTGTTGTTCACCTCTTTTTGAACTTTTATTCCTGAACAGTTTGGATGATAATTCTCTGTGTGTTGTCAGGGCGTTAATTTTTTTTCTGTTTAAATAGTTTTTTAATTGTAATGTCGGGTCCGTTTGATCATTGTGAAAGGCCGAATGATGACATCGAGTTGTCAACTTCTATGTTATTTTGTTTCCGGTGGATAGTTATCGCATAAGGAATCATACAACATCATCATATTTTATATCAAAGTGTAGAAATTACAAATTTAGAATTTTTTCCTTAATAAAAATAATGGAATTTGATGTAGTTTAGCTAGCTAAAACTAGAGGCTCTAAAGCTAGAGTCTGTGTCGCTCACCTTGGTATATGATCATACTAACCAAAGGACATACATACTAGATGAGAATAGAATTCATGAGAAAATTATGTTTTGGTGATGATGATGTGTTTGTCAATCTTACTTAACTGAACATTCTTGCTGTTTACAATTTTCTCTATCTATAATGAACTTGGCTCAGTAATTTCAAACTTCAAAGGAAAATATTTTGTGAAAGTTTACCAAAATTTACATAGTTTACGAAAATTGTTTAAAATTTACTGCGAAGAGCAATAACTCCTTCAGGGGTGAATTTGACCGTTTTAGTCAAGTTGACTTATTTGTAGATCTTACTTTGCTATACAAATAATTGCTGTTTACAGTTTATCTTTATCTAAGATATTATTGAAGATAAAAACCAAAAACTGCTAAATTTTCTTAAGACAATTCAGGGGCAGGAACACAACGGGTTGCCTGATTTGCATGAAAATATCAGGACAGTTAGACCTGACCTTAGGAACATATTGAAATGAATGAGATTTGCTCTAAATGCTTTGAATTCAGAGATATTAGCCAAGAATTGCATTTTACCCCTATGTGCTTTTTTTTAGCCGTCTTGGTTCGTGGACGAGGTCATTGGACACATTATTGAAACTACATACCCTTGAGATGATGGTTGCCAACTTTGGTTAAATTTGTCTAAGTAGTTTCAAAGGAAAATATTTTTTTTTAAAGATAACTAAACTATTAAAAAATTATTGTTAAAGATAGACTACAAAGGGCAATAACTCCTTAAGGAGTAATCTGAAAGTTTTGGTCATGTTGACTTATTCTTAGATCTTACTTTGCTGAACATTATTGCTGTTTACAGTTTATCTCTATCTTTTATAATATTAAAGATAATAATCAAAAACTGCGAAATTTTCTTAAAATTACTAATTCGGGGGCAGCAACCGAACAACGGGTTGTCCGATTTGTCTGAAAATTTCAGGGCAAATAGATCATGACCTGATAAACAATTTTACTTCATGTCTGATTTGCTCTAAATGCTTTGGTTTTAGAGATATTAGCAAAAATCTACATTTTACCCCTATGTTCTACTTTTAGCCATGGCGGTATCTTGGTTAAATGGCCTGAACAAACACATTTTTGAAACTAGATAACCCAAAGATGATTGTGGTCAAGTTTTGTCAAATTTGGCACAGTAGTTTCAGGGGAGAAGATTTTTGGAAAAGTTTACGGGCGACGGACGACAGAAGCCGGACGACGGACGCCAAGTGATGAGAAAAGCAATCCAACATTTTCTACATACGAACATCAAGTTATGATCAGGAATTTGCCAGTTGTTATACATTCTTTTGATATGTTTTTGATTAGGGAATGTCCTGTTTTAATTTTCCTCTGAGTTCAGTATTTTTGTGATATTACTTTATACATAACTCGAGAACAGTGAAAGTGTAACAACTAAAATTGAAATTGATATGTGCTTAGTCATTGTTAGTGATACAAACATTATGTATAAGATGCATATTAGTTTGATAAAAGATACACCAGTAAGATGACGTTCCTCTTCCTCTTCCATATGGTAAGTCGGGTCATTCTATATTTTATAACATTTGGATAACAACTCCCTTTTTATGACAAAAACAAGGTTTTATCAATATCACAATCAACTGGACTATATGTCTTATGGCACGATGAACAATTCGGGAGTTTGTATTTTACATCCTGCATGGTCTTTCACTTACACACTGATTGGGGTCGAAGGAGTCCTGATCCTGAAATCCCGGGCTTACAAAAATGGAATCCCGAGGTCCCGAATTTAAAGAAATATAAATCCCGACATCCCGTAATTCGAAAAAAGACTTCTCGAATCCCAACAGGATCAATCCCAAAATCCCGAGCTAAAGAACAACATAAAGGTCCTACCCCCTAACATTCTTATATTTAACTGTCTATGAATATATGACGTAATACGTTTGATACTAGTTATTGTACGCGCGTATCAAAATTTTCGCAGAAATCGAAAAAGAAGATGGTATTTCCGAGCAATTCAGACATAGTGAATCAAGTTGTTGACAAGCTACCTTATTTTTTGCAGTGACACACAATGTAAACCGGAGAAACATTTGTTGTAAAAGGCAAGCATTACACGTTGTATTTTTAATAGTTATCCCACAAGGACGCGGTGTGTCAGTGTAAGATCACCCCGATGGCCGGAGGCCAGAGGGTGATCTAACACTGACACACCAAGTCCGAATGGGATAACTATTTTACATCCCAGCTGTTTTAGATAAGACGGAAAACCATTTACAATTCATAAAATCTAAATTAGAATGCCACACAACCATTATAATATACTTTATATATTAATATATGATGTATACCCTTAATGACCCTCAAACACGATGATTAGATATCAAATAATGTCAACTCGCCCCACTTGCCAATCGGCCCACACTATATCGCCACGTTATAAAAAAATCGCCCCACTCTTGTTTACCGACTCGCCCCACTTTTGAAAAAGTGTAAAATCAAATTGGACAATCAGTCACTTATTCATGTTATTAACGAAAAAGGTTTAAACCTCACTAAATAAAGGTTTGACAACTCGCCCCACTTATAAAAAGATCTGTCTTCCTTTAAGTATGTCAAATTACTATAAATTCGTATCCAGTCGTCCTGGTGTAGTGGTATGTGTCGTGGCTTGATAAGCTAAAGGTCTTGAGTTCGAATCTTAGCATATACACTGGATTTTTTCTACGTGAATTTTGATAGATAGTCTTTTCCGTATAATTGATTATAACTTTTATAGTGGATTTGACATTCCCGCCAAAATATTACAGAACAAAGGAAAGCATGCATAACAAAGACACTCAAACTGGGGTGATCTGGTAGGGGTGATCCGGCTCAGATCACCCCAGTTAGAACAAAGGAGCTGGGATGTAATAAACAATCTAATATATGTGTAACACTTGTAAATCATGATGAGGGACTGTGCAATAAGCCCATTTATGCACAATACTACTTTGTTTACGAGCTTTGAAGACAGTTGTTTAACTGGAGTGGCATATTGTAATTCCATGAATCGCTCATTGAATGATTATGAAATCTAATTGCCATACAAAACTGTACATTCACACATTATTGCGACGTTATTAATAATGCGAATGAAAATGGTGAATATCGCTATAAACTGAAATACAAATGTAATCAGAAATTGCAATCTTGTAATTATTTTTGACTTAACATCACCAAAATAACTTACCGTCTAGTATTTTATTCTTTAGTGTTACCAGTTCTTTCATTTGTTCATCTTGCATTTGCGTTGCAACAGAAGTGTCCAGAATGCCATGCGTAATCAAACCACATGTGACATCCTCTAGTTCCATCCATATGTCATTGAACTCTGCATCAACCATATGCGTCATCTCGCGTGCTGCCCGATGTGCCTGAATGTTATTTCGAAGTTTAATTAGTTTTTCCAGATCTTTTTTCAATTCACAAAAATCTAGCAAAGTGATTCTTAATGTTCTATCCAGTTGTATCCACGTGATACCACTAAAAGCTGACCAAGAGCAGCACGCATTTTGGAGGGGAAACTGTGTATGGAAGTTGCACGGAGTTATTGAATTGTTAAACAATATTTTCCATTCATGTTCTGACAGCTTTCTCTTGCCACACGGATAACTATATCCTGCAGGGCATTGGCAACAGTTGGTGTTTACCTGCCACATGTGAAATATGTCATGTTTGCTTTTGTTTAAGAAGTCCTCAAAAGTACCTCCTTTTAAACAATCGATCCAAAATAAATCCTGACAGAAATTTACAAGCAGACAGCGTATTAACGTCAAATCTAAATCCTTTATTTGGACCCCTATTCGACTTTTACAACAGTAGAATCTTGGAAGATTTCCAAATGCATGGCATGGTAATTTCAACCCTGAATCAAACAAATCGTTTAACTGGTCTGTACAGAGCACCTTATCATACGGGATATGGTATCCTGTTGTACAATGAGGACATCTTACTTTGTTGTAACATAAATGGCAAATATCATGGCGATGAAGATTAATGAAATCTTCTAGTGATTGTCCGTTTGATATCAAGTACTGTTCAAACACATGACATGCTGACTGAGTTGCTATTCCAATTCCTGAGATTGATTTGTAAAAATTGTTACGTTGTCTTTGATCCATGGCTGACACTATTTTTTCGTTTGATGACTTCAAAAGAGAGTTTGTTAAATTGTATAGGCTTTACGTTATTTTTGTGTATATTTTTTTAGTTTTCGCAGGGATTATTTATAACTGTTAATAGAAACAGTTCAGTTCGGAAATATCTAGGATGAATTTTCCAAAACTTTGCAGTATAAGCTGAAAGTAAAAGAAAAAAAAAAAACATCTTTGCATTACTAGTATTCTACAATTTCTTACAGATTTTTTAAGGTAAAATATTGAGATCAACTTGGAATTGCATTTTAGTTTATAAACAAAGATACATATATATTTCAACTTGTATCCACAATTAAGAAGCGCTGGATCAAAACAAATAAAAAAGAAATTAAGAACTTTAAAATTCCAGTTGCGCTACATTTAATGCAACCGTCTATACCTTGGGTGGAAAGTGTTTCGAAAGAACTTATTACATTATAAATTTTACATTAATTAACTGGTCCGAGACCACAATTATTTCGTAGTGCATTTCTTTTAGAACATAAATGAAAATTAAAAAAATCCCACCTGTGCTTTCTCAATGAAATTTTAACAGTGTGTTGTACAAATTTTCGGACAGATTGTATCAAAATTATAGAAAACGTCATCGGCTCTAACTCAAAATATTTTATGTTTAGGGTGTCTTGAAATCTTTTGACAGCTTCCGAAGTGCTAATTTTTAACCTTTTTCAGCCGGACAAATCACTACTTTCCTTTAAAATTCGGGACCCACATTTTTTTACATTGTAATTTCACCTCCATCTTGCAATTTGAGGCATTAAACATGTAGAAATAAATTTGGAAGGGTTATAAAAATTAATTGCAAGTAACCCACTGTCAACACTAGGGACTATATTCGTGAAGAACGAAAATCAAGGGACGGCAATTGTGGTCTCGGACCAACTAGGGGATTTCAAGAGCCTGTGTCTTTCACCTGTATCTACTGTGGTTTTGGAAATCATGTAAAATAAGGGTTAAATCATTATAAAATTGTATACGATACCCTAATAATGATTGCTGCTGAGTCTTATCTAATTCAGCCCAGTCGTTAAATTGTGAACAGGTCATCACATTTTAATCTTGCAATAGTTACTGAAGACCCCTTATCATTATTAAAATCAGTTTAAAATATTTTTATACAATTTGCCTATGGACTTCTATAGTAAACCCCTATGATCTCTATCATACTCTATTGAAAATTGTGGCTAAGTTTAATTTTCATTTCGCCAAATAGATTAGGTGCAGAAAATTATTTTAAAAGATTAAAATCATAAACGAAAAATTGAGGAAGAAAAATATCAATGGTAATAACTCCTGTAGTAGTCAATTGATTTTAGAGTTTACTTTGCTGTTCATGATTTTTATTCACAGTTTATCTCTATCTATGATAATATTCAAGGTGATATCTTACCACTGCAAAACTTCAGGGGTAGCAACAACACAACTGATATGTCTGATGCATCTGAAACTGTCACAGTAGATAAACGTGACCTGAAGAACAGGTTTACTTAGGTACAAACTTGCTGTAAATGCGTTGGTTTCAGATGTATAAGCCAAACTGCATTGCCTCCTTGTTCAATTTTAAGCCTTGGCGGGCAAGTTGATTGATCGCGGAGTCAACATATATATTTTTGAATCAAGACACCTAGAGAAGAATTTCGATCGAGTTCGGTTAAATTGGTCTAAGTATGTTCAGAGGAGAAGATTTGTAAAAGTTAAACGACGACGACGGACGAAGGGGGCAAATTGATAAGAAAAGCTCACTTCGACCTTTACGGCTTAGAATGCACAAAACAATGATATGTCACATCAGCATAGGATCGCTGACTCCTGGTATAGGGATATACTCGAGCTATAATAGCTTTTGCATAGGCCCAGTGATGAAAATGAAAAGCTTATAATCATAAATACAAACGTACATTCAGTCTACAAAGATATTATCAATATCACTCGGACCTAAACATGTCGAGGTTCAAATGGTAACTCTGGAAGAAATTAATTAACAGTAATGTTTGTTTACTAGCTCTGGCTAGATAGTTGAATGTTTATTCCCGAGCATATAAACATATAAGGAGTTAGAGGTTCGGTACTGATATAATTGATGACATATGTGTATTAAGTTCTTTGTTGATATTTTTTTGTAAATTTTGTTAAGGCTTCATCAACATTAGGCAAAGTTCATCTTACTAATTGACGAAACAATACTGAACTCCGAGGAAAATTCATAACGGTACGTTTATAATCAAATGGCAAAATCAAATGGTAAAACACACCAAACGAATGGACAACTGTTAGTCATAATCCTGCCTTGGTACAGGTATTCTTACATGTAGAAAATGGTGGATTGAACCTGGTTTAATAGCGCTAAACATCTCACTTGTACCACACCCTCATTTAATCACATTATATTTTTAACGATAAATAAACAAAACAAACAAAACAGGTAAAATTGTCAAAATAGACCATTTTCAACATGTCACAATCTCAATTTGGATTTTGTCATATATCTACTGACATGCAATAATTAGAAACAATTAAAAAAAATCAATGACCACAGAAACTCAGTGGTTAATTCACTTAGTGAAGTATGCCAAATCAATATAGCCAAACAAAGAAGTTAAAAAAATATCCAGAAAATATTGTGCTCGAAATGTAGATCCCCAAAGTAAACTCATTGTACATATTATGATAGCAAGTCATAAATCTCATTAATCAAAGTATAATAATCGATATGATGGGATAGTTATGTGTTCTAAAGAAATACCATGTGTACCAAAGAACAAAGTTACGTCGGAGTGCTTGACCTTAAAACAATAAATGCAAATTAAATATATCGCACGTTTGCTTTCTCAATAATATTTTTACAATGAGTACTACTTAATTAATGAAACTTTAAATGTTCAATTAAGATGTGCGTAAATCAATTAGTGTTTTGTAATCGGCAATGTAACACCGGTACCCACAATTCAACATTAATTACCCATTCAGCATGTTCAAATCTATTTTTGACATTTCACTACTGACTGTTAGTACTCAAATCTAAAGTTGAAGAGATAAAAAAAAAATCATGAAATCCTTTGAAAAGATTTATTTTGACATTAACATCTTTATCTAAAAAGGGTGTATTGAATTACAAATAATTTAGATGTCACGTTCTTGTATCTTTGTTTATTTTGTTTGTTTATACATGTTCTTTAACTTCTATATTCTTACACAGGAAAGATCACGAAGAGAGTTTCTGCTGTAAAAGAAATGTACATCTTGGTATACAATAATAAAAGGGAAAATTGGTGGATAATTTTGAGAACCGGTGGAGCGTCATGAATGTATTTAAACGAAACAATTTAACGTAAGGCATTTTACTAAAATTTGAGACTTACAACTTAATTTCATCAACATGATCAACTTGGACAGTCTGTTAAAAACTAAACTATGCGGGAATAGAAGTATTTTTAGATTTTCATTTTTATAAACATTCCGTGTTTGTATCAACATTTCAATTTTATTCTGAAGACATGCTAGTGTTTCTGCCGTACAAATACATATATCTGTTTGCATTATATTACAAGATATGTACATGGCTGTATTGTTCAGTAAATATGATGAATATTTATATAAACAATAATAGGATAACTTAGTAATTGTAATTAATACCGAAAAAATGAACTACTATTTCAAGACCCATATTAAAAATGTATGAAAAGTAAATGCATAATTATTCTATTGTCGGTAATATGACTATTTTTAGACACTCTCTAATACAATACAATGTCTATTTAAATAACCAAGTTTATATATAAGATTATGAAATATGTAAATATACTCAAAACGAAATCGATTAAGAAGGCTTGGATTTCAAAAAAGTAATTATAGATTTTGGCATGCAACCTTGTCTGTAGTACACTACATGTTTACCTTATATGATGTTTTCGTAAATGCAAATTCAAACTACATAAAAAATCAAACATCTGTGTGAGAATAATATAAATTAGACAGTTTAGAATTCAGACAAAAATAAGAGAGAAGACCTTGTAACTATGTTGGGCATAATGGTCTTATTGTACAAGGAGCCTCGGTGTCCAAGTGGTCTAAATAGCTACTTTTCTCGTTTTTAATATAGATTTCACCGTTGGCTTTCCAGTGTGAATGGTTTTACACTAGTCATGTTTTGGGCTTTTTGTAGCTTGCTGTTCGATGTGAGCCAATGCTGTGTGTTGAAGACCATACCTTGACTTGTAATGGTTTACTTTTATAATTGTGACTCGAATGGAGAACTGTTTCATTGGCACTCATACCACATCTTCTTATACCTGACCATTATAACGTTTGATCAAAATAGATTTTCGGAATCTCGTATATTTGCAAAACCAACCTTGAGATCTAAGGAAAATCAACATGCCTGTTGTTTTACACATTGTGACTTGGATGGAGAGTTGTCACATCGGCACTGATATCACATCTTCATATATCTAATATATATATGATTAAACTGCGAAAACAAGAAAAATGTTAGCTTTTGATACATGTAACGCTCGCATCTATATGATAGGTATCTAAACTTAAATCAACTTATATAATTTATAACAATTACCATATTTCTTGAACTTGTGTCTTCAATTGGAATAATATTTTCAGTGAAATACATGGGATACTACCAAAACATGTCACAAAAGGGTTACGTCAGTCAACATTGCTACAATCACTATAAAAACAATTAAATATGTCAACAAATAAAATCAAAGTGACATATAGACAAAGCAAATTAGCAAAAACGAATGACAAGTATACAAAACATATTCCCATAGCACAATAACACAACGGCGGGTAAGTAACGAGCTACGACAAAAGGATATTACCTAAAATGGACTGAACGGTAAAGGTTCATAATTTTCAAAGTATAAAACTAGAACATAGAAGCGTAAGATGCAAATTATAATCCTGGTACTTTTTGATAACTATATGCATACGTCTGCTTTTAATCTCGATTTTCATACACAAATAGACTGTGAAATATAAAAAAGAAAGATGTGGTATGATTGCTAATGAGACAAACCTTCACAAGAGACCAAATGACCCATAAAGTAACAACTATAGGTCATGCTACGGCCGTTAATAATGAGCACAGCCCATACCGCATAGAAAGCTATGAGAGTTTGTTAAAAACTTAAATTTACCAAAAATAAATTACAGTCCCTGTCAATGAAATGACATTTGTTGGAACTTGCAACCTAACCTATAACATAGAAGATGCATGTTTCCCTTAAAGATATGTATATGACTAGGCTTGAATAAAGGCAACAGTATTATCCTTATGTTCAAAAGTCAGGAATCGATTCGGCGAAAACAAATCTGGGTCAAAAAACAAAACTGAGAGAAACAATCACATCAACTATGAGAGGAAAAAATACAAAAAAGAAACACTCAATTGCTATAAAAACAAACATCAACATACAAAAAAAAACGAGGTATCGATAACAACTGACATATTCCTGACTCGGTTCAAGATTTTTTAAAGAAGTAATGCTGGTTGAAACTGGTTCTGTGACTTGCCAATCCTCCCTCTTATACGGCAATATTAAAAATACCGCTTAATGACAACAATACATGTACCAAATGTACATGTCAGGAATACAATATAAATAAAACACAAGGTCACCAAACATACATGAAACGGGTTATGTTCTTCTTATATATTTTATGAGAGTATGATTATAAACCCTTAACGGCAGGGATTTTGCTTGATTTTTTATTTATGTAGACATGATCTTTCAATCGGTTCAATTGAAATCTGGAGCTAGCATGTCAGTAACTGCTAGTATTCCTTTGTTGATTTGATGTATTATTGTAATTTTGCTAAGTTTCCTTTGTTACCTGTTATGACTTATTTTAATCTGAGTTTTACTGTACGTTTTGCGATGTGTTTATTTTTTTTTATATTGTCTGGAGGTATAGGGGAGGGTTGAGATCTCTCAAAAGAGTTTAGCCAAGACGCATTTTGTTTACGCCTTCCAAAATCAAGGGTCTCTATCGCCTTAGTAAGTGCTGTATGAATTTTAGTTTAAGTTCATTTATATTTTTTAGAATTAGTATGACGACCGTTTTCAA